>JAQIUQ010003734.1:0-258166 GCA_030378365.1 Hybognathus amarus | reverse complement strand
TGAACATGAAGGAGTCTTTATGAATGTTTATGACTGTTGTCATTAAGTGTCATTGGGTAAATTATGACACTTTAAATGCAAAGTTGACATTAAACGGTTCGAGGTCCAAATGAGATTTTCAGTGCAGCTTCAAAAGGGTCTTGACATTGTACACCAGATGATAAATAAGGGTCTCATCTGAGGGCGAAACGATTCGCTCTTTTTCTAAAATAAATAAAACAATTAAACTCTATGAGCACAAAAATGCTCACCTTGGCTCTGTTCTGTGATGAACGTTCGTGCACTCTCCTTGTTCAAACTCGTTCATCAAAATGAACAAATCTTTTCGAAGTCATGATTGGAAGGGTCCTAGAATAAAGTCGTTACCTTTCTCTAAGCGGGTGGAGTAGAAAAAAAACAGTTAGTGAAAGCAATGCAACTTTAACACATTATCTGTGTGATTCACAAACCCACTTTTCAAAAGTGAGAAAAAAAGTATTTAGAGAATGAGCATCCAACATGCATTTACAGTACAACCCGTGTGTGTTTGCTTATTAAATACCTTGACTTATTTGATGTTCTCAGATGCCAAAAACACTAATCAGTTCAGACGCATTATGTTTTGTGTTTAAAAAATGATTCTGAAGAATTATGCAGATTTTCTCCCCAAAAATCACACAGCAAATATGAAGAAAATCCATCTGGGTCTATGCCATGCAGGCAACAGATACAGGACAGTATTAGACAACAAATGCAGTTAGCTTGTAACAACGGTTAAGATTTACACAAAAGCCAAATTACAGCAAGCATTCATATCCTTTAGTAAATATATCCACACTGCCAAAATATCAAGTGATGAGCCCGCTTCCCTCTCCAAGTGAACACATTAACTTGTGCCACAACGTTTCCTGACGTGTTATCTTCTTCTCCAAACACTAATACACTGTATTCTGAGACAGCATCCTTACACACATCCTTGAACAGTCAAACACAAACTTTAAAAACACTTATGCATGCAGTCTAAAGCTTCCATGATAAAACACTCACACACACACACTTTCTTACTCATTATGTATTCTGCTTTAATGAGATGCTGGCAGGGGGAGTCGCTGCCATCACTGTGAGGTCTGTGCGTCAGCATGCAATATCAGCACACACCAAGAAAACTTTACTTTAGCACCCTCAAACACACTCCACTCAACATTATAAAACGCACCGTTCCAGCTTCTCCGGTCTGATTGAAAGTGTTGAGAGAAATTGAGGGTTTATTTGCCATGTTTATTACGCGACATACAAAGTGCAACAAAGTTTTATTTTAAAAACAAAAAAGCTTCAATAACGTGAAATACGGTACGTGATTCAGTGGAATCCATGATGGCTTGTTGAGGAGAGGTGCATTGTTAAAGCAAATCTAGCCATATCTACAAACCAAAAAAAAAAACATTAAGCAACAGTAAGCAACTACCCAGAACCCATTCAGAATACCAGGGGTAGGGTTAGGGTTAGACCACTCAGGAGGCACCTTCTGCCCCATATTATGTGTCTCATATTGACGCTAAAGGGTGCCATGTGTGTTGGATGTCTACGCATTGGCAAAAGCGTCAGTATATGACGCCTTGGGATGAGAACGGGCTGTTTTATTTTATGATGTTACAAAGACCATATGAAATGTTTTGAGAGCACGTCACTAAGTTATGAGTATTTATTTATCTGTCCTTATGTGCCGTGTAGTGTCCCGTGTTGTGTGTTTTTGTATTGGATGCCATAGAATGTCAATGCACTGTAAAACAAATTTACTGGTATAATAAAAGTAACCTAACCTAACCTACAGTAACTAATCACATCACAACTAGTGGTTAACCGATATTGATTTTTATTTTTTTAGATGGACGATGCCGATATCTTAGAGAGCATGCATGGTGGCCGATGTATTGGATTTATGGAAATAAAATAAGATTGAAAAACATCCCTTTATTTATGTTGAAAGAAATTGGGGTAAATATGTTGGTCGTGAATGAGACAATATTTCAAATATATAGTTTTTAGTGTTAAAAAGAGGGTTAATGCATTTCATAAAAGTTGTTTTTTTGTTAGTTCTTTGAGTCGTCTTTCCAAGCAGTATAGGCTGCATTTATCTTCATCTCATTGTGTCCGAGAAATTAAATCTTTACACTAAAAGAGAGGAGATCGACTTTGGTTGTGATCCCTCTGGTACAACTTCATGAATCTACTACCTTAAGCACAAGATCAGTCTCTCTTCCATCTTCTTTAAGGAACACCACCCATGTAATGATGCTTGTCTGATATTTATTTGCTGTGCTTTCAGGGTCAAATCTGAAATAGCTGAAAAAAAAGAAACCTGATCTGCGCACAACACTGCATTGAGGATTGCTTCACTACGTATACACTCACCTAAAGGATTATTAGGAACACCTGTTCAATTTCTCATTAATGCAATTATCTAATCAACCAATCATATGGCAGTTGCTTCAATGCATTTAGGGGTGTGGTCCTGGTCAAGACAATCTCATGAACTCCAAACTGAGGCCACGTTTACACAAAGCCGGGTATTTAGAGAAACAAATTTTCCCCCTCTCCGTTTTCAATAATAATATTGTTCACACACCCGCATAAATACGCGCCATCATATCTATGCCAAACCTATGGGCGGCAGTGTAGGGAGAGGGATAAAGCCATGCAAGCCAATCAGAATCCTCAGAATCGACAAGAGAGAACCTAAAACGACGTTTCTCCCAGTTGACACGACAAAACATAACTGCCGTTTTCAGAAATCTCCACTTTGGCCAGAGTTTTTAGAAATAATCGTTTTCTGTGATAAAAACAGGGTTTTCGTGTAAATGAGAGGACAAACCGCAGGGAAATATCTGCCTTTTTGATAGAAGCTGATAGAAGAGCAACTTTGACTGAAATAACCACTCGCTACAACCGAGGTATGCAGCAAAGCATTTGTGAAGCCACAACACGCACAACCTTGAGGCGGATGGGCTACAACAGCAGAAGACCCCACCGGGTACCACTCATCTCCACTACAAATAGAAAAAAGAGGCTAAACAAGGTAGCAAGACTCACCAAAATTGGACAGTTGAAGACAAATGTTGGAAAAATGTTGCCTGGTCTGATGAGTCTCGATTTCTGTTGAGACATTCAAATGGTAGAGTCAGAATTTAGCGTGAAACAGAATGAGAACATCATGTTACCACTGTGCAGGCTGGTGGTGGTGGTGTAATGGTGTAGGGGATGTTTTCTTGGCACACTTTAGGCCCATTAGTGCCAATTGGGCATCGTTTAAATGCCACGGCCTACCTGAGCATTGTTTCCGACCATGTCCATCCCTTTATGGCCACCATGTACCCATCCTCTGATGGCTACTTGCAGCAGGATAATGCACCATTTCACAAAGCTTCGAATCATTTCAAATTGGTTTCTTGAACATGACAATGAGTTCACTGTACTAAAATGACCCCCACAGTCACCAGATCTCAACCCAATAGAGCATCTTTGGGATGTGTTGGAACGGGAGCTTCGTGCCCTGGATGTGATCCCACAAATCTCCATCAACTGCAAGATGCTATCCTATCAATATGGGCCAACATTTCTAAATAATGCTTTCAGCACCTTGTTCAATCAATTCCACGTAGAATTAAGGCAGTTCTGAAGGTGAAACGGGGTCAAACACAGTATTAGTATGGTGTTCTTAATAATCCTTTAGGTGAGTGTATTTTGCTATAGTTGACCTTAAAGGGATACTCCACCCAAAAATGACAATTCTGTCACCATTTACTCACCCTCAAGTTGTTGCAAATGCAAACCTGTATGAGTTTCTTTCTTCTGCTGAACACAAAGGAAGATATTTTGAAGAACGATCACAACTTTGGCACCATTGACTTCCATATTATGTTTGTTTCTACTATGGAAGTCAATGGTGCCAAACAACTGTCTGGTTCCGATCATTCTTAGAATATCTTCCTTTGTGTTCAGCAGAAGAAAGAAACTCATACAGGTTTGCAACAAGTTGAGGGTAATAAATGATGACAGAATTGTCAATTTCAGGTGGAGTATCCCTTTAAGGGCACATGCTGTCCTCATGCACTTCATGCAGATGAAGTAATTACTCGTGAGAATAGCCAGCATCACTTGGGTGTGAATGTTTTCCTTCTTCTATGCTTTCTTCTGTATGCCGTGTGTGGTGCGGTTATGCACTCATACAAGGAGATTAGACTGTATATTGGCTTAGAGTAAAAGTGTCAGGTCTTTTCACTGCCAACTTTGAGAAAGCTGCATAAATTTGCACGTCTTTCCACAGCATGGAGCTATTTTTGAACTTGGCAGCCATTGATATAGAGTTTATCCTGAAACAAGAGAGGGGAAAACAGAAGACATGACATACAAAGTGCAGATTGTGCAAGACCAAACATCTTTCCTGATGAGACCACCAAGGATTCCCTCTTCACAGAGCACTAAAGCCTAGCCATTAAAGACAGAGTTCATATTTCCCAAACTGAAATATGTCATCATGTACTCACTATGCTGTTACTTTTATTTATTTATGATCTTGCATTAATTAACACGGATGATTTACTATGTAGGGCAGAGTCTTTCACTTCATGTGAAGTCAAATATTGTGTCAATGTTGTCTGTTTTATTAATATGTAGCATGAACGGCCTCGCAGATTAGAGATGTGAAGGCGCACTGGATTAAAGCGTCACTTTATTGTAGATGTGTTTGTGAATTTGTGTAGAGTGAGGGTGATAAGCATATGAATATGGCCCTGGGAAATTTTGATGCTTAATGGTGTTTCTTCACACTCCAGAAATCTGCTCCATTGCTTCTGCAGAGCACAGATCATGAACACTGAAAAAATAATATTACATTTCAAAAACAATCTGCTACAAAATGGGTAACTGAAGCTGCAAGAGAAGGGGAATCTGATGATTATCTGGGATGTGAAACAGAGCTAGAATTTTATAATATAATTTATGCATATAATTTTTAATCATACGCATTTTTATATGGTCGATTAGTTTGTTCTAGTAATGAAAACTATGTTTTTTAATATTTTAAAAAAAATATTGTAATAATTTTTTATTTCCGTTTTATCAGTTTTATAATAAAAAAAAACAGTTTTTATAAGCAGCATAACAACGGCATTCATAAACACGCTGAAAAGCGATTGTGCGTGTTGATGGCACGCCAAAAATGGAAATACGAATTGGCGTGTCATACATATGCCATTTCATGAGATCAGTCTGAATCCAAACATAGACTCTTAAGTGTGAAATGTGTACTGGTAAAATGTAGACCTTTAATGCCTTATAAGTAGTGTCTAAAATGTTCGTATCGTTATACAGTTTGATTTAAAGCAGCTTTGCAGTGATAAAGGAAAATAATAATTCAATGATGCAAACAGAATTAAATTCTGCTGTAAAGCAGAACTAAAAAGACAATAGTTAACAATCATTATTCAGTTGAAATTGGTGAAATCATGTTTATTCAGTTCAGTTCAATAACTGAACAATAAAGCATCTGGAGAAAACAGTGATGTCATCATCCAGCTCAATTCAGTTCTCATCTAATAGTGTCAGAACAGTAATTTACTGAAATATTATTCGATTTTAAAGCTGTTTTCGGTAACGCTCATTAATTGACAAACTAACAATAAGCAATATATTGTTACAGTATTTATTAATGTTTGTTAATGTTAAATGTTAGTTTATAAATACAACTGTTCATTAACTAATGTTAACACATACTACTTCTGATTACCACATTGCATTAGTAAATGTTGAAATGAACATTGACTAAGATTAATAAATGTTGTTGAAGTATTGTTCATTTTTAGTATCATGCTAACTAATGAAACCTTACTGTAAAGTGTTACTGTTTTCTTTTAAAATTTGATTTAATGTGAATTATAAATAATATATAATCATTATTCCAGTACATAATCCTTCAGAGATCATTCTAATAGGCTGATCTGGTGCTAAAGAAAGTTGAAAACAGTTGTGCTGGGTAATGTTTTGTGGAAAACCACATGATAGTTTTTCAGGATTCATTTGATGAATAGAACGTTTGACATTTTATTTTCCCTTAATTTAATGCATCCTTGCTGAATAAAATGTATTAATTTCTTAACGAATATACACAGTAGTGTAGGTTTTCAGGAATTCAATTAAATGGATAGAAAAATAACTTGGATATTCTGGGTAGAATGTAACAAGTATCATTGATTCTAAAATGACCTCGTTCTCAAAGCTCAAATGTCTCACCACCTTTCTCCGTGTGCTTTTACTATTGTGTATAATTCCTACTCTTCTTGCTACCTAGCAACCTTGTAAAAATCACACTTCCATGTGGATCTCGAAAGAGAGCGCTTGTATCGTGAGATGTGAACGAGCCACATCAGTCCATAAACCTGTTCTTCCTACCCTTGGTTCATACATACAAGACGCCCAATCACTTCAACACGCGCCACAGCTTTATGTTGGTTCACAGACTGCAGTGTTGACTAGGTAGGAAGTTCCGTGCCATCTGTAGTTTCAGTCTAATCATATCTGCAAATCAGATAGCCCTATGGGTAGCACCGCCTGTCACCAGAAGCAGGGTAACCATGGAGACAGGTCCAGGTGGACAAGTAGGCCCCTATACCATGTCTTTCAAAAGCATCCCTGATTCTCTCAAACATTCGGATTTCGCTTGTTCTCTTAATCAGGATAAGGACAGAGACTGAATTGGCACACAAAAAAGGCTTCCCCTTGGGTGTTTCGAGAGCTCAGCAGATGTGAACCAGTGTGTGTAGACCTGAACCTGTCCAATTATGTGTCACTGAACACCTACTCACTAAACAATGGCCATTACACAATTATTTCAGCTGTACAAACACACTCCAATGCACATCTACACAAAAACAACTGAGCAACTTCTCGTTTGTGCCGCACCTTGTAGTGTTTATCTGAACTCTGAGTAAGGGTTTGCCAATATATCTTAACAACAATGTGTTTTAAGCATAAAAAATGAAGAGATGAGGAAGTGTTGACAACTCAATTTATTGGCAAGCAACAGTCCATTCCCTCTCTTAGAGGTGATTAGGAAGAGCTTAGAGCTTAACAAATAAAGCATTACTGTGAAATAACATTTACTGTGAAGTCTTTATGAGAGAGGAAGTAATCATGTAAAATAACACTGCATGGTCTTCACTGTGTAAATTAAATATTAGGGATGTAAACGATCAATCGCGATTAATCACATCCAAAATAAAAGTTTGTGTTTACATAATATACTGTATGTGGGTGCCACTGTGTATAATCTCATACATATATATATATATATATATATATATATATATATATATATATATATATATATATATATAGGTGCGGCACAGACGAGAAGATTGTCTCTAGTTGAAATTTTTTTTGTGTGTGTATATATATATATATATATATATATATATATACACACACACATGCTTGTATATATTTAAGAAATATTTCTATGTATATACTGTGTAAAGATTGTTATACAAATTTATATTATATATACAAATATTTTATATATAAATAATATTATTTTCTTAAATATACATGCATGTGTGTGTATTTATATATAAAAATAAACTGAAATAATGTAGGCTGATCAACATCAATTAACAAATTAATGGAGCTTTTACTTTCGGAAATGGATTGTTACACTCTATAGATTAGGACAAGTAAAACTAAGCAATAACTTTACAAAAAAAAAATTGATTAGGGCTGTGCAAAGATTAATTCCCATTAATCGCATCCAAAATAAAAGTTTGTGTTTACATAATATATTTGTGCTGTGTATTATTATTTTGTATATATAAATACACACACATGCATATGTATTTAAGAAAATGTGGTATTCATATGTAAAATATTTATATTTATATATCATATAGATTATGTATTTATTTATATACAGTATTTACACGCAAATAATGATTCAGTATATCTTGCATGCATAGTATTTATATATACAAAATAATTAAGCACACACACATTTTATGTAAACACTTCCATACAATTAATCTTTGCACAGGCCTAAAAAAAATTGTCAGGTTGATGTTATGCGGTTGCTAAGGTGTTCTGGGTGGTTGCTAGGTGATTTCGTCCAAAGAGCCCATCTCAAAGAATGATATTTGGTAACCAAAGTATGGGTTTCTTATGCAATTATTAATTTAAAAATAAAAATGTTCAAATGAACAAATAATAATACAAATATTTTGCTTTTTATTTGTTCAAAAACATAGATAAATGTAAAAGCAAATATAATCATTTAATAAATATACTTTTAAATAGCTTTTCATTGTAGTTTTGGTAATCAATTACAAAGTCACATATTTTAACCTAATTTGAACGAAAAAGCAATTGGCAAATGGTTAAAAAAGTTACTTTTTTATGTACTAGTTTAATTTTTTAACAAATACACTCAAAATGAATTGAGTCTTATATTTTAAGAGGCACTCAAAATTGTATGTGCAATCGTAGTGTAATCACTCTGATAATAGCAGAAAAATAAAAGCACACCTCTACCTAACAAGCTGCATGGCATCAGATATCATCTATTTAGAGTAACATGTATTAAACAAATACATTAAATAATAATACATGTTAACGCGACTGACCAAAAAAATAGTAGTGAAATTTGCCCACTAAATATAAAAAACCTTCTAAATAAGCAGAGCATATTTCTGATATGTAAACTAATATATATAATCTTGTGTTTTATACGCTTATCCTCTCATTCCACATCTGATGCTGTAATTCATTAGCGTGTAAATGAATGTCATATTACATTAATCACTTCATGTCACTTTGATAGCATCTTGACATGTTTACAGTCAGTATACTTTTAGAAGATGAATGTCTCCAATATCCCAAATTGCATCCAGAAACCTGAGATTCTGGGATTTCTGATTAGAAAAACAGAAGCTAGGAGAGAGAGAAAAGAAAATATATGGGGATAACTGCTTCTCTTATATTTGCCCAGGGCTAGTGGCTTAATCTAATGTCACAGGGTCACACAGTTGTTTATTGATCATAAAAAGGGAGTGTTGCTTTTAAGCCACAAGCAACTACATTCAACTGTGCACACACACACACCCACACACACACACACACACACACACACATATCCCTTCCCCTCACACACAGTACTAAATGTTAAGTCTGACTGCTTGAACACTCTTTGCTGCTGCAGAAGTGCATCAAGCTTAAGTGGAATCTAAAGCAATAAGCCATTTCCTTTGAAGTTTATGAATAGTTTGACATGCAGCTTTGGGCCAAACAGTCTTGTTCTCATGACTACTGCACTCATAAAACAGTTTATTGTGATTCAAACATGGTGCATCAGTTATAAAGCTGTCTCAAACATTCACAACAAATATTTCGGATGATATATTTAGCATGCATCATCAAAATAATACCGCATCAAACTCTTTTTTTTTATATTCATCCTGAAATGTATTATGGATTTGCCAAATGTCCAGTTTATCAAGTACAGACACATTTATGGTATGTCTCTATGCATTGAATTCTGTGTGTTCTAGACAGCTGCTGTAGATCCCAAAACACTTACCCTATACAATTACAAATATTAGGGATGCACGGTATATCGGCCACCATATCGGTATCAAGGCCGATATATGTTCATTTTTAATATTATCGTTATGACCTGGTAAGAAAATGTGGCCGATATATTAAAGCCAATAAATGATATGATTGAAATCTCTTAAAAAATGAAAATACGGTTTGGTATAACATGTGCAGCGCAAAATCTGTCATATCGGCTATACAACACTATAATGGAACATGCATTATAATTGTGCGCTTGGGACATGGATTTAATTGTGAGACTTTTGTTTTTGTAATCAGGCTCTCAAAATTAGATACAAATTTGGATTTAAGTTTCTGGGCAAATAGATTGGTTACTGGCTTTCAAATGTGAGAATATCTGGTTCTCGAATTATCGGCCAAAGTTTTCATATCAGGTGCATCCCTAACAAATATATGTAATAGTAAACAGCTGATTGTCTCACAAACATAACCAGCACATTTCTCCCCACATAGCAAACTCATAATACAGCGAAGGGAGAAGAACAACATTAAAATATGCAACTATATATTTTTTCTAACAGGGTAGTAAAAGTTTAGCTGGCTAACATTAGGTTGTATCTGTGGCTGAGCTGGTTAAATCGTAAAGCATTGTTTAAAACTCGACGCGCGTCCGCATGAGCCCAGAGGTGCGCCGCAAAAGTTGCGTGGTATGTGACAGCGCGCGCACCTTTCAGCATACCCATAGACACCATTTACTACACACAATCAGGCTTTTTTCTCTGATTTTGAAAACTCTTCGCAAGTCGACTTAAAATGCTTCCAAGATCGACTGAGAGATCGAGGTTGAGTGGTTTCTGATTATGTTTTACGGTCAATGAGAAGAATACTAATCACGTAACCAGCACATTTATCCCCACATAGCAAAGCCGTAACACAGCGAGGGAGAACTAGGTTACATGAAACAATCCAACTTCATATTTTACACCACTGACAAGGGAAAAGTCACTACTCACAGTGTTTTATGGCTAGCTTCCAGCTTTTCTGCTGCTTCTCTTTCAAGGGAGTGACAAAGAGCAGCGTCATGTCACCACTGATTTTTTCGCTGTCGGCTCGCAAGTACAAAGCGTGACGTCAGCAAATATGTCGAGCTTCTTTAGAAGAGGGTGGCCGAGGTTCTGTATAGATATGAATGTCTCATTCTTTAAGGTCTAAATGAAAAAGTTAACTATTACGGATTTGTTGAGTACAGTTCTTTTACACACCACTGAAAACATATTTATGGATGTCATTTTGCATTTGTGTTAATGGGTGCTCCATTTCTTTACACCAAAAAGCTCACATTAAACAAAGTTCAAAATAATAACATTTATCTGAAATGGAAAAGTAACATTATACATTTAATTTAAAGCTACAACTGTGTGATTTTTACCCCTATCTCGGCGGTGAAAAGGTATATGGCACCCGTTTCTCCCACTCCCTATCCGCCTCTTCTACAAAGACTCTCTTTATGATATGAAGACTTTGTAAACTGTCAAAAGCCCGTTACCAGACCGCATCCATTTCAAGGGTCCCTGCAAACACACACATACACACACAGGCCGATTTCAGAGCACCAGGACTTTGAAGCCCAGTCAGCATGAAGCCCAGACATCTGCTGTATACTGAGGATTTTAAAGGGGAGAAATGGTTTTCGTCGCAATCCAGTTCAGCCATTTAAGCAACAGGTAGTACACTGGCAATATAAGGTACAATCTGTAGAGCAAGAGCTTAGTCACATCACAGCGTATCCAGTCAGCATCATCACAGCAGCAGCTCTACAGGATCACGCAATCTGCCTGCTTCTAGAAAATGAATTTGTTACTTACTTTTTTACTGAGTAGCTCTCTCATTTGGCTAGAATGAGTGCATTTACTTCCTCACAAACATGGGGATGCATTTTATGATTAAAAGTTAAAATGTACAGGTCAACTTTGTAAAAAATGCAATGAAATGCACCCGGTAACCTTTATTTATTTAATTTTCTATACTATAATTTAGTTTAATCAAAGTACCGAGAAATCCAAATTTATCATCGTCAATTATATAACAGCACCAGTATTAACTAATGTATGATGATATATTGTACTGTGCTTTAATTATGTTGGGGATTATATGTTAGGAGCGGCTGGCATATTTTTAGTCCCCGGCACAACACAAATCTGTTTGGACTCGTAACAAATTTTCCAATACACTTGGAATTGGATTTTTATCTAACATACTGTATCACAGTTTTTTTTTTTGTAGTTTCTTAAAAAGAGACACTGGCAATGTATACTCCTTATCTAAAACACCATTCAGCAACTGTATGTTCTCTCTTTTTAACATTAGCTGGATTTAGGTCACGCTGTTAATTAAAAAAAGCAGTCTATTTTAGGGATTTTCCTTGCAGAGGGTCTCATAAGCTAATAAGGTGGATAGACGATTAAAGTAAACTCTTCTCTTTGGAGTATGTGTGTGTGTGTTTGTGTTATCAGGATGAACTAAGCTGTTAGACGCTACATTGGCCTCGGGAAGCAAGCAGGAGTGTCTATGTGATTGATCTGCGCTGAGTTTAGCTCCCGGTAGGTGAAAAACATGGCGTCAGCTAAACAACTTTTTAAAAATAGCTCTAAAATGTCACTAGACAAATCTCTGCACTCCGTATTGCCATTAATAGTTGAAAATTGAGGTAGACCGGAAGTAGTGGGTGTTCATTTAGATGTAATTATTAAGCGCCATGGCATTAAGTTTGGGTAAGTGGGTTATTTTATAATAATGCGCTAAGCAAAACATTCACATTTATATGATTTCTTTGTCTTGTTACTCTCACTGAAGGAGTATTGTTAGGACTTGACCTAGTTTTTTCAAATATCAATAATCATGTTCTTTCTTCCTATTTCTGCAGGACACAAAACGGAAATCTGGTCATGAGCAGGAAATCTGATGAGAAATGAGGCCCTCAGAAAACACAAGCACTTCCTGCCCTGTGGGAGGCTATGCATGGAAATGCTCAGATACGCCATCTGAAAAGCTAATGAACATAAACAAGACTCTGGTCATAAATGAAGCTTCCTTTCCAGTGTGACAAAACACCAAGCATACACTGAAAAGATCAAAACGATACTCCTAACAGCACTGAACAATCATCCATGTGATCTCAACACATCCAATTACAAATCAAAGACTTGGTGAATATCTTTCTGAATACTGCTAAAGATCATAACCTGTGTAAACAAAACAAAAAAACATCTGGAGCTATGACTGAAGCACAGATGTCCCTTTCGTCTGGGTCCAGTGGACATGGAGGAGGTATGGTGACCAGTGCCTTACTTTGCTGGGCTATGGCTCTCGTGTTCCTCTCATTGACAAGGGTGCCTGCTGTCCAAGGAGATTGCTGGCTGATTGAAGGGGAAAAGGGATTTGTGTGGTTGGCAATTTGCAGCCAGAACCAGCCACCATACGAAAATATCCCCTTGCATATTAACAGCACAATTGTTGACCTGCGACTCAATGAGAACAAGATTCGAAGCATCCACTACTCTTCCTTAAGTCGTTTCGGCAATCTCACATACCTGAATCTGACTAAGAATGACATATCTTACATTGAAGATGGAGCTTTCTCAGCCCAATTTAATCTCCAAGTGTTGCAAATTGGCTTTAACAAGCTAAGGAACTTGACCGAGGGAATGCTAAGAGGTTTGGGACGCTTACAGTACCTCTATCTTCAGGCTAACCTGATTCGAGACTGTCACAGCCAATGCCTTCTGGGAGTGTCCTGCGATTGAAAACATCGACCTTTCCATGAACAGAATTCAGCAGCTTGATGGTGCGACATTTCGTGGTCTATCGAAGCTTACGACTTGCGAGCTCTATGCAAACCCGTTCAGTTGCTCATGTGAGTTGTTGGGATTCCTGCGCTGGCTTGTTGCGTTCCCAAACCGGACAAGCGAGCGGATGGTGTGTGACACACCCGCTGGCTTTTCCGGCTATAGTCTCTTGAGCCAGAACCCCAGAATGCCAAGATTTTCGCAATGCTTTTCATGCACTTTCCTCTGTCTGCACCGACGACAATGTGACACCGTATCTTCACGGCTCTTCAGACGGGAGCACTCCCACGATGTTGCCTGATTTGAGCCCTTGCGGACTGGATGATTGTTCCTCGGGGACATTTCCAGAAGAGTCCATAAGCATCAGTCCCACCTTTCTGGATCCAGATGCCCGTCCCATAATGAAACTAAAAGAAGTTACCCAAACAAGTGCAATTCTCATGATTCAGATTCCAAATCCATTTCGCAAAATGTACATCCTTGTCCTGTACAATAACAGCTTCTTCACGGACATCCAAAACCTGAAAAGCCAGAGAGAAGAAATTGAATTACAGAACCTTAAATCTCACACTAACTACACATATTGTGTGGCGTCTATTCGTAACTCTTTGAGATTCAACCACACCTGCCTGACCATCTCCACGGGGCCAAGGACATTGCAAGAACGTGTGGCAAATGACTCAACTGCCACTCATTACATTATGACCATCCTCGGTTGTCTCTTTGGGATGCTCATTGTACTGGGTATAGTGTTTCATTGCCTGAGAAAGCGCAAACATCAAGACGAGCCAAAGAGTAAGAAGCTGGAAAAGATGAAAAGAAACTTAATTGAGATGAAATATGGAACTGAACTGGAACAAGGGACTATATCACAGCTGTCACAAAAGCAAATTCTGTCCACTGGCGAAACGGTACAAAGGATGCCGTATCTTGCCAGCTGCCAGTGACACAGATCAGTATAAGATGCAAGAGATCTCTGGGACACCAAAGACTACAAAAGGGAATTACATGGAAGTGAGATCAGAGCAACCGGAACGCAGTGTGAGGGAATGCAGCATTCCTCCATCGGAAACCAGCCAGGGATCTGTTGCAGAGATATCCACCATTGCAAAAGAAGTGGACAAAGTAAACCAGATCATTAACAACTGCATCGATGCACTCAAATCCGATTCGACGTCATTCCAGGCCGCGAATCCGGTGCCGTGTCCACAGCGGAGCCGCAGTTAGTCCTCATATCGGACCATCCACCAGGCAAGTCTGGTTTTCTGTCTCCAGTGTACAAAGGATCGTACCATCATCCCTACAGAGGCACCACAGTATGGATGCCCCACAAAAGCGTGCAAGCACGTCCTCAGAGTGGTTCGCTGCGCAGTCCACGCTCTTTCCGTTCTGAAGGAGCTTACAGATCAGAGTCCAAATATATTGAGAAGGCATCTGCACTCGATGAGTCAGGCATCATAACAGTCACGCCAGCGGCTGCGATCCTGAGGGCAGAGGCGGAGCGGATTCGACAGTACAGTGAGCATAGGCACTCCTACCCTGGTCCCCACCACATAGAGGAGTCGATAGAGGTGTCAGGGAGCCGGAAGTCATCCATTCTTGAGCCGCTGACGCGCTCGAGACCTCGGGAGCTGTCCTATTCGCAGCTCTCACCACAGTACCACAACCTAAGTGGCTATTCCAGTCCCGAGTACAGCTGTAGGCCTTCTTTTAACCTGTGGGAACGTTTTAAACTCCACCGCAAACGTCACAGGGATGAGGAAGAGTACATTGCAGCAGGTCATGCGTTAAGGAGGAAAGTACAGTTTGCCAAAGATGAGGACCTACATGACATTCTGGACTACTGGAAAGGGGTCTCTGCTCAGCAGAAATCATGATTGCTGTTTTTATAGCTCATCCAATTAAAGAAGACTACACAAATCTCTGGACCAAACCAGCCAGTGTCAATGATTAAGTGACAAGCAAGCACTCACTTTTAGAGAAATAGCTTAGAAGTATTGCTAGCTCTTTTCAATCATTCTGTTTAAGAATGAAAACTAAATACAAGATACTGTAGATCTTGCAGTGAGTGTACGTGCCAAGTGGTAAGAATAGAAAACTTTTAACAGTATTAACCTCAACTCAACATTTGATTTTTATATATTGGAAATAACAATAAACTACTATTATACGATCATCATCATCATGACCATCATTGATCAGTAGTATTACAGTTAAGATTGATTCTTCTTATTATTACAATTAATCCTTGGTTATCGCATGGCCGTGTCCTGTGACAGTATTGACTGTTGTGTACTTGGAAAAACATACAACTCAAAATGTCTGCCGAACACTGTTCTCCCCAACCTTAGGTTTTTATACAGACTGTGCAACTCTTTTTTCTTCTTCTTAAGCGACTGTTCAAAGGACAACCGCTGAATTTGCTACAGAAGCACACCTCTACTGGATTTTAAAACGACTTTTCAGAAAAAAAAGCTTCTCTCACTGCTTTCTCCATTCTTTTTTTGTAAAGTTTACAATTTCAAACATACAATGAATGTTTCAAGTCCTTAAGACACCTGCAACGTGATTACAATTACATACAGACACAGCTGTGCAGGTAAAACTGTCTTTCTATGGTTGTATTTCATTAACAGATCTTCAAGCAGTGCTACTGAGAAAACTGAACCCACAAAGTCCTGCATATTGGAGAATGAATGTACTCTGTTGTAAAACTATTACAATATTTGGGGCCTAGTTCAGCCTCAAACCCAGTTTGATTCTAGTTAGCAAGACCTTCAGAAATATTTCCTATTTCCTAAGATATTGCTACAACATGCCTACTTTGAACCACTGTGAACCCCAAGAGCTAAATCAGTCCTGGTGGGTTTTTTCTTCTTCTTTTCACTGAGATTCAACAGAGCTATGTCTTCTACGGCTGTTAATCCAGGTCTAAAGTGCTGATCTAGGCAGCCCTAATAGCATAATCTTTTCTCACCGCCATTAATGCTGATAGACAATTTAGATTCCACTGATTTGAACAATGGAATTGGCCTCTAAATTTTGAGGAAGCAAATCTTAAGACCTGTACTGTGAAACCAGACATTACAACACCTTGCTTCATGGAGTCAAATAACATAACATTTAAATTATATCTGAATTAAAGTGCATGTCAAATACTTGACAGAAATATTGTCAACCAAACATTAAGGCCTAGAGTGCACAGTGTTGTTTTTTAGCCTTCACATCTCCTATCCCAAAACACAAGTGGATCGTTTTATCGATTTTTTTCAGGTCGAGGTAATATGTTAAACAATGTCATTCTGCCAACTGATTTTGTGAATGAAAATGGTATTGTCAGAATGATTGTTGTCATACTGAACATAATTATTGCTTATTGTTCTGAAATTGGAATTGGTTTCTCTATGGCAGCTTGATCCTGAACATGCACTGTCATCTTGTACCTAACATGAAGATTGTTTCTGTTTTGTTTTACAATTAAGTTTAAAACGTTTAGCCAATTCCAGGTAATTCCTGTGAGAGCTAAATGAATGTCTACAGAAAGGACTAATGCATGATAATAGGGACCGTATAATTATTTAATCAAAATGTCTGTATAATTAATGGAATCATCAAGGTCTTCTTTAAACAACCAGAAGATTTCTCGAATCTTTCCCTTAATTTGTGCGTGAATAAATCTTAAATATTTGATTATCATACTCAAATCTTTGAAAACATGTCCCCAGTGCAAATCCATACTTAAGGATAATTCAACTTACATTCACTGTATCTCATTAACAGGTTTGTTGAGTTGATTTTCATCTATTATACGGCAAACTGTAGCACTCCAGATTTTCCATGGACACTGAAAGTAAGTTGAAAATAACTTGGTGAATGTACAGCAGCCCGAAAACAGCCATATGTATGGGCTGATTGTAAGAGAAAAAGAATGGATCTCAAAGGGCTTTCATGTCTGGTGGAAATGTCAAAGAGCACAATAAAAATGGTTTTATTTCTTAAAGAATAAATACTTTTTTCACGGACACATATTGTGCTTTAAGTGGAGCTTAAGGTAAGTCTCCTGTTGTGTTTTTGTGAGAACACAGTGAGGTAGGCTGAAATGCAACTGCATGTCCTATTGTTTGGGTCTGAGGGACTTATACCATACTAAGACAGCAGCCAACATCTCACAATGCAGTCCAAAAGTTTGAATCTGGGATCAGGTGTCAAGTTTAAACCTGGAAATTTTAGGACATAAAATGAATAGTAAACATTTAAGATTCTGCACTTTACTACTAGCCTGGGAAAACCCAGACAACTTTAGATTTAGATTTAAACTTTAAATTTAGATTTGCTCTGAAAATTAGTCTGGCATAGAGCTCATTCAAGCCCATTTCCAATCCGTCGAAATCGCGGCACCAATCAGAAACGCTGGAGCGGGCTTTACACGATGATCGACAGTGCTGGGATTTTGAAGTCTACATTACAAAGATGGATGCCGCCGTCGAACATTACTCGTTCGAAATAGCTATCGCGTCTGTTTTAAGCGATTTGAACGTTTACTTTTTGTTAAAAACCGAGCAAAGAACAATACAAAGATGTTTCTCCGCGGTCGCCGCTCTGTATACGTCATCTCCTTCATTGCTCTGATTGGTTTTAGTTCTACTCGCGACGTTCGTTGGATATCACCCCTCTGGAAATGATGATGCTTTGCCAGACCTTAAAGGCCAATTTATACTTCTGCGTAGGGTGCGCGCAGTAGGTACGGCGTAGCAAACACACAGACACGTACCATACCGCGTACTTTTCGCCGTAGCCCTGACGCGCACCTCCTCAAAAATGTAACTACACGTCGCGACGACGCGGACCACAAGATCTGTGATTGGTCAGCTTGGTAACATCGCATTTCCTCATACGCATTTCCGCACGTACCATCCTCCTCTGACGTCTTCTCTCATTTCTGCCTTTTAGTTTTAGTAATTTCACTAAAATTAACTGTTTTTCCAGCTCCAACTCCAACATGATCCGCTCTCTTTCAGTCGCCATTGCTTGTAGTAACCGTAGTTCGCGTGGTTAACTCCGTTACAATGGAGAATGGTCTGGTTTTAACCAGGCTACTTTACTACAGTACTAAACTTAAATTATAACTGATTTTGTGAACTCCTTGGTCCTGAAGGTCTGATGTACTTCCAATAAGGCACACAATGGAACCTTCTCAAATCTTGATGGAGAACACAATCATCAGATTATTACTATTGTTTTTTCAAATCAGCTTTTTGGTCAAATTGCTATTGATAATATCATTATAAGAAAAAAATATATACAAATATATATGCATAAGTGTTTTTGCTAGTAGCCCCAAACTTTTGAGCCTCACTGTCCATTGTTTTTAATGTGACAATGCAGAAATCTTTATAACAATACAGCAGAAGCAAAGCTACCTAAAACCTGAACGGTGTATAAACTTGCTAAAATGTAAATGAAGTTGCCCTACTAATGTCAATTAACAATCCAAAAAGTTGCTATGATTATAAAATGGATCACCCATTCTATATTTGTTTGCTCACCAAAATATTCTACACTTGAAGAGGGTTCAACAGCTTTTCATTGCGAAAGTGCCCTTATGGATAGCGCTGCTGCCCCTTTAGCATATACTACATACTGTATATGTGCACACTTTATGCACATGGATCACCAAGGCGTGGACATTTACCGTTACGCTAATCACATTTGTCAGGGTGATAATAAAACCATTTGGGTGATTTCCATTAGTTTACATTTGGTGGTCAATCCAGTATCATTGATAGGATCAAGTCTCCAAAAAATTTTTTGGAAATGTGGTTATCCATAAATTTAGCTTTGAAATAAAATGTACATGTAAAAAAGTCTCTCAAAGTAACATGATAAAAGGATGTGAAACATCTATTAAGCACTAGAAGGTGACCGACAGCACCTGTCACTCAGAACAGGTCGTGTCAACCCTGCGCTCGCCTCCTCCATCGCAGCCTGTTTGCAGGCACCTTTTGATGAGAGTGACGGAGCGTTTTTAACACCTGTGACAATGTCATGTGTGAAAAGCATTGCAGCTCTTCTAGTGCACCGTAAGCCACTACTCTATTCCATTTAAAGCCCAAAAGCATCTGTTCTTTTACTTTAAATCGCACATTATAAAATCTTTTTTTATGCATCTCATTCACTATGTTGTGAATCAATATATCATGAACAACAATTAAGAGACTTGGGATGCTGATTTTGACAAGCCAGCCTCTAGAAATGTCTGACTCAGATTGAGACGCACTCCAATAATTTGTTGGTGCTTTTTCACCAAACAGAAAATTGGACTTAAAAAAGTTAGAAACTTAAAGTGCACTATATGCAAATTATGATGTGCTATCATGATAACAATCTGTAAATAAATTTTTGCTTAGCTGTATTGATTCGCAGAGTTCCAATGCAGTTTTCAATGCTTCATGGTTAGCTGGTGATTCAATTCATTCAGTGACCTGCAATGTCATCAAACACAGATCAGAGTTTTTCAGTATGATGAAATACATATTCACATATACAAACATAATATGAATTCATATGATACACATATGCCAACACATTTCAGTGTAAATGCAGAATCATGGGCTTTGACCTTCTTTATTCCACAACTGTGAAAGGGTGTGCATCATTTTAAATATCTAGTGAAAGCAATATTATTTTTGTTTAGGTGTAAAACTGCTTGGAGTACACTTGATCAATTATCTCATAATTATACTGTACGTTCTATCCACTGAATCAAATCAGGCTGTTGGGTCTGAAAGAGAAAATAATATACATCCCTATATGTTCACAAAGCCTCCAGTCAGTACTGATAAAGATGTCTTTTCAACAATACTGCAGTGAGAGACAGTGACCTTTTGCCACTCGTTACTGGCTACAGTCAGGAGCTCACATCATGGGGTTCAGTGAGATTCATTCCGGTAATCACCACCTAATTAGTCTTTAAATGCCTGTGCTCACCATTAGCACATACTTTCAGTAAAACCACGAGAGTCCCAAGGAAGGTTTGCTTAATCTGTGTGGGAAACAGTGACCTTAAACTATGTACTATCAATTTATTCTTGTAGTTGGCAATTAATTGTTCTATGCTATCTTTCTACACATCAGTTTGGTGTAAGTCCATTTCCATATTTTTATTTCAGTTAATATTTTAATTAAATTACAAAACAAAATATACATACATTTGAGCAGTCTCACAAATATATTCAGCATAACTGATAGACGAAGGCACTTATTTGTGCATATTATTTAATTACGCAACTACAGTGTATCCTTGATAATCAAGTCGCTTGGCAATGCATATACATATGCATGAGATGAGATTACCCTAAAAATGTACTCACCCCATGTCATCCAAGATATCAATGTCATTCTTTCTTCAGCCGAAAAGAAATTAAGGTTTTTGATGAAACCATTCCAGGATTTATCTCCATATAATGCACTTTACTGGGAACCAAATCGTTCAAAAATCGTCCAAAAACTGTTTCAGTGCAAACTGGAAACTGTTCAGAAGGGCTTTAAACGATTCTAGATGACGAATAAGGGTCTTATCTAGCGAAACGATCGCTCATTTAAAAAAAAAATAAAGTTTAAGTTTTATAAGCTCAAATGGTCACCTTGCTCTATTCTGTGATGCACGTTCGTGACTCTCCTGTTCAAACTTGTTTATCAAAATGAATTTTTTTTCGTGTCATTTGGTTCATTCAACGAACGAAATGAATGAGTCTGATTGGAAAAAGATTTGTTCATACGGACCTTGAACCATTTGGTTCCCATTGAAGTCCATTATATGGAGAAAAATCCTGGAATGTTTTCATCAAAAACCTTAATTTCTTTTCGACTGAAGAAGAAACGCATGGATATCTTGGATGACATGGGGTGAGTAAATAAAAAAATGAACTACTCCTTTAATCTAATGCATGTGCCCTCAGTTTATGCAAACCCATTTTCTATTTTTAACACACTGCACAGCTATGTTTCCTGTCCCATTAAAAATCTTTTTTTTACAAATGTGCAAATTTATTGCGCAGCATTTTATTTCTTCTGTATAAAACAAATCTAACCGTTACATCAAATGCAGTGTGCAATGTCTTTGCTCTTTTAATAAGAGAATAAATTTAGTCATAATAATCAAGTAAATAAAATAAATTAAAAAGACGGAGGGATCTTAATTTGAGGTAAGGTGAGGTGAACCACTGAGCCAATTGCTCTAAAAGGATTCAAACATTTAATAATATATTGGCTGATTCTACACCATTTATTTACTTGGAAACTTCAGCTTAAAATATCACTGAGCTAATGAGGGTTTATCTAAAGGCCAAGATCTGAGAAGAGTTCATGATGAAGTCTAGCAGACGGACTCTTGTGAGGGAAGCAGGAGGGGCAACATGTCTCCCTGAATTACAATAACTGAATTACACTGATGCAAATCCAGTCAATCTTTCTCACTTAGACATGAACACACACACACACACACACACACGCACACATGGCGGTTAGAGTGACAGTCAGGCTAATTAGCTAGGTTTTAATTTGCTAGCGGTTGATCAGTGTCATGATCTCTTGCCAAATTATAGAATGCATGAGTGCAAGAAAAAAAAAGTCAAGGAGGAAAGCCAGAAAACTAGAATAAAACAACCAAGAGTCAGTTTTAGAGGCAAGAGGAGGTCTGACACTTTAAAAGCGTGTCCAAACTGGTCAATTATGGACATCCACTTGTTTTACTGATCATTTTAAAGTAGTAGAGCAGCCTTGGCCAAGCTCAGAGTAGAGCTACATAGACCACCTTAAATTACACAAACCAGATACAATAAGCCCATTTCATTTTAAATGAAGAAACAAAACGTCTTCATGATATCTAATAATTTCCAGCACAAACAATATACAGTACCATGTTCCAAAAAACATCACAAATCAAAATGGGCCTCCATTTCATTCCTAAAAAAAGTTGCTTGTTTTTGTTAACATGCATTAATGCATTAAGCATCATGCATAAACTAACAATCAACAACATTTGTAAAGCATTTATTAATACAGGTTATTGTTAAATTATGTTTATAATTTGTAACGTTGAAAAATGTATAGGCCCCATGTGATAAGGAACATTAACAATATTATTAAATGCAATAAAAGTACCCTAATGCATCATGAATTACATCATGATGCATTAGGATACTTTTATTTAATGACTTGAACTTATTGTAAAGTGCATTGTTTGTGTTAAGATGGAATAACCTGGCTTTTGCTTTACACTATACATTAAAAAAATTGCAGACACTTTAATGCAAAAGCCCATGACATTGCATTCAAGGCTTTTCAGTTCTTGCAATCCCTGGAAATGAAACTCATGACCTTGGTGTTGCCAGCAGCAAACTACAGGCGGATACAAAACAACAACAACAACAGTAAAATGTGTTATCACACTGTTCCATTTCTGGCACTATGTTAAGCTACAAAAGTAATAGTATAGTAATACAAATGTATAGTAATACAAAAAATGGAATTGAAAAGACTGTTTGAACACACTTCTACAGTGATACTAGGGCTGAGAAATACCTAACCTAAAGCAAGTGTGACATTACAGTAAATGGGCCATGCACCTCATATAATTGATGTGTGACCGAATCTGTACATAAATAGATGGTCTGATTACCTCATTATTATCTCTCTTTGGTGAGCTAGGCAGGAATGTAGGAACGGTCATGGCTCTAATGCTCCTCAAGGTCAATATAACGCGGATGAAATATTGCAGGCCACATTTGAAGGCACACAGATGGGAATAATCCACTGTAGCGATTTCTATTCAGTCAGAAACCTCAAACGGGCGCATTACTCAACAATGCAATCCTCAGCAATGGGATAATATGAGGATCATGGATATTTACATAAAGTGAATGGTGGAAGGTTTTAGTAACATCATGCTTCCAATATCTAACAATGGCTTGTAAACAGCACCTTAGTGACGACTCACCAGCTCTTGCTCAAGCCGTAACAATCTAAAGACACAAAAAGAGATGCTGTACTCACCTTTTCTACTACATCAGTGTCACTCGAGTGCAAATGCTGCAAGTCGACAAGTCTGGAAACTTAGGGTTAGGGGTTGGTTCAAATCAAACAAAGTATCAGCACTGGTATCAAAAATATGTAAGACTGGTAACTATCAAAAAACAAACTAAAAAGACGTGCTTATCACACGTCTAATTAGCATGCATAAATAAATACAATATATTTTGAAATTAAATAATTGACTTGAAATTATTTTTGAATTTGTTCTAAATATTATTTTAAAACTCGCAGCCAAAAACAAAAAAACAATTACAGTGTACAAAGGAATGGACAGAGTGGTTCAGGTATGACGTCCAAGTGGTCGCTGGTTCCTTCTAAGATTTTCCTATGGGGTTTTACGATATGTGTGCAAAATAAAGCCTGTGGTAAAAATAACTTAACTATACTTTCGACGTTTTGTTCTCAACATCATTTTTTCAACAAAGTTTTTGTAATAAAGTAGATGAGACGACTTGGTGTCTGCGTTGTATGTTGTAGAACAAAACCTCAAAGTATCGTCAAGTTATGTTTACTAAAGGCTTTATTTTACACATAAATCCAAAAATCCCGTTATAAAATCCCATAGGAAAATTTGAATCTTTGAATGAATCTTTCCACGGCGTTGCTGACAGGGTGGCGAGAGCGTATTTTGCCGCTCTCGCCAGCAGCGGTGTGAACGTATAAGTTAGACACCATGGACCTCCCAAATCTGATCATCATGAGGATGCATCTATCTTTTATAAAGCCCCAATTTAATGTCTACAATAAATAAACCTAAATTTAGTTTCGTTAAATTATTCAATATTTTTTTCAACTCACTATAGAAATGTACTATTAAGTGTATTTATTTTTAATAAAATTTTTCTTATGTATAATTTATGTTAATATAATTTAATATATTTACCAGATTAATAACTAACAATAATCACAATTGTACAAATTTATAAGATTTTTGTTAATTTATTTTAATCTTATTAATTATTTAGGGTATGTTTACATGACAACAATGTAAGAAAAAACAGAAAAAGTTTTGCGTTTTTGCATTTTGCATGAAGCGACAACGTTGTCAAAACGTGGAAACGTTTAAAAATGCTGTATTCTGCTGCCAGACCAGCAGTTGGCGATGTCACTTTGTAACATAAAACACTACGTGCCAATAGACTGAACAAGTAATATGCATGCACATGACCTCACCGTTTTCTCAAACTCGTTTTAGTATTTTACACAGAGACAGTAAAGGTGTTGTTTTCAAAACTTGCACTTCGAAAAAAGTTAATAAAAAACGCAATAAAACACACTTTTATTACATTCATTATTTTTCTCAAGACTTTTTGTCTGATACAGTCTCTCCCTTGTGGACCTCCCTTAAACCCAGGCTACATTTTTAGGGTGGACCAAGATGAGTCTTCAGTAGCACACCAAAGCTATATTAATAGAGAGCTACTCTGGCGTATACACAATACATGCATGTCTTCAAGTATCCCAGCTGTTGCCATGGTAGCTAACTGCATATGCTAATTTTATATAATTATCCAAAAATGGAATATTCATAAAACTTTTATTTTAAAAGCCCCAAAGTCAATTACTACAAGACATTTGAAAATTGTGATACATCAAAGTGGCTACTGGTCTCTCAACGCATTTCAAAACCGGTAAGTGACCCAGAATCACTATGGCAACAGCAGCCCTGATCCATCCCCAAAAGAGGACATACAGTACAGTACTGCGTGGTAAAGGACAGTCACCAATCATTCTTAACGCCCTCTTTTCCTAACACACCATATGCCATCCTTACGGTCTAAACTAATGTCCCCTAAAAACACTCTCATTAAACAATGTCACTCAGAAAACATGCATAAAGTACACTACACAAATAAAAGAAATATAGGCATACCAAATTGAGTCAGTGACCTACATACATAAACGTATGGTGAGAGAACTAACATAATACATTTTTTTTATGTTGCCTGCATGTGTGATATTGCATAATAATTCGGTTTCTGTCTTTTGTCTCCTCTCTAAGAAAACTTTAACCAAGCGCAATATTTATTCCAGGTCACATTAAGCTGCTAAAACAAGCCATTTTTTCCAATTTGAGGCATATTTGACATATTATGTAAGTACTAAAATGCATATTTTATTACAAGAGCCCTGGGTATGCCTAGTGAGATTGACTGCTGGCTGAAGACACAGTATTACTGTAGGTCAGAAGTGAAAGTGGGAATTAATGTAAATGGTTGAGCACCAGATACAGTGTATATATCATTCATCTTTAAAGTACTGTAACAGAACAAGGCTAGGCTGGATTATTAGTGTCTGCAGCTGAAGCATCCTCCATTTACACTGTGTATATCAGGTCTCAAATACAGACTCTTCAGCACCATCTGAGCTCACTTCTTGGCCAATCAATCCAATGAACTTATTAAGAGCCAACACACAGTATGAGGCTGACACTGTCAGGATTGAGTTCATTTATAGCCGAGACAGAGAGATGAAGATGGCAACTCATCAGAATGTAATGTTCTGAAAAGTTGTGAAATGCACACTGGACTAAAGCTGATTTTGAGAAAACCAATAAAAGGTGTACACAAAAACGAAGCTTAGCACCCGCGTACTGATCCTCCACTGTAGCTAAAGCTAAAACTATTGTGGTGAAATGTTTACAGAATTAGCATAAACCCAGTTTAAGCTTGAGGTCTTATTATAAACAAGTTTATTTTGTGTTAAAACCGTTATATGAAAGCAAGTACTGTAAATATATTCAGGTCTGAAGTGGTTTGCAGGTGTTTTGCTGCCACTATTTTCACAATTTAGAACAGCTCTTTCATACCCAACTGCTAAAATTAAGTATTTCACCCAAATCTTTGTAAGAATACACTTAATCACTGCAAAGTCAATTATTTCATTATTTTAATCTGCATTGCCTACAACTGATTCCTTAAAGCTTGCCAAGCTATTCCAGGCATAAAATCCTCACACAAAGACTGTCTGTCCGTTAATACAGGACAGTAGACCTGAGGGAAAAGAGAAATGAAACAGTGAGCGCATAACAAAAGAGTTAAAAGAATGAGCTGGGATAATGGAGAAATTTGCAGTGTAATGGCCCATTTTCACAGTGGTATTCATTCACTTTCTGGAATCATCTCTGAAAGTAACATTTGGTAATGTAAAAAAAATAAAAAAAATAAAAAAATAAAAAAAACACCTACATAACATTTATTTAAAATATTTTTATTTATTTATGCGTGTCTGCCTGCCTGCCTATCTATATCTATCTATCTACACACATTTCAATATACTATGTTGAAATATATTGCTGATTTATTGGTGGCTAGCTATCAGAAATTATAGCCTCTATAGCCTCAGAAATTATAGTATTTTTGGGAAAAAGATTTTCCTTTCTTTATTTCACGAACAGACGAAAATGTTGTCAAGATGATCCCACAAATCTGCGATAACGAACTAAAAACACAGTATTATTCATGTCAGGCCAGTAGTTGGCGAATGCCACAATGTGCATGTCACCATTTTCTAGGGGTGTAACGGTACACAAAAATCACGGTTTGGTACGTATTCGGATTTTAAAGTCACGGTTCGGTACGATTTTCAATACAGCAGAAAGAAAGAAATGTCAGAGAATTTCCTATTTGTTAAAGAAAAATATATTTTAAATAAGTGAATATTTTTAAATGAGTTTTCCTACATCTTGAAACTTTCAGGTTTATAAATAGGAGTCATCTTTGTTTGAAGGATGGACAAATAATGTTTTGGTCATCACAATAAAAACATTTAAATATATTTTTTAAATTTATTTATATAATATTTGAGTTTTAAAGTGCTGGAAAATTACATGCTGGAAAGTACTTGAAAGCATTTCACTATTCCAGCCAAACTGCGCTGTTTGATCTAATAGAGATCTATGGTTAATAACAGAGAAATGTGAATGCTTCTTTAGTGCCGTGTAGTAACAGTGTCGCTTGTTTGAGGTTCGGCTCGCGCTGCACAGATGTTGCAGGTCCGAACTGATAAATGATCCGTGAAGCAAATAATGAGTAACGTTAGCGCAGTTTCGTTCCGCTTTCATTACGATTGGCATTTGGTGTTGCTCAACGTAGCGGTGGCCGCTGCCAGCACAAATTTTGTCGGCAGGAAAAATGGTCCAAAAATCGTTCGGTTTGTATGAGTACCGAACCTCGAAGCCTCGAACTGAAATGGTTAAATTCGAATACAGGTACCGTTACACCCCTACCGCTTTTCACAAATTCGCGTTTTGTAGTTTACACAGACGATAACGGTCTCATTCTCAAAAATGTGCACAAAAGTCACGTTTTCAGGCCACCAACATGTAAATGTATTGTGTAAATGAACATCCAAAATGCATAAAAAGTTTTGCGTTTTTAGTTGAAAATTATGTTGTGTGAACGACCCTTAATTATACACAATGCCAACAAATTTTCTATAATACATTGAAATGTAATGTATGATTTAAATGTTGCTTGCATATTGCAATAAATTATAACTTATCAAACTATTTTTTTTAATGAGAATACTCATAGTTGAATACTCAGAGAATTTTCATAGTTGCACTAACAGAATAGAAAGTGGCTAACCAGGCTATACATATAAAACAATGACATCAGGAGAAACACTTTCACTCAAGTGTGTCCAAAATTTTGTCTGTCTTAAATGACAAAGAATAAAGCACAGATTCCATTAGAAACCTCTAATGTTATTTCATTGGATATAAATCGTTGAATCAAACAGAGAGTAATTCGGTAGTCAGACAATAAAGCCCTGCAGCAGAGAATGTGAAGGAAATGGTAAACAGATCAAAAGCAATGACAGAAAGGCAGAAAAATGAAGGATGAAGAAAATTCCTTCTGGGGCTCTGTAATCTTTTTAGGGTGCCTCTAACACCGCTTCAAACCTCTTCTGGATCATTGAACAACCGTGATTGGCTAGCCAAGCTTATGAGAGCTAATGTGATTGCAGCATAGTGATATCTAATGTTACTTTATGTGTATGTTGGGAGAGATAGATATAAGAAAGGTTGAGTGTGCAGGATTTATGGCGGCTAATATAATCACAAGCACTGTTATCTAGTTGTAGGACATTTTCTGTAAGCCTAAGTATCATCAAATGCAGTTAAAGCCTCTGCTAACTATTATCAAAGATAAGCGAGATCCAAAAGCAAACAGGCAGACTTTCTAGTCAGAGCATTAATCTTTCATATACCGAAAGCCTATTCTGAGTTACTAGTTAAAAATACCCCAAACCTCTCCAAATCATCGACTTATCACAGAGTTTGATTGACAGGGTGTCTATCGAGAGAACCCGTCTCTGTCTGCTTCAATGCTCGTCGCTGTGGCAATGCAAGAGGGAGCGACCCAGTGTGACACTGTCTCTAGTTTCAAATGCCATGGCAAACTGAAGAACAGATAAGGCAAACAATAGAGAGATATCTCCAGTCTCATCGGTGCAACTACCAAGCAGGCCCGGATTAGAGGACTTTGGGCCCTGGGGCTCATAGCAACACCAAGGCCCCTTTTCATCTGATTGCCATCTCTACAGTCTTTACCACAATAAATATATATTTTAATTTTTTTTTTATTGTTATTTCTTCTGCTGAACACAAGAAGATATTTTAAGAATGTTGGTAATCATACAGTTGATGTCACCCATTGACTTACATAAGAAAAAATATTCTAAGTCAATGACTACCATTAAACTGTCTGAGTTACTAACACTATATAAATATCTACTTTTCTGTTCAGCATAAGAAAGAAATTCTTTCAGTTTGAACAACATTGGGTGACAGAATTTTTATTTTTTGGATGAACTTTTTCTTTTTACATTTTCCTTTTCTGTCTTACAGTTAAATAGTCCTTTTTCTAGCTTTAGCAGAATACAATGTTGCATTCCAGGGACATCCTTGTTTAAGATGGTTCAGTCTTTCTTGTACCATTATTGACCGAATTCAGTATTTAATGAAAGATAATTTTGAATCTGTAAAAAATATTAATACATTTACACTGCATTTACAATTACATAAATTATATGATTGTTATTTATCTAATAATTAAATATAAAATGATATTTGCTTTTCATTGAAGGTAGGCTACTTTATGAAACCAAAACTAACAGTCAGGTGGCGGAATTTATTGTTAATAAGCGAGTCATTCATTCAGCCGATTTGTTCAAACAGCTGTTTGATTCATCGACGAAGCAAACAGGAGTCATTTAAAAAGGAAACCATTCGTTCAAAACGCAGATTCAGTAACAATCTCCACTATCAGTTTCAGAGATTATTTCTGCTGTGATTTCATTTTGGGACTTCATCGCGAAGTGACAATAACTAAAACATAACTCTGAAATGTTAACTTAATGGCCTTGGATATTAGAGCTTGATGTTCGTTAAAAAAAAAAACAGTATAATTGGCCAGTGTTTTCACCACGAGTAAGTGGTGCAGAGAAAAAAAACACTGACATATCTGCAATTCAGGCTGCAATAACATCATCGTCAACTAGCCCCTGATAAACATTTGAAAACAACTCCACGAGAAACAATTACCCATCCAAATAGTGCTTAACTCATTAACTTCTACTGCTTCTCTTGCTTACCTCGACATGCACGCTATCAGTGACAACGCAGGCAGTGGAAGATAGCAGGGCTGCTGCCACTAGCTCTTTCCACAGGACACAGATGAAAGTAGAAGACTTAAAGTATTTCGTTAGTTTAGGAATTTTTGCATTCCTTTTCTGCGCAAATCTAGAGTTATTCCAATTCAGCGATCAATTATGACAGTCAGGCACATTTTCCAATAACTTCTTGTTGTTTTATTATACACAAATCAACCACCTATGATTTTACAATCTCATTTTCTCCAGCCAATCACAGGCCCCCTAATCCGCGGGCCCTGGGGCTTGAGCCCTGCCTAGCCCTTATGTTAATCGCGGCCCTGTACCAAGCCTCAAAACACATTGAGACAATTTCCTGGCATGGGAGACCACATGTTGGGGGAATGGTTTATGACCTCCTTTTTGGTCTCAAAAGCTAATTTGCATGACATAGACTTTGACATACATAGCACAACAACAGAGCTGGAACACTTTATGCTGCACATATTTAGTATTTCATTTCATGCTTTTGTAATAAAAGATTGGTACCTTTTGCAGACCACAAAACATTTTTTTTTAAAACTACACTGAGCCCAAAAATAATCTTTAAAAGGGTCAGTTCACCCAAAACTCACCCTCATGTTGTTCCAACCCAGTAAGACCTTCGTTCATCTACGGAACACATATTAAGATATTTTGATGAAATCTGAGAGCTGGATCACCCTGCATTATCTAGTCCATAGGCTTCTTGAGGGATTGAAACTTGCCAGCCTCAAAAAGTTATTAAAGACATTGTTAAAATAGTCTAAGTGACTTTAGTGGCTCAATCTTAACTTTTGTGTGCAAAAAACAACAAAATAACTTTATTTCAACTATTCATTTACTTCTCTCTCTGCCTTGAGTCAGGTTACTAGTTAAATAGCGCACAAAAGTTATCTCATCGCTTGATAAAGTTAAGATTGAGTCACTTGAAGTCACTTGGAGTATTTTAACGATGTCTTTAATAACTTTTCAAGGCCGGCAAGTTTCAATCCCTCAAGAAGCCTATGGACTAGTATGGAGGAGTGATCCAGCTCTCAGATTTCATCAAAAATATAATAATTTGTGTTTCAAAGATGAACGAAGGTCCTACGAGGTTGGAACAACATGAGGGTGAGTAAATACTGACAGAATTTTCATTTTTGGGTGAACTAACCCTTTAAAAACATAAGAAATATTTAATGTACGAATGTCACCGCATTAGATAATCATAACAGAAAAACGTTGTGTCACATATACTGTATAATCTGAAATTTTGCAATCCAAAAGAATCTCTTTTTGAGTTACAATTATAAAAGATTAAAATACTGGAGGAAAATAAATCTATAAAATGTTTTAAAATGGAAGTATATATTTATATATATTATCAATGTTAAAGATCTTACATTGCTTACCACTGAATTTTTGCATTGTAATAAGACAATGGCAGCTTATCTCTAAATCTGAAGTTCAGTTTGTTTTTTTTGTTTTTTTTGCAGCATTGTAGTTTGGTCTAAATCTTCTTAAATATGCATTATTTATCCATTTACAGCTCCTTATTAGCATATATAGCCTTTTCCACCCCAAAGCTTTGAATTATATAACGATCATTCACGAAAAACAAAAACTTTCATTAATAACCAATGAGAGGCCACCTTATTCGGCTCAAGATGACGAATGATAAAATGAATAAAATATAAAAATATGTGATGAAAGAGGAAATGGGTATCATAGAATAAAAGGAGATTCGATTTAAAGGCCAAAGATGCTTGACCCAGTGAATTGTTAAACAAATGATATAATAAAAAAAAAAGTCGTAAGATAAAGTATGAAAACAACAGGGGCCAAAAGTGACAGGAAGAGAGTAGTGCCAGCTCAAGAGTGTGTGCATAGTAGCTGTTTTTCTGAATTGATTTTGCCAGCCAAAGACTGAGTTTGCATATAATAGGAACAGCTAACAGCAGGGACACTGAATCCGCAATGAATTCACTGGCAAGAGAAGAAAGCAAAGATACTGGCTCCGCACACTACCTGAAACCACGGATCCAGGATGAGAGTAACATTCTTTGCTAATTGCTTTGGCACAATGGCACTTTGCATTGCTTGTGCGACAGATTTGAGACAAAAGTCTGAGTCATTTCAGATTAAATCTTAATGTGTGTAAGGTATTGTAGGAAACTGTGGCATTCAAATGAAGAAAAAAATCTGTAATAACCACTGCCAGCTAAAATGGTTAGGGAATTTAAATACTCCCACATCCACTAGGATTCGGTGCCAAATTGTACAAAGCAAACATTTAAAAGACATAAAAGTTGCCAGGCAACTATTGTGGTTTCAATTGGGATATTAGTTTATCAATTAATCATTAGGTTATATGAGTTGAGTTGAAGTGAAACACAATAAAAGCAGCTACTAACCGGGCGTATGAATCATCATTCACTTGAACACGGAGAATGTTTTGAAATCCAATATTTCCCAAAACAAATAATAGACTGAAAAGTTTAATATGTCTTTATTTTTTCCTCGATATGGGCAAATAAACTGCCATGAAGGATGATGTTCATAAAAAGAGGACTGCACATCTCTAGGTTTCCCTGGTATTTGTGTTTACCTGTTTCTTAAACAACACAGTGTGGGTTTTATAGCATTAAAAGAAAAAGAAAAACACACGATAGACTATACTACTGAAATGCTGCCATAAAGATTGTCAAGCTATGACAACCTCCAATGCTAAATCTTTATATATATAAAAGGGTAATCAAAAATAATCACAAGATTTCTGTAGAGTGTGTGTGTGTGTGTGTGTGTGTGTGTGTGTGTGTGTGTGTGTGTGTGAGGAGAGAGCTCCCTGAACACTGTGTGGTCGAGCATTGATGGGTAAATCAGGTGACAGTCTGGCGGCTGAACAGCTCGATGGTGACCGCGCTGAGGAACACTGGGATGCTCTTCTGATGGAAGAGATGCAGATCTACCAGTCCAGTTAGAGTGCGGGAGAAATCGGTCTCCAACAGCTGCATGCTGCCGCTGCCCATTGGACCAGTAGACTGGAGAAAAGAGAGAGACAGGAAAGAGAGGTGTCTGTTTAAACATTTGTAACAACTTACAAAGGTAAAGTAACAAATAAAGTTGAACTTACAAATCTTCACAAGTGTTTTAAATCACAAACAAAAATAGTCAAACAATCCACTATCAGTAATCCCTATCCCTAACAGCCACTAACCAGCTAACTGAGTTGGGACACGTTGGGTTTACTTCTGTCATTCAGAATAATGGTGCTTTTCCACTGCATGGTACGGTACGGCTCACTTGTGGCACTTTTCCACTGCATTGTACGGTATGGCACGCTATGACGCTTTTCCACTGCATGGTACGGCTCGCTTTGGCGCTTTCCACTGCATGGTACGGCTCGGTGTGGCTCTTTTCCACTGCATGCTACAGCTCGAGTGTAGGCTCTTTTCCACTGCATGCTATGGCTCGATGTGGCTCTTTTCCACTGCATGCTACAGGCTTGATGTGGCTCTTTCCACTGCATGCTACAGCTCGATGTAGCTCTTTTCCATCTGCATGCTATGGCTCGATGTGGCTCTTTTCCACTGCATGCTACGGCTACGGTGTTGGCTCTTTCCACTGCATGCTACGGCTCGATGTGGCTCTCTTCCACTGCATGGTACGTCACACTTGTGGCGCTTTTCTACTGCATGGTACGGTACGGCTCACTTGTGCTGCTTTTCCACTGCATGGTCTCTAGAGTTCTCAGCGGGTTCGAGTCGGCCCAGACAAACCCGGACAGGACCTCGCGGGTTCAAGGGTCAGAAGATATAAGCAAATGACTCGGGTTCGAGGTCAGGACCTCGGGCTTAATCTTTTCCACCCAGTAAAGAATATATATTGATCATCGCTGCTGTTCGCCGTAGCGAAAGTCTGGCTGCTGCGTGCAAAGTGAATCGCGGGTGGCTGCTGGCCGAGAGGAGACGCGCGCCATCGTCCATCCACTGTGGACGCACGTGATCTTCCTTCGACGATGCCCATTATAAGCATATGATTGTTTGTAGGCTAGGCCTATTTTGTTTCAAAGTTTGCAGCCCGCCTGCTTGGTTGGCAAACGCGGTTCGGAAGTTAGGAAAAGGAAAAGAGAATCTGACCGCGTGAGAAAACCTGACAGGAGTACCACTCGTTCGGGCTTTTCTCTCGTGGTGCTCGAAGCTAAAAAGCAGCACTGGATGCAACGGCTGATGCTGACCTGGTGATCTTGTTGATGGACTCAGTAGATGTCAATCTTTCCTAAGTTTGTGTGCATTTTATTTTGTGATTTCACCGGAATGAACAGACGCCGCACGGCAATAGATTGAGGGCGCGTCCGAAGTCGAGGCCGCGGGACGGGTTTCGGGCAGATAATCCATGTTGATGTGTCGGGTTACATCGGGTCCGGGCCCTTTGAGAACTGCACATGGTACAGTACGGCAGGCTATGTGACGCTTTTCCACTGCATTGTACAGTACGGTATGGTTTGGCGCTTTCCACTGCATGGTATGACACGGCACGCTTTCGTGCTTTTCCACTGGATGCTACGGCTCGGTATGGCTCGCTGTGGCTCTTTTCCACTGAATTGTATGGTACGGCTCACTTGTGACGCTTTCCACTGCATGGTACGGTACGGCTCGCTAAAATGGTCAGGTTCCAAGCATACCGTACCGATACTAAAATGTGACGTGAACACACAGATCACTGATTGGTCAGATAGAATCGTCACTACCTTTTGGTCAGATAGAATCGTCACTACCAGCGAGATTGTATCTGCGAAACATCAAACCCGCTGAGATTTAAATAGCCAGTAACAGCCACCGCTGTAGCACCTGTTTTAAAACTACTTGCTTGAAGAAAAAGAAAGAAAACTTTCAAAACAGAATTGGCTGAATCGTGGTCAGTGGACAAAGTGCAGAAGTTCCCCTTGGTTGTCGAGGAGCGGATAAACTATAACGGTCAGACTATAATCCCACCCACTTTGAAGCGGTACTAACTGCAGAAAAGCAAACCGAGCTGAAGCGAGCTCGAGCCTGTGCAGAGCCATAGCTTTAAAGGTATGAAAAGCGAAGTGAGCCAAACCGTGCCACTCCAAGCTGAACCGCACTGAGCCATACCAGCAGTGGAAAAGCACCATAAATCCAAATATTCACCTAATTTTTTGAGAGCCTGGGGAAAAACAAGGCTCGCCATTAAAAGTCATGTCCTAAGCTCTTCAACATAAATCAAACATATGCTATACTGTTACATATAATTTCATTTAATAAATTACTTGTTAAATTGTTGCTCTTGTTTAGATCAAGCAGATGGAAAGTGCAGAACTGAAGAACCAGCGCCTGAAGGAAGTGTTCCAGAAGAAGATTCAAGAGTTTCGCACTGCGTGCTACGTACTGACCGGGTACCAGATCGACATCACTGTGGAGAACCAGTACCGGCTCAGCTTCTGTGTACGCTGAGCATATGGAGGATTCATTACTGTTTAAGGTATGTTCATCATGCAACACATGATGTAGCTATTGCTTATTGTTAATGTTTTAACGCATTAATGTAAAAACTGTTATTTACTAACTAACATTCATTAAACCAAACCCAGTTTGAGTTTACTTACGTCAGGCAGTGAGTAATGTAAGCCTTTACACGTAAACAATAAAATGTTTAGATGTACAAACACCCCTTATAACCTTCAGATGCACATCAAAGAAAAAGAAAAAGCAGTGCGTCTGTGATTAATTGCTTGCCCAGAGTAGAACCAAGAGAAACAAACACAAAATGAGGGCATCAATGCACAATGCTGCTTTTCCATGTCAAATATTTTTAAGCCTGACCTCCACAAAAAGCAGTTAGCATCAAATATATTTTACATTTACAGGGCCTGAGAAAAGAGGGCTCTCATAAAGATCTATTATTTTGTGCCATTTCATAAGCACCATAATGCGGTCTCATAACACAGAAAGGCCCCCTTCGACACCAGACCTTCCAATACCTGTCCCGGTAAACTGGGGACACGTGGAAATGCCTCTCCTTTGTCTCCAACTTGGTTTTGATTTCTATTTTCCCAGATCGCATTTTAATAAAAGGTCATCCAGCATTTTTTTCTTTGTTTCTGAGAGAGAGTTATTCAGATTGTGACCTTATCATGTGTTTTTGTATTGCCACCGCCACAAAAGGGTGTTATGAACAATATGTGACCTTTCACTAACAACAAGTTTTTGTTGATGTTAAAACCTTCCTCAAGATCCACATAAGAGGAGAGAGAGAGGACAGAAAGATAGAAAAACGATTGACTCAGGGTATAGTGGGGCCAATGGACATTAGTAGACGTTTCCAAATTAGTATCGTTTCTTTTATCTTCTTTGTAGGTGCTGGTCTGAATACCATTTTTTGAGCTTCGAAGCTTCGGTAGTAATAAACATTGAATATTCAAAGCTTTGGAATTGTAATGGTGGTCGCCCAACAATGTAAAAAAAATTAAACACAAACAAAACAAAAGAGAAAAAAATGTTTTGGTCATAATCGAACTCCGTGTCCGCCTGCGTGGTAGCGCGGAGGCCTAACCCCTAGACCACAATGACAATGACCACTGCTATCGACTCTCAGTCCCGAAGCTCTATATGGTGCATATGGATAGACGGGCGGAGCATGACACGTTCAGAATTCATTAAACAGAACAGCGCGAGCGGGAATTGGCGTGCCTCACACAAGCATGGATTATATGCTCTGAGAATGGACACTGCACTAGTGATATAAAACACACACACATAGGTCTTTTAACTTAAGTAATTTTATAGTCAAGTATAATATTTTTATAGTAGTCTTCTCACTGACAAAGTGTGGTAGATTTAAATCAATAAAAACAAAATTTAAATGAATAAAAACAAAATTTAAATAAATAAAACAAAACAAAATTTAAATGAATAAAAACGAAATTTAAGCAAATAAAACATAAAAACGAACGATAACAATAAAAACATAAATAACTTAAATATAGAAAAACGAAATTTAACTAAAGAAAAAGAAAATTGTGACCTGACGTCCTAGTAAAATCTCAAAGTCTCGCAGTAGATTAATTTCGATTTATAATAATGGGTAAAAAGGATAATACATTTTGTTTCTATTATTCTATTTTCCACAATGTCAAAGCAACGCAGCTTAACCCAAAATACAAGCGCAGGCACGCACTTCTGTCCATTCAAACTCAGCTGTTCTGCGCTCTAGTCAGAGTAAACTGCCGTTGCAGGAACCCTTTTAGTAGTCCAGAGAAGCAAATATATTTACCAAGTAGCTATAACGAAAGTTTTATGTTAAGTATTATATTTCACTAACCTAGAAATCTAGAGATGCACCCTAGCGGGAGCAAAAATTATTTTGCTGCGAGGTGTGGTCTCAGCAACTTTCCATTGACTTTCGAAGTGGAAAATCCAAACTTTGGTCTGGCCAATCACATCGTGTATGAGTTGGTGGGCGGGCTTCACACAATGACGGCAGAGTTGTGACGGTTCTGCGCCGTGATTTCCATAGGTGATTTCCCTGCATACTTAAAAACAAACAAGACACAGCTGGCGAACAGCGGTCTTTCGATTTCGGCTTTGGCCGCGACTCAGATGACTTGGAGTTAAGAACGTAACTTAAGTCATTCTTAAAAGGAAGATGTGTTCAGAGTTTTGACGACCGGATAAGGCAAAGGTTTATCAACTTGCTCCGCTGGAGAGAAAACCGTGGGGAAAACGCATGGGACTCACTCAGCCACAGCAATCATCGCTCTGGTTGGTTAGCGCTATCCTATGGCGTGCAGAGAGATATTGAAAGACAACCTTTTATCCCGCCCCCAGATTGAGGTAGGCCAATTGTGAGTTCCCAGACCTAAAATCTTGATAGGTCTGGTTTGCCAGGCTAATATTTCACCAGATTTTTTTGAGAAAAAACCAACAAACAAACAAACAAAAAAACGATTATTCGAATGTCACATTTTCAAATCGAATACCAACCAAACGAACGAATATTCTGGTCTCAGCCCTACTTCTTTGTTTCATCTTTGCATTCTGCATGGACATCCAGTTACTCTGCCGCTCCTAAAACAGACAGCAAACCCCACACGTAGCTTCATGTAATGACATCTCTTGCTGAGCTTTCTTTCCAGTTTCCTCTCTTCAACGAGTTTGCTTAAATGCAGCTTTTAGACAGAAGGGATGTGAAGAGAATAATTACAACACTTTGCATTTGACCTAAACAGCTGGTTTCTCTCTGAGGATGTAAAAACCCATTCATAATGACAGTTTATGCAGTATTGGGGAGAGAGAGACAGGCAGTAAGGGAAAAGGGAAAACAATGCTTGCCTAGAGTTTGCTCAAGATACAGTATTACATGGAGTGACACCTGTTTCGACTCAGCCTTCGGGATCTTTCAGGGACTTTCACTGTAACAGCCTATATATCTCCTAACAAATCCTGAGAGAGTCATGCACGCCACAAACCACCTCACAGCTCAAATAGCTAGATAAGAAAGTAAAAACGGCAGGTCTCAAGAGATTTTACAATATATATTGTCTGAAGCCATCAATCCACACACACCTCTGAAGCCGTTTTTACTACAGCTTTTACTACAGCAGACCCCACACGCACAAAAAATGTTGGTCAGGTTATTATTATATCTTTATTCAGCAAGGATGCATTCAATTAGACAATTCTGTAATGTTACAAAATATTTCTATTTCAAATGTTTTTATTTTAGGGATGTTGCCATGTAAAGTATCAGTGTGGAAAAAAAAAAGGATGCAGAAAACCCAGCACTGAAGTCATTTAAAGTTTGCAGTGAGCTAGGAAAGCATGTACACAAAAACACATTTATGATCCAGTAACATCTGAGTCGTCTGTTGGTGCGAGTGCACCCTGCCGAGCTTAAAGAGAGGAAACGAGAAGCTGTCATTGCTTCGAGTGTGAGGCGGAGGTGTGTGAAGAGCAGTAATTGGCTGTTAAATTAGCTTTATCTACTGATTAGGCAGATGTATAATTAACCAACTGCTCCTTGCTAACGGCAAATAGTGCTTTACCACATCCATGACATGAGATACAACATGTATTGCAGATAAAAACTTACATTAGCTAATAAATAGCACATAATACACTGGAAAACAAACATTTTAAGTATAAAGTGGGCTAAACAAAAAGTATGACGTTTAAAGCTAGGGTAGCCATGTTTTTCATAAACACTTTACGTTATACATGTTGAAACTCTCTTCACATCCTGACAGCAAATCTGTAATAGAAGTGGTCTAAATATTAAAAAAATGTACAAAGTCTCAGGACCACAAAATGATCCTTTAATCATTGCATTTGTTTTTCTCTCAGAGCTGTTCACATCCTCAGAGTTGTTTAACCCTAAAACCATATTCTGGACAAATGTGGGCAAAATAGTTTTGATTTATTTCTTTAAAATACTTTATCTGTAAAAATACCCTTTATCTGAGCGGTACAAGACTTGGCTACTTTTTCTAAGTTTGCCTCCTGAACACACACAATTTTTTGACTCAATTCTACAATGTTGAGTGAAACAAACAAACAAACAAAAAAAACTCCTTAATCTTGTATTTGGGTCAAAAAATGGGCACCCATAGAAATTAATGGGAAAAAAACTAATTTAGAACATTCTAAAATAAGCCAAAATAAGAACACCAGGTGACAGCAAAATCACTTCAACTTTAGGTTTTAGCTCTAAGAACTTAATGGAATGATATTTTAATGTAGTTAAAAAAATGTAAAAAAATAGAACATAAAAATAAGCATAATTTACATAGAAAATACGGTACTTTTTGAAGTAAATAAATTAAAAAAACACCCCCAAAATAAAGAAAACACAATAAATGTATAGACAAAACTTTATCGAAGACAGTCATATAAAATTTATAATAAATAAAAATTAGGATCGCACCTGAGTCCTCTGTGCCCACATTTGTCCACAATTACAGGCTTGAGGGCTATAAAGTGAATACATGTTTTGAGGGTTAAGGCAAAGCTCTGTACGTTGTTTATGTTCATTACTTATGTGTTTTGAGACATGAGGTAATTTAATGCCGTCTCTCATGACGCTTTGCGAGTTCATGTGTTTTAGAGGAGGCATGGATTTGGAGACGCTCTGAAGGGAGGGTGGGATCTTATGCTTTCAAAGCTAGCTTGCTATTATTAGCCCCTCCAAAATCACCTACCCCGTCTTTAAGACACAATGTATGAATGTCAGTGCATTGAAAGATACCAAGTGGCATTCAAATTATTTTTTTATATTTTAGTATGACAGGTCTTTTGGGAATTTTAGTTGTTAAATTTTCAAGTTGGTCAAAAATAACTAATATCAGGAGGACTTAATGACTAGAATTTTGATATAGGCTAACTGATAGTTTTGATATATACTTATTCAAAGTATAAAACGATCTGAATATTTTCATAATAACTTCAAAAACTAGACTTTTTGCTAGAAAAATAATCACCCTAACTGTATTTTTGAGCAGAGTGAGCATTTGTAGAAAAACAACAGATGTGTTTATAAAGTCTATGATGTCACTGGCAACAGATGCAATAGATTTACTGACTTGCTTATTCTAAATTCTGAAAATGCAACAAGCAAATGCATCTCCATTTCTCAGATAGATAGTGAAGTGCTCAGTGTTCATGAAGACATGCAGATGTTTGATCTGGAACTAAAGTTACAAAAATTTGATTATTAATAAGTAACTAAAACTAAACTAAACTTGACTGAAATAAATATATCTCTTAAATAGGAAAATGTATGTTTAATAACTACAAACACATTTGGCCTAGTTATTTAATGCCTTTTGTATATTTAATTTGTATTTTCTAAATGGTTTAAATAGTACAAATATATACACACAAAAATAAATATGTATATACAATACATACATGTATGTATAAAATATGAATTCAACTATTTTTCCTTGCACTGATGCCATGAATTTGAAATGCGTGAAGAAAAAAAAACATTTTCTGGGAGGACCACCTCTCCAACTGAAGGTGGTGTAATTGAATAATCAGAAATATGCAAATGAAAAACAAAAAGACTTCAATCTAAATGCAGATTTTGACATTTTGCCTAGGATGGAAAAAAACAACAACGGGATGAGTGGCAGAGTAAATATCAAGACCATTATCAAGGGTTTACTTTGACTATCAAGAATGCAGTGCATTAGCGTATGCATTAAGTTACATGTGAGAAATGTCTGCGAATGTCTATTTAGTGTTTAGACACGTCATCCGCTGCCTGTCTGTCCATACACAATAAACGTTTAAGCAAGGATAATTATCAGTTCCAGTCCCAAATTTAAAAAAACAACTCACTCTGTGAATCTCCTTTGACGTTCAACGGAAACATACAGTACATATTTGTCTGTTTATGTTCTTGCTATATGCTTAATAGAGCATACAGAACTGAGTTACAGTAAAATGCCACACTCCAACCCACCATCTGCGAAAAGGAACACATGAACAACTTCATAACATGGAAAATAACATCTGTAGATTAGACTACAAGACAGAGTGAGACAAACAGATCAGTTAATCTAAACTTCCTTAAAGCTGCAATGGGGAGTTTTGAGAAAACATTGACTTTGAAAGTTGAATAAGCAAAACTTACAGGTGCCACCCTTCTAGCTCTCTGGTGAATTGGTTTAAACTTCAGAAATAATTCTAATATGCTGATTTTATGCTCAAAAAACACATTTTTATTTTCAATGTTGAAAAAAGTCGTGTACCATTTTTTCCCCAAAATTTTTTGATGAATAGAAAGTTCAAAAGAACAGCATTTATTTAAAATATAATCTTTTCTAACATTATAAATGTCTTTACTGTATAACTTTTGATCAGTTTAACTCATCCTTGATGAATAAAATTATTTTTTAATTTCTTTCCCCCAAAAATAAAAAATAAATACTTACTGACCCCAAACTGTTCAATGGTAGTGATTAATGTTACAAAAGCTTTCCATTTCTGATAAATGCTTTTCTTTTGAACTTTCTATTCATCAATCCTGAAATAAAAAATGTAAAAAACTGTTTTCAACATGGATAATAATCATAAATGTTTCTTGAGCATCAAATTCTAATAATTTCTTTAGGATCATGCGACACTGAAGACTGGAGTAATAATGCTGTAAATTCAGCTTTGATCACAGGAATAAATTACACTTCACTATATATTCACATAGAAAACCGCTGTTTTAAATTGTAATGATATTTCACAATATTACTGTTTTTTTTTGTTTTTTTGTTTTTTAATCAAATAATTGCAGCCTTGGTGAGCAGAAGAGACTTATTTTAAAAAGCATAAAAAATCTTACCAATCTAAAACTTTTGACCGGTAGTGTATATGTAAATTATAATTGGTTAAAATTCCTGAAACTAAAGTAGAGATATAAGTCGCCATATATATGTACCAGAACATTATAGTGACTTTCTTTGGCTTGGCCCAATGAGAAACCGCCAAGCAAAATGCTGAAAAAAAACACCACCCAGAACAACTTAGCAACTCCATAGAAACACCTTGGAAACCATCCAAACAACTATTTATATTTTTTTACATCTTTTTAATCATCAGTTTTTCTTGAGCGTTTCAAAAGACTTTGATTTAGATCTTTCAAAGTTCGAAGTTGTGAAACATTTTCTTGCTAAAGTGTTTCTGTATCCTCAGTCCAAACAAATTGAAATCAGTACAAAAAGCTTGCTGTCCTTACAAAACCTCTTTCCCCATGATACTCCACCACACACAAACAACTTCTGCTGTCATGACAGGCTAACACAATGGCTGACACATGCTTTATGAACGGAGAGAGATAAAAGCGTGAGCTGGTCTGGAAAAGATTGTCACACGGAATAGCACTCAAACTCTGTCGGGAAACTTTCGCCACTCGACAGCTTTGATGGACAGAGATGATGTCTGCTAGTTTAGGCATTCGATCTTCAATAAACACCGCAGTCTTCAGGGATTAAATCAAATGTCTAACCACTCAATGCATTTCATGTTCTCTCTAGACCAGAAGAGAGAGCCCATGCATGAAGACACATGCGCATGCTGTATGTTGGGCTGGCATCTATAAATCTGTTCCGCATGGATTACTCTTGACCAGATGTTCCGAGATAATACAGACAGTCTATAGAGAATCGGTATATTAGGCATATTATAAATCAATATATTAGTATATATTAAGGTCTGAAATTGCACAGAATTCTTTGGCATCCAAAAAGAAGAATATATGAACATAAACAGGTAATGTGAAATTCAATGAAAGACATCCAAACATTAAATATAAAATGTGCAGCTTCATATTCTGTGTTCCCATACCTTTTAACCAATTAATTTCCATAAGGACCTTTGTACACTCAAAAAAAATATTTTAGCTCTTTGTTCAATTTCATTAATTAAAATGGGCATATACAATAATTTCATAAATATAATCCATGTAATCTTTTAAAAATTTGGTTTACCAATTTTTTTTTTAATTGAGTCAACATGAATATTTTTCGTTCGTCTTAAACGGATGTCACTCAAAAAATTTATTTTGGCTTCTTGTTAAAATAATTCATTAAAATAAGCAAAAGTAACATGATTGTTTAATATTGTCATAACTTAATTGTGTTCTATCAACATAATTCATTTGTGTGAAATCTAAATTAATCATTGTTGTTGACATCTAACTGGGCAGTGGATCTGTAGTTCCCAGCATGCTTTGCAAGGGACTGCATTAAGAGGGTCAATGCATCTTATCTTAGCACAAGTTTAACACAACCGTAGTTGATCCAAAGTGCTTTCCAGTACAATAAAATAAATAAATAAAATAAAATAAAGTAAAAAAAAAAGAGATCAAACAAGTAGCAAAATCATTTGGAGTATCTACGTATACAACCCGTAGAACACCGACTAATTTAAAAATAAATACATGACCTTACTTGAACGCAAGAGAGTAAAAATAGGATTTTAAACTAGATTTAAAAGCAACCAAAGATGGAGAGGTCCTGATGGTTAAAGGTAAACTGTTCCAGAGCTTTGGTGCGACAACAGACAAAGCTTCATCACCTCTTGATTTACACCGAGAGAAAGGGAAAGATAAAAGTGACTGATCACAAGATCTTAGCGACCTAGAAGCTGTATATGGTCTAATAAGATCACAACTATAATCTGGGGCCAAGTTATGTAGAGCCTTATATGCAAAAAGAAGGATCTTAAAGTCGATTCTAAATTGTATTGGTAGCCAATGCAATGAGGCAAGAACTAGGGAGATATGATCCCTTTTCTTAGTTCCTGTTAACAATCAGGCTGCTGAGTTTTGAACCATCTGTAACCGAGACAGTGTAGTTTGAGGCAAACGTACAGAGAATTACAATAGCCAATCGAGACGAAATTAGTGCAAGAATCACAATTTCAAGGTCTTTACTAGAGAGAAAGATTTTCACTTCTGCTATTGATTCGGAGTTGAAAGTAGCTACTCTTAACAACTGCATTTACATGCTTATCGAATTGGAGAAGTGGATCAAAATGGACTCCAAGGTTTTTGCATGATTGTGCAGGTTGTTACTTAAAAGGCCTAGCTGTGTTTTTATGAGTTGTTGTTAGCAGCAGGACCCAGTAGAAGCACATCAGTTTTATTCACTATAAAAATCCCCATTCATAAATAGATAATTAACTATATATATTTTTTCATAAATAAAAGAAAATATACCATACTTTACTAAACAAAAAAAAAAATCATATTTCAAATATATGATATCAAGAGCTGAGGGGAGGAATAAATATAATAACCACTGCTGTGTTAGAAGTAGTTGAAGACACCATAGTGGATCCATAAAAATAATAATTTAAGAGTTCAAGCTGTGAATGCAAATGTTATTGGTCAAGATGGGATAGAAAAGAGTTCAGTCTGAAAACAGAAACTCTGTCCCAAACACAGCAGTAGAGAATCTGATTAAACAGTCCACAACAGTGTATTGACTGAGGCTGGGCAGGAGACTGAGATTCACTCTTTCAAAGCAACACCGACAGGGTCCAAAATGAACTTTGCCATGCCTGCTAATGATAGGTTATCCTGTATGTATGTTTTTTTATTAAAAAAACATGTCAGTCACTTTTTTATTTGGTGGCTTAAAGTTAATAATATTCCATGTTAGTGTCACTGTATACATGGAGAGGCAGAGGCAGTTGAGCAAGAAAAGATTGTTACTGGGTTGCAAATTTGATTGATTGATGATAGTCAAAAAAGATGAAAAACAGAGACGAACAAAGATACAGAACATTAGCAATAAAAGTCGCATGAACAGATTTCTGCAAGTTTATCAACAGCTATCAAAGCTCTTTTTGGATATTTTATCTTCTCTGAAATCGAATAAATGATTTAAACCCCTCAAAAATAGATTTCAAACTCAAAAGTGCAGCCTCTCAGTAGCAAACAGCCAAAAGAAAGACTTGAATGAGAATGCATCGACCTTGCAAGTGAATCACACCTTTGATATGTGTTTTTTTATATTGTTATAAATTACAGCGTGTAGCGTTATCAGTTCTCTGACGTTCCCTCACTACATGCACGCACTTGCAAACATATTCTAGATTTCACTCATTAATAGCTCATCAGTGAGTTTAATCAGCGAGTCCATCAAAAGGTGTAATCATGCCCTGATTGGACGGGAGGAAATGGCAGAACGCTGATCAAAACACGCATAGAGACACCTGCCGTTCCAACGTCGACAATCAAAGCAACGCTACTGTTACTATGGAGATTATCAAAGCCAGAAACTTTGTCATCCTAACCTTTGAGGTTAAAGCAAGACATGGCACCGGCAAAGGTTAGGCACAGGGACACATTAAACTGTCAGTGTATGTAAACTCAGAGGATGACATTTGGAGGATCATAATAAAGGCTATGTGGATACTTAACATAATGTATACAGGTCAGTGCTTGAGACACAGCGATTTGCTGTGAACTTTAATTGTATTCTACTCTTATTTAAATATAACACTGTTGAAAATGCAAAAATGGTTTATTTCAGCCTTTACAACTACATGCAAAAGGATACTTACACTTTGAACAAATCCCTATCTGTAAGTATTACATTTCAGCAATGTTGTTTGTTATTATTTTGTTGAACTATTGGAGATTAGTGGTGACCGATATGGATTTTTGGATGGCCGATATATACAGCGCAGGAATGAATTAAGAGAGCATTGCAAAATTGCTGTTGGGCAACTTTATGCCACTCCTGGTGACAAATTTGGCATTATTTAATGGCTGGTGACCATTTATCTTACTCTTGATAACATTACAGAGGCAGGGTTTCTGCAGGTTTCACAAAGTCAAATTTAAGACTTTTTAAGACCAATATAAATAAAATTTCATGAGGCCTATATCTAGGGTTGGGTATCGTTTGAATTTGAACGATTCTGATTCCGATTCCTTGTTTCGATACCGGTTCCTAACGATTCTCGATTCTTTTAAGAGGCAGGATCAAAAAAGTTTAGCTAATCTTGCTAACCAACGGTCTTTCTGAAGGAAATACTCCTTCTGTCACAAATACTCCTTTTGTCACAAATGTTGCATTTTGCCGCGATTTCGCTATTTTTAGAAAAGTGAAGCCACACTTTGGACCGCCGACATAAGGTACTCATGTTCGACTCGCGCGGTTATGCCAACACTTCCGGTCAGACGCTTCTTCGTTGGTGTTGTTTAGCGGTTTCTTCTTCTGGTCGACGGACTGTGAATATCAAAACTAGGAATCGAAATTTTTACTTTTGAACGATTACCGGGAAAAGCGAAAAGTTAGTCCCGGTTCCAATCGATACTCGATTCTCGATACCCAACCCTACCTATATCATGAAAAAAAAACGTACAAAGGAAACGCGTAACAAGTCTCAAAATTATTCGCAAAGTAATTTAATTTATTCAAACTGAACATTCAGCGAAAATCAGTACAAACGGTCCCGTGATTTTGGAAATTTGCTCCGTTTCTGTTTTTATAAAATCCCCTTTTCCAAAGTGCATAATGTAGGCCGTTTTATCTTTCCCGCACCTGAAGGAAACATCGTTTTGAAACACAGACGAAACATCGTCTGTGGTATCTGCCCGCCAATAACACAAAACCTCAAAACTGATTGGCTGTTGCATGTTGGTCTATTTTGTAGTTGTAATACAGCAAATTAAGAACTACAACTACGTAATATAAATAAATAAAAACATTCCAAAGTGCTGTGGGATCATTTCAATGAGATTTACATGGACATAGGAAAATTAAGACCCGTTTAAAAAGATTTAAGACCTAGAACACAATACTTCAGCAAATTTAAGACTTTTTAAGGCCTTAAATTGTGATATTGAAATTTTAGACTTTAAGACCCGCGAAAACCCTTAGAGGTTTTCATGGAGTTCAGGGCCCTCATTTATAAAACTGTGCATAGGATCCTTACTTAAAGTGTACGATGCGACCGTAAGCCAAAAATGGCGTATGCAAAAAAATATTCAGACTTATAAAACCGTTCGTACGCCAGAACCGGCGCAAAATTCACTTTATAAATCCCAGTCAGCGGAAGAATGCGTCTCCTCCCCGAAATAACCATATATGGAGATTACAACGCCTAGTTTTACTATGCATATCCTCCTCTGCATATAATTTGCATATGATTATTCATCCACGTGACACCATTTGTTTTTATAAATTACAACTTATGCGTCGGAACAGGCGTACGCCTCTTTCAGGGCCTGTTTTGTGCGAACGCAACGGTTATAAATGAGGGCCCCAGGTCTGGAGATTGTGATGGCCATGACAGGGTCTTGATCTGGTGGTCCTCCATCCATACTGGGATTGGCCTGGCTATGTGGATTGGAAAACCAGTTAGTTAGGGAACATTGTCAGAGCAGAAGGAAGCAATTTTTCTTTCTGTGACTTGAGTTATGCAAAAAACAAATCTGCAAGATTCTAGCCTTACTGAAGAACCACCAGATCATCACCACTTCTCCACCAAATTTCATGGTGGGTGCGAGAGACTCAGTCTCTGAGGCCTCGCCAGGTCTCAGTCTAACCATTAGAGAACAGGTGTTGGGCAAAGATGAAAAATGGACTCAGTATTTCCATGACTTTTCAAAAGACGGAAAACAGACAGATATGCCTGCTTCTGATCTTCTCTATCATGGATTTTTTCATTTGATATTGAAGCATGTATAGGGATTGTGGTTGATCTGTACACCCCAGGCAGGTTAGAAACTTACGTGATTCACATATTAATTGAAAAGTTTACCCATCATTGAGCTAAATTTTTTGCAAGTGCAAGAAGACAGCAAAAGGGAATCTCACAGAGTCGTGCAGACAACATGCCAACAACAAAATGTAATTCTCTTCAGCATATTATTGAGCTTGAATGGACAAAAACATGTAAAATTATGGGATTAAAATTAATCGGGAGTAAGAGGCAGAGGTGTTGTGCGCACAGATGTGTAAACATGATGGTTATAGACCTTATACAAAGCAGTGCCATATTTGATTTTGAAACGGGAATGAAAGCGAGGCTGTGGGGGACAGACATACAGACAGATATCTGTTGTGGGATTTTTTTTTTATGACAAAACACTGCAAAAAAAATCCATGACATTTCAGAAGAAAATCTCCAGACAACATGAGATGTGGAAAATTATAAGTGATCAAGGAATTTTCTACAGCAGATGCCAAACACAGAACACACAGTAAGAACAATCAGTGAAAACACAGTAAGTCTATCCTCATACCTGTCAAGGTGCTGCTCTGAATAATGTCTATTGTAGATTTAGACTAAATGTGAACCTGCATTTACTCATCTCACTTGCAAAAAAAACAGATTCAGTATTCCTCAAAATGAAATGAAAACAATGACATGCAAACTCATTAAATCATTGCAGGTTTGTGTAATATTCTGTACAGGTGTGAATTTGCGTAGCTTTCAGCCTGAGGCTTATTGATTAACTGTTGGGTGAAACATCTTAGTAACATACGTTTTTTGGCCCCTAAGTACATTTCATTCTCTGATGTGAAACAAATAGGGAGACAAGGCTTTGAGGAGTTTAAAAAGTGGACTTGATGCCCTGTTTCAAAAACACCCACGCAAAAGCATGAACAGAATGAGAGCTCTCACGACCAATGTGCTCTTATGCTAAAACCTGCGATGAACAAAGAACGTTTTGTCAAAGCTGCACAATGACTACGGTGCTCACTGTGAGCCGGGAATAGACTGTCCACTAAAATTATAAGCACGCTACAGAAAATCGAGCCTTTTCAGCTGCATTCAGTTTGTTTTCATCCCATTGAATAGAGACGGCAGCATGGCTTAAATATCGCAGATAAAAGGAATTTTAGATTTCTTTCCTATCTGTACTTTGAAGGTACATTTTCTATTGGGGACAAAACGTTAGAGGGTGAAATTAATCTAATATTATGTGAAAATGAATGCTATGTACGTTACTAACCAAATGTACCCACCATCAAAGCATAGAAACACTAATTACAGCAAAGATGAGAGGACAGAGTATACAGTCTTCCTTTGATGGAACTGTCCATGTTATTGCTACGCTCATGAAAAATGCAAAAGTATAGAACTAGATTTTTATATTTTCTGAGAAATGCTTGCTGCAATGATGAGGTGTTCGAGGTGGTTGCTGGGGTGCTGCAATGCGGTTTCTAAGGTTTTCCAAATGGTTACTTGACCAATGCTATGAGGCTGCTACGGTGTCGCTTGAAGTTGAAGAAAGTTGTTATTGTATTAGGGGTATGCACGGATAGTTGAATATTCAATCTGTAATTATTATCCGACATATAAAAATACTATACAGATAAATTATCTCATAGCAACATTATCTAGACATATGTTTCTTTGAATTTTTTACGAGGGAGACTAGTTTAAGCACTTTACGAAACTATCAGTGTCCCGGCACAGTTTGTTTTTTTTGTTCGCTCTGATTCAACTTAAATGCTTTTGTTCTATATATATATATTTTGTTTAAAAAAAAATAAAAATAAAGTCTTTCTTGAAAGTAATTTTCATTTATATGAAAAATGATAAATGATATTAAATGATATTTTTGAGCCCAAATATTTAAATACAATATTTGTGAAAAATGCCCATCATTATATTGTTTATTAAAGCTGATATAAAGAAATAACAGCAAAAAAAAAACAAAAAAACTTACAATTTAAAAAAAAAAAACAAATTACAAATAATGAAAAAAAAAATGTGTATAATGTATGATCTAGAAGATATGCCATCTTCGGAGAGTAATATGGCATATGGTAAGATTGCCAAAATGTGTAATGCAATATATGCTCTATCAAGATGTAGACTGCCTCAACTGTTATTGATTACATAACTTTTATTATTTACCCACTTATAAACTTAAACTGAAATATTTAATATTTAAATATTTAACAGAAATGCATCTATGGGAAAAAAAACTAAAATGCTAAATAAAATAACTAAACAAACTATTGTAAAAAGACATTTTAAAATATAAAAAACCAAACTGAAAACTACAACAGAGAATTTACAGTTTAATTCAAAATAATAGTGATTCTACATCATTAGTGAGAGTTCAAGATTTTTAAGATCATAAGAAAAACAGGCAAAGCAGTAACTACACACTGTCAAAACTGAGACAAATCAAGTGATCTACCCTGCGACAGATCGTTTTGGTCCAGCAATGCTCAAATTCTGAGTGTGAAATTCAATCAAAATTCAATCCAAACCATTTCTTTCTCAGTTCCAGTGTTGTTGTAGTTACTGTGTTTTTTCCTCTCAGGTATAGATATCAGCATAATACGTGGTCAACAACATAATACAAATTATCACCGAAAAACTATGTACATGCTCATGTAAAACAAAAACAAAGAACCGAACAATCTCAACTAGTTGGCAAACCTATCCCTAAAAATCGTTTTAACAAAGTTTGAAGTGGGAGTGAAATGGAAGAGAGTATTGTGGCAGCAGTGTGACGGTTTCTCCATCGCCTCACGCTTTCTATTTATTTCTCTTTTAATTGTGACCATTGATTGAGTATTTTCTCTGCCTGGCTCCCTGTTGAGATGAGCTCAGCAGGGAAAGAGGCTGATTGGTTTTGCGTCTGAGAAACTTCTGATTACTACTGGAGCTGAAAACTTAGCTGAGGGCAGCAATCAAGGCGACCAACCTGGCCTGACAATTACTGAGTTAAGAGATGATGAGAGAGAATGGCAACATAGCGGCAAAACACTGCTGGGCAATGAAACGGATGCTTCCATGGGTGTGTTCAGATAAACACTGGAAAGCTAAAAATTTAACTGCTAGATACTGTGATTGAGGGTTATGGTTAAATCTATGCAATTGTGTGTCTGCAAATCGAAACTTGGAAGATAATTTCAAGTCAAATTCCTCTCATTGAGCTTGTTAGATTTTTACCAGCCTAACAAAGTTGAGCATGCATTAGTTTATAAGCATGAATTTGGCTTTTGAACTGTTTACTTATGCTTAAAATGCAATTACATGAATGTTGTTAACAGTTTACTGTTGAAACGTCATTTAGAAATCTTTGCAAAGGAAAAACGATTTGCAACTAGGGGAAGTATCTAAATACAAGGCCATTTGGTATAGTTTTTTGTCTTTCACTTGTCAAATATTAATAAGCGCATACTAGGATCATGAATGATTTAATATTTCAATATTTGCATTTTATACACAGTTATCCAAAAGCTATCCCACCATAAATTCCTTGCTGTAACCCAATTTTCCCAACCTATTCTATGCCCTAAAGTATACAATTTGCATAATAATGGATTTAAAAGTTAATGACCAAACGTATTATTACAAATTTGAAATATAATGAGGATAACATTAAATGCATATTTTTTCATCAGGTTACGATATGGATTATTAAAGCTGCAGTCTGTAGCTTTTTTGGGGGTAAAAGTTATCCAAAATACATATTTGAGAAAATACATAACCAGCCAGTTTTCAAAACTATCCGCTTGCCTTAGCTCGATTCAAATCGGGTAAGCTTGTACAAATGTTTTTAATTCCAGTGCTTTTATTCAAAATGTTTTTGAACAAACAAATTACAGACAAATACTATCTTAATTTAAAATTCTGTTCAATACAGATAATACAATAATCATTTAGTTATTAGTTATAAGTTATGGTGGGTAACTGTTAAACTGCTGCTATTAAAATTCTATAAAATATTGTCTAAAATAAAAAAACTAGTAAAAATAAAAACTAAATGCTACAAGTGAAGTGAGCATCGAAATATAATGTACAGTATGAAAAATAGATTGAGATTTGCTCTAAATTACTTTTAACACCAATTAAATTATATCTGTTTTAAAAGTAACTAGGTCAGCGTTAAATGATGCAAATGGAATCTAAATATAAAAATATGGATAACGAGAATGTAGGATTAAATCAAAGATACTGATCAAACCAATAAACTAAAATTATAATTTACAACAATAATAATAATAAATGTTAATGGTACAATTGATTGGCTATATGAGACTAGCAATAAGCTAGATTAACATTAGAATAACATAGATATCATATTCTAACATTTCAACATGTTGAACTAATTAACATTGATTAGTTTTATGTACATTTGCTCACCTGTCTAATAAAGTACATGCAACACTCACGTCTCTGTCAAGTCGAAGTTATGTGGAGCTCTCGGCATCTCAAAAGATGCTGATCTTCGTTTTAGTCTTTTTTTGTCTGCTTGCCATGGTCCATTGAGTTTAAATAAAACAACAACAGCGTGAGCGTCCTGCGAAGTATAACAGAGTTGTCCACGTCTGTCGCCATGGTTACTATGACAATACGAGCGTAAACCGAGGGTAACACGGATATGACGCCATTGACTGGCGACTCATCACCCTGCTCACACGTTTCGCAATTTTCTCACGATTTATAAATAGTTGGAAACATTTGGGATATTGTAAGTAATCAACTTAACAAAATACATAACATTGGCCTAGTAGTTGGATATTTTACTGAAAAGATCCTACATATTGTGCCTTTAAACTATGTTTAATGATGATGAACAAAAAAGTAAATGGAATTATGCGTCGCTATGTAAATCTTTACAACAACTCTACAAATTACATCCCCCAAAATTAGTTAACTGGGATTTCGAGCTCTTAACCTAAAATCAGGCAGTAACATATGCTTTGGCCTCCAGTTTAGAAAAGGTAAATTAACTGAGAATAACTTTGTTTTCATAGCACTTTTTTTTTGGCCAACCCAGAATGCCTTTCTAAGAGCACAAATGTAATTTTAAAAGCAATAAGTCTACGCTAAGCGATGAGTCTACGCTAACATGACGTTAAGATGATACTCCATATGCCCTCAATCAATACAAACCAGTTTTTCCCGTAGGAGTCGCCCACGATTAGAATTAACAGCTGGACTAAAGTTTACCTCAGATTCAGTTACTGTCTTAAGTCACTGCCAAGCCTTATAATGCAGTAAACACAAAGGGTTTCAAAGAAAAACATGAAGAGTTCAGATGCAAAAGCCTCTAAGTGCCATTTGAAATTTTCTTCTAAAATGACCATTTTTATCAAGCTTCTATATTTAAGTTCAGTAATTTCACTTAAATTGCAATGAAGATTACCTATTAATTGTCATTTAAGTGAAATTACTGAACTTAAATATACAAGCTTGATAAAAATGGTCATTTAAGAAGAAAATTTCAAATGGCATTTAGAGGCTTTTGCATCTGAACTCTTCACATATACCATAACATTTAGTTGACATTCTTTATAGTCGCTGAGAGGAGGTCTCATAATATGAAGCAAATGGATAATTAGAAGACACTAGTCTGTTCTAAACCACAAACCCTATTAAACTTTTGAGAGTGACTCGTCCTGCACCATTCCTGCCAGAGGCATCAACAATACCTCAAATTGTGCGGCTTGAGGAGAGGTGTGCCATTATTTTTCTAAGTCATTGGACTGGTGAATAACAATGGCTGTGGCCTGGTGAAAAATAATGGTTGTGGCCTAATGGTTAGAAAGTCGGACTTGTAACCCAAATGTTGAGGGTTTCGAGTCTTGGTAGGTGGGGGGAACAAATGAACAGTGCTCTCTTCCACTCTCATTACCCACAACTGAGGTGCCCTTGAGCGAGGCCCCAATTCGCTCCCAAGGCGCCTGCTCAAAGTGTGGGTTTATTGCTGTGTGTGCACTTGGATGGGTGATTCGAGCACAAATTTCAAGTATAGGACACCATATTTGGCTACAAACATCACGCCACTGTTATAATTAACATGATTATCTGCACAATTATATAATGTAACTTAAGCTTTAAAACAAACACTGCGTTTACCTAAATCACAAAACAAATCGTGCAATATAAAGTAACACCTAAATGCACTTATTTAGTAGCCTAGAAATCTAGACGCACCCTAGCGGCAGCAAAAATTATTTTGCCGCAAAGTGTGGTCTAGCAACTCTCCATAGACGGTTTAGCTGGAAAGGCCCAACTCTGGCCGGGCCAATCACATCGTGTATAGAGTTGGCGGGCGGGCTTAACATAATGACGACTGAAGTTGAGACGGTAAGAGCAAGCTCGGACATACTCGGTTTTAGTCGTTCATCCTCGCGCTGTTACAAAAAGCTGTGGCAAAACGATCCGCAGTCGTGCTGTGGCGTCGAGGATAAAGGCTTTACTCCGTGTCAGCGCGTGCTCTGATCGGTATAGGTGCACGGACCTCTCCCGAATCATCTCAAGCACCACTACTCCGCCTCCGTTTCCCTCGTAAGCTGATATTGTAGTATTTAAACATTCTCTATGATATTATTTTTTTTAATGACACACTGTCTCTTGCTCTCTCATACACACACACACACACATATATACTGTCTTTCTCTCTCACACATATGTAGCTAGTTATTAAACTCTTTAGACTTTTAATGATTAGTGTTTTATTCTTAAAGTTTGTGGGTCATGTAAAAAATCCCTTATTTTGGGGATGGATTCCGGGAAATCTCCCTTATTTTCAATGTTCAATGTTGACAGCTGGACTAGATACGGTAAAAGTTTAATAATAACTTAACCGCTGAGTATGCCACATTCTTCGTTGCTCTGATTGGCTTTAGCGCTATCCAATTGCGTGCAGAGAGAATTTGAAAGACAACCGTTTATCCCGCCCTTCGGATTGAGCCCTGTCAATGAAGAGTTTCCAGACCTAACATCTTGATGTAGGTCTGGCATGCCAGGCTACTTATTTAGATTAAAATCTTAAAATGTCTTTTGTGCCCTCTGCAAGCATTTATGAACATCATGATTTGCAGTAGTGGATAAAAGTTACAAAAAATAGTGCAGCATATTATTAATCCACTCTAATTAATCAATGCGTCACAACTGACAGATTACAACACAATAGAAAAGACCATTAAATCTTACTGAAGTGCTTGTGTGTGAATGGTAACATCTGAATGCCTGTGCTTGTGTGTGTGTGTCTGTGTAACTCAAGGTTAACAAATATTGACAGTGAATTATCTTCAGCAGAAGGGTCGCAGGTGGCTTCAACAGGTCTAATTTCACAGGCTGAGAAAACACACACACGTCTAGACTGACTCATTCATACAATTTCAATTGGCTAAATATCAGGATTCTCTGCAATACTAGAGTAATATAATATCAAAGTCAAGTTCAAGAATATGGTTCAAGTTAAAATTAGGATGAAATCTGCACTGTGCTTTTTCCATTTACTTTTATATTAAAGACAAGCCCTCGTCCCTCTTTTTGCTCTTATCGACAGTTCCCAGAGTTCTGGCATCTGATTCTGTCAACGTTATATAATTATAAGCCTGCTCTTGTAGTTATCAATTTCCTGAAGAGGTGATTAGCAATTAGTTTCATTTAGGCACTTGAAAAGTCAGCATGTTCCCTTCATATGAAGACTTTAGCAAAAATAGGTATAATAATTTTTCCTTTTAAATTAGCATTTTTATCAGGCTCAAAAAAAGAGCTAAATCCATGTGTGCTACATATATATATATATATATATATATATATATATATGTATGTATATGTATATATACACATATTTAATCAGAAAAATCTAAAATGTATTCCCAAAATTGTGCCTTCTATAGTGTATCTTGATTTCAGCATGTTCACAGTTGTTTCGGTTATTTATTTATTTTTACAAGGACCAGATGCCTCACTGAGTCCTGCTGACTTAAACATTCACATGAGACGTGAACATGGTAAAAAAAATCATGTTTCATGAATGGCACAAAGTTGTGTGACTGTTCAAGTCTCTGTCTTTTAGATTAAGTGTGTTCAATAGTCTTATTTGTCCTTTGTTGTGTACCTTTGGATCCTGTTGTGTAGTAAATAAATGCAAACAATAAAAAAGCCATTCTTTTTTAAATTAACTCCTCATTCTTTCTCATAAAAATATGGCCTGATAGCACCTAATAGGGCCATTATGGGAGGGTCTTTGTCTTTCTCAGGTGTGAAACACTCAATGTTAATGGGGGGTTCACGACTCTTTGCATAAATCTTTCTTACACAAAACATGTCTTACAAATTTTAAATCAATATATTGTTTTATCTGAATGAGTGAGTATGCAGGATGATTTTCACATAGTTTGAGCAAATATTATATAGTCTACGTGATACAACTTTCAAAAGTCTTGTGAAAATCAGTATGGGTTTACATTATTACATCAAACCACGCTTAAACGTCATTATCTCAAAACTACAAACTTACACATAAATTCCGCTGACATATTATTGTAGCAGAGTTTGTTCTGAATACAGTGTAATAAGACTATCAATGAAAATGTCACAAGTAACAGAAATAAGCTCAAATGTCAGAACACCCCACAAAAAACCTTGACCCCAGAGGGTTAAATAACTTCGTTTTTCCAACATGCTTTTAAGAACATCATCTACCTTTTTAAAATTATTCAAGATTATTTCGTTTTTATACGCCGTCGAATATGGTTTTATGACTTCAAAAGAAATTCATATCAAAAGGCAAATCCCCCCGTTCTACAGGCCGGCTTTGGCGTCTTCTGTTTTCGCTTTGAAATGCTTTCTGTGTGAACCCCCACAAACTCCTGAGAGTGAATCATAACATTTATAATGAGTTCTGAGCGTTCTCACATAACTCTGTCCTCATTCATTTGTGTTCATCTTTTTCTTTGGGCTGTTTAATACTAGGATTTTGTTTAAAATACTCTACCATAGCACCGCCCTGCAATATGAAGCCCCGCCCCAGCACCCCCCAGATAAAATATGTTCCTGTGGCTACGCCTCCAGTGGAAAAAACAAGTGAAACGAGAGTGTGTCAAAATGACTATTCCTAAACTGTAAATGGTTCAGTTCATCTAAATATTTAAATTCTGCATTTACACACTCTCATGTTGTTTTCACGTGTCACAGAATCATACAACAGTATATGGACATTGTTGTAAATCTATTTATCATATAAAGCCATCGTGTCTCTTCAGAAGACTTGGGATTTGGATTAGATCACTCGATTGGCTTTATGCACAGCTGCACTACTTCCTGAACTTAAGCCAGCTCTTTTGTTTCCTGTCTGCCATTATTGGCCAAACTTGATTAATTCAGGTGTGTCTGATTATTGTTGCCGTGACTACTGAGGTTAGGCACACCTGAATTAATCAATTTGACCAATAATCGCAGAAAGGAAACAAGGAGCTGGGTTAAGTTCAGGAAGTAGTGCACCTGTGCATAAAGCCAATTGATTATTTTTACAATGCATTTTTGACATTTTTCTGATCTTAAGTTTTAGAGGAATGGACTTTAAACAGAGGGATATAAATTTCTCAGGTTTCATAAAAATATCTTAATTTATGTTTAGACGTTGAATGAAAATCTTATAGGAGAGTAAAGGTGAGTAAACGATGGCAGAATTGATATTTTGGTGTAAATTATACCATATAAATACAGTAAGCTGAGCCTTGGATAAACTAACTATATTAGTTTTCTATTTTTTATTTATAACTGTTATATTGGGAATCCGATAGTTTAAATAAACAAGAGCATATCGTTATATTTCTATTTCGTGGTTTCTCAATGTAAAAAGGTACCGTTACACCCCTACTGCTACATTCTCATGCAAAAACGGATTGCATTGTAGTCCCGGTTCTCCAGATTAAGTATTTTTATTTCCAGAGAGCTGCAAACTGTAGACTAAAGTACTTATTCCCAACCTTTGGAGTAATGCAACACATTTTTCTATATGAAATGTAACCCTGCACTCCTAATTCAACCAAATGGACAGTCTGATATATAGACACTATATTCATCCTCAGGGGACATTCAGTACACTCAGGTATAATTTGACAAAGAGAAGGACACCAGATATTGAGCTGCATATTCATTGACAATTTAAAGCATGAGCGCAAATGCTGAGTCATCGCAGAGTTTGATGAAAAGTGCTTATGTGAATTGTGAATATCATTTCAATTATTGATGTCATAACACCCGCTCACATCTGTAAACGACTTTTCAACAGAGAACAGCCGTTTGTATTCGTAACTTTCAATTTAACAAGACAACCAAGCCTAGTGTGATTACAGCTGTGTTACCTGTCACTATTAAATTAAAACTATAAACCCTTTAATGACCAAAATGGTGAAAGAGCCAGTGCTTTGACCCATGTTTCTACTAAGCCAAATGATGACATAACTGAGAATTTTCTGCATAACCTGCCAACAAATAAACATTTTATAAACAACAAACATAGTTCATTAAAGTCCCTAAAAACTACAGAAATGTATTGCTAAAACACACTACAAAGACTCAAATGTGAAGTACAGAATTGTGGCGTTGAGACCGACAGTTTTTCACCGTTGCTGTGTTTAAGATTTTCTGGGTGGGGCTAAAACGGTGGCTCAATGAGGTACATAAACATATACACAAAATTTAAATTTTTCTGGAATCAATGATAAATACATGTCTGACCGTTGGAAGGAACCAAAAAGACGAGAGAAATCGCATTCATGATGATATGGTGATTTTATCCGTTAGACCTTTGTCTACATTGACGCTGATGCATTAAAGTGGAGGGGCTCCCCTGTTCCAAGATGGCGGCTCTATTGACTCATTCGTTCTAACGAACTGTCGTAGCCAAGGCGACATCTAGTGCATCTATGGATGATGCACTGGAGCCGCTGAGCTCTTAGCCCCGCCCCTACTGTCGATTACGCACTGGAGCCACCGGGGCTGGCTGGCCCCTCCCCTAACAATAGAGCACATTCGTATTCGTATCATTTCGCCTCTCAATCACGATCTGTCAGTGGTACTATTAGTTACTAAAGCAGCCTACAGTTTGCTAGTAGCTAGCTATGCCTTTGTCACGAAAATGCGTATTTCCTGAATGCGATCACTTACAAAACAGATCAGTGACCTTATTTAAATTTCCAAAAAATTACCAAATTAAGAAGATGGATTAATTTTGTGAAGAGAACTGATGGAGAACTGAACATCACCATCAACGCCACCTCTGTAGTGATTATTTTACACAGGATAGATTTATAACCGGTGAGGAGACAACTGGGATTCACTGAAAATCCGATGGTGGATTGTTACTGGTGAAACGGGGTCGAACTGACTATCTCCTGCCTCGGCCTTCATCCTCCCGTACCCTAAGCAGTATCACCTAATACCACAGTTGGCTGTTTTCCCGTAAGTGGATATGGGTTTCAGCGCAGCCAGCAAGAGTGTTTGAGAGCAGAAAATACTGCTCATTTTTTCAAGATTTTGATAGCTTATTTATTGTATTTGGCTGCTTTTTTTATCATTCATATTTGTCTGGGTGGCTAATAACACATTTTTCTGTGGTGTGACAAACTCATAACACATACTTCATTTAGACTTTACATACAAATTCCTTTGATTCAACTTTTGATGCAATGGTCAGAATAGTTATATATTGAATCAAATTTACTGTAATTAAATAAGCTTCATCACATCTGCTGCTTTTGGTGGAGACAGCTTTGTTGGATACAATGGGTGCCATCTAGTTTATGTTAAACCAGCCGTTATTGCAGTCCAGAAGCTTTTTTCTGCAGTGAAAACAGACAATAGTTCCAGATTGGATAGCAGAGACTGTTGAAAGGCACGAGGAGAATTGATTAAGATTGAATGCAGTGAAGTGTTGCAGCCTTGATCTAATGTTCAGAAACTGACAGTAAAGGGATTGACTTTTTGCTGTAAAAAATGGGAAATATCTAATCTCTCACTTAACACTGAACAAATGTTTCCATTTTTAACATTCAGGATACCAGGTACAAATGTGTTGTCAAGTTTCAGAAGAGCTGAAGGCTACACAAACACAAAACAAGGAGGATATTCAATGACTGACACATTCCCAAGAGAATTTTCAGGACAATCAGTAATATTTTAACAAATGTGGTGGGATTCTCTTCATTATCTTTCCTTTTTCACAGACAGAAATGGAGAAGAATTTCAAAGCAGCACTTTGATTCTTTGGGGATCAAATCATAACATAACTAAAGCATTGCTCAAGTGCACTTATCTAACAATGGGGGACCGGGATTCTGTTAATTTATCTTCATGTGCCTATTCTTTAAAAGCAAATCAATGGTGATTATATTCAGAGAAAAAGACAATGAACCATCTTTTCCAAACACAGTGCACACAGCAATTATTGTACATTGTAAATCCTGAAAGCCAGAAAGTTTTTCTATAATATTGTGGGCATTTGCTTGGCTGTTACAGTTTTCCAAACAAACTACTACAACTTCCAACAAGTTTATCCTTGACCGTTCAAATGTAACGGTGCTCTCCATTAAGCAAGCACAACTAGTTTGCAACGTACAATAAATAAATTAACACCTTTAAAAGGTAAAGTGTATAATTTGCGCGCCAGTAGCAATAAAGCACCGCAGTGACTACACTCTTCAGGGAAATCAGCCTACAAATGGCTTGCTTAATACTTGACATTAAATTGTGATAAGAGAAAGCATTTTAAAAACTAACACACTTCACCTTTAATAAAGGCACTTAAATGACCCATTTTACTTTGGTTGAGAGCTGGTTTTTGCATGAAAAAAAAAAATTCACTATTCAGCAACCTCTAAGCCATCTTTTTACTTTTCAGTCTAAAACTCAAGCACATAACTACAAGGAACTACTGGAGTGCTTCCTTCAGAAGACGTCCTGACAGACATTAAAATCCATTTGTTTAAATGCTACAGAGTTCTCTCCAGGGCTGATGCCTGCCAAAACGAGGTAAATTCATTTGAACACAGTCTAGTATTCACTTGAAATGTATAAACAAACGATCAAAACCGTTATATTTAAAGGTTTGTCATGCTAAACCAGTAAGAGAATCAGAAGTCATCATCAGGGTATGAGATATCCTTTTTTTGTTGCTACATTCACAGAAATTGAAAAAGAGTGAAAGCATGGAAATAATGTGTATTATAAAATTAACACAACACAACTAGACACCGCAAACGGCTAAATGCTTACACTCACAAAGTAATAATAACAGCCGAACGCAGACTCACTGAAGCTTTACTGCAGCTCTAATTAAACAGCCGGAGGAAAGTGCCGATCAAATAACAAAAACTTAAATCCAATTATTGCACTGTGTGTGTATGTGTGTGTGTATAAGGGATTGGCGAACATTTCTACAACCCACAAAGGAAGAGCATTAATTAAGAAAGATAAATTACATTTGCAGGTAAATCATTATAAGAGTATGCAGTTTCAAACTAAATTTTGCATCAGATATACAGCAGTGATAACAACCGGTTTATCATACACAGACCCATCCAAAAGAAAAATTTATATCTTCTCATTTGCATTTAAAAAAGGATAATTACCATCTTAAATCAAGTGGATGCACAACAATGTCCAAACAGTATGACAAACAGTGCAACTACTTAAGTGTCTTAAGTGGAATACTAAATTACTGGTTCATCTTCAGTAAAATTCGATGATTCTCAATGCCAGTTTTGATTCAACATTAAAAATGAATATGCTACTGATCATGCTGTTATTTAAGGTAGAAACATTAGTAACACTTTACAATAAGGTTAAATTATTTAACATTAGTTAATGCATTAGGTCCTTTGCCAAAACAATCTTGAATTTATTTGTATTAATTACAAATACAAATAAATTCAACATTTCACATAGTATAAATTAACATTAGCTCATGTATTTATGTGCATGAACAAGATGAAAGCCTCCACACTCTCCAAATAAGCAATATTGGTTGCTCACTTTTATAGACGTGGTGTATCCTGAACTGTCCACACCATACAACTCTGTGCCCAAACTTTAGAGAAGCTTAAATGTTTGTTGATTTGAATTAAGAGATACTCATTTTTATTTACATATATACTGGTACATACATTTTTTATTTGCTTCGTTTTTTGATTCCCTGATTGGGTTGCAGTTTCCTGTTTTCTAAATAAACATTGCTTCAATCTTAAGAAATCATTGAATTGAGCAGTATGCAGCAATAATCAAAAGTGCACTATAAAGAAAAGAAAGTGCACATGGGTGTATTTCATGGCATTATAAAAACATTCACTTGATTCACTCACAAATACTGTACAATCTGTCTGTAAGTGCAAGTGTTACCTGAACTGGGCTTATCCATAAAAGTTAAAAACTCTCCAATCTTACCTTATCAACTAAAAGTATAGCTAAAAGTAAAGCTGACACTCGTCATACTAACATACTTGTTAGCAGAAGTGCACTGATAGTAATATCATTGATTAAGTGTTATTCTATGTCACTGTTTTCCACTACTCCCTGCTGTTAAAGTAAAATCGTTAATTTCCTATAGCCTATCGTAGGAACGCCGTCTGTTTGTATTCAGTTGGAAGGAACTAACTGAAGAGAATGTGACCTCCTGTAGAGACTCAGATGCACCTGAGGCTGCTGAGCTGGTTCAGATGAGGCTAAACACAACAGCAGTTCTTCAGATGCCTGACCTCGGACTTGGGTTTTAAGTCCTTCTTTTGATTTTCATGCTTCTCACAATTGTGAGTTGAACATGAAACCACAAACTGTGGTATGAAGCTTCAGGCTCTTCTAACTATCACAGCTTTCTTTTTCAGAAAAACCTGAAAACTTTTTCAAAAAACAAGGCAGCTCTTCAAAGTCATTCAAAATCCCATTGAATGATAATGTCATTGTTTTATAATTGAACAAAAACTCAACAAAGCCTTTGATTGCTGGTGTGTTTCATCTATAACATCTGCTCAGCTTTGACAGAATCCCAAAATGATCAAGCGATCATAAAATCAACACATTCAAACTAACTACAATGGAGACAATCAAGTCTTATGTTTACAATGTCTACTTTCCAAGTTTTCTTGTAGAATTGATACTTTTCTGCAACTAAATATCCCATGTGAGCCAAAATAAATAATGCAAGTACAAGCCAGGTGTATATATATTTTTTTCTCTTTGTTGTACGAGCTCGCATGCGACTTTTTCTCTCTTGAGAGAAATGGCTCACAATCACTGAGTGTCCGAACTCACAGTATGCGCCTGCCTTTAATGGGTTATAGTTACAAACACGTTACATATGAACATACCTTAAACAGTAATGAATCCTCCATATGCTCAGCGTACACAGAAGTGAGCCGGTACTTGGTTCTCCACAGTGATGTCGATCTGGTACCCGGTCAGTACGTAGCACGCAGTGCGAAACTCTTGAATCTTCTTCTGGAACACTTCCTTCAGGCGCTGGTTCTTCAGTTCTGCACTTTCCATCTGCTTACGCAAGTCTGAAGAACATGTACATCACGTTTAGTCATAACCAGAAGAACATTCAAATAATATGAATAAGATCTGAACAAGAGCAACAATTTAACAAGTAATCTAACAAATGAAATTATAATATGCAACAGTATAGCATATGTTTGATTTATGTGAAGAGCTTCGGACATGACTTTTAATTGACCCTTCGCTAAGCCACGCCCGAAAACCGCCACTGGCCAATCATGTCTTAGCAACCGTAACTATGCGCGGGAGGTCTGGCAAGCTTTCGAACGAGGGAAACACGCTGAAGCATTGTGCGTATGGATTGTGCAAATCTGATACCGGTATACTAAAAGTTTGGATGGGGAGAGGAATTGTTTTCCTTCCAGAAAATCTAAAAGCCAAGGGGAGAAATGATTGGCGTGATCTAGCATCTATGACCCATTCACAACTACTGGTAAATGTCGACATGCTTAACAAGAACACCTTGGAAATATTGACGGTTCTTTGGTCATAATGATACACGTAAAATAAGACGATTAAAGAGACAAGACAAAGGCTCACTGACATACTTTTAAAATATTTTTCAGCATTTTGTTAATCGACGTCCTAACGTTACCCCTTAAGTAACGTAACCCAATCCGATCGCGGCTCTCCCGGTATTAGTGTTATTCCACAAGATTTATTGATAAGCTGTTTGATTTATAAATATTAAGATTATTTTCACATACCCTGCTGTGTATGAACATAGCTGTTCCTTAATTTGTGTTTCCCATTTGAAAGGTCAGCGTATGAGGCGTTGCTGCTTGCGCTGGGACTATAACGTTAGGCTTTAACTTCAATTTTGAAGAAATTATTCTCTAATCGCTTGCATATAATGTCGTGAATATATCCCTCGAATGCATACTGTAGTCCCTTTTGTCTTGCACTCTCAGATATTTCACTTGTTCGCCGAAAATTACTAATTATCTCATTGGGACACCGGGTGCATCCACACTATAATAGATGGGCCAGCCGTGAAAGCTTGACAGGCGTAGCAACAGTAACTCAGGCAGGGCGGGGCTTCAGCGAAGGGTCAATTGTGATTTTTTTTTATCAGGCTCTCAAAAAATTCGATGAATATGTGGATTTATGGCGCTTTCCACTGCTGGTACGGCTCGGTGCGAGCTAGGTGCCGTTGCGCTCGGAGCGGCACGGAAAGTTCGGCACTTCTGCACTTCGTCCACTGACCACGATTCAGCCATTTATTTTTTGGAAGTTTTCTTTCTTTCTTATTTCTTCAAGCAAGTAGTTTTAAAACAGGTGCTACAGCGGTGGCTGTTACTGGCTATTTAAATCTAGCAGGTTTGATGTCTCGCAAATACAATCTCGCTGGTAGTGACGATTCTGTCAGACTGACCAATCAGTGATCTGCAGTGTGTTCACGACACATTTTAGTTTGGGTCCGAACTTAAGGCTCGCTTGGAACCTCAATAGAGGTTGTACCTTTAAAGCGAGCCGAAGCGGCCGTACCGTACCGTACCATGCAGTGGAAAAGCACCAAAGCGTGCCGTACCGAACCGTACCGTGGAGTAGAAAAGTGGCATTAGATTTAAATCAGCCAATGTATCCTTAACGGCTTCCAAATATAAAGACCTATCGGTTATAGAATTAGAAGATCTCTATTCGAATTTTAAAATTAAATTTTATTCGTATTTTAAATACCAGTTTAATTTAACAATTCTCGATTCCAATTCAGATACCCAGCTAAATGTGCATTCACACGCCGCAAGCGAGAGCGTCAGAGTGGCCAGAAGTCATTCATTTTCAATGAGAGCCGGCGAGCTCAGGCGAGAGCGACGCGTCTTGGACGGCGAGGAGAGTTGAAATCAGTTCGACTTTATGGTAATAAGCAATGACGCGGTTCGGCAGCAACCAATCAGAATGTAGAAGTGCTCCGTTTGAGAGAGTCCCAGAGAACGCAGTACTATGGTTAGTTCCGACTACATTAGTTCCCAAGCAAAATAGAGCAAAAAAAAAAAAATTACGGCCCCTTTAAATACAGTTTTAAAAAAGATTTAAAACATGCATTCGATCTACGTCAGAGCATCCACGAATTTTCCACGGCATCGTTGGCAGGCCAAATTCGCTCTCGCGCGGCGGCGTGTGAGACGTACGGTAACACTACAATCCAACTAATATAAATTTAAAAGATTATTAAACAAATAAACAGTCATTAATAGAAAATAACAAATAATCAGACTACAAGAAATAGCCAAAATAAATAAATACAACAGAACAAAAAAACAACAAAAAAATGAAATAATCAGTGCTTTTCAGATAGATCAAATAATTTTTCAGGTGCAGAAAATAAAGTAATTATGAGAATTCATTTGAATATTTAATTGAAAACAATGCAAAATTGACCATCTAAAAGAGACAAAAAATAAAAAGTATAACTATCTTACAACTTCAATAGGATTCTGTTTGTACAACAGAGGCCTTAACAGCAGTTTTAATTCTCTCATGGACCTTCATGAAAATTTAATCACAAACAATAAAAGTTCTGGAGAAAAGAGAGATAAAAGTTCTGCTATGTACTCTAATTACAAACTAGAAAAGTGCAGTCAAATTTTGAAAGTTTCAGTCATAACATAACTAGCGGTGTTTTGATGAGCTGCACACTAGAAGAAACAGCCTTTTGTTCAGTTGTCCTTTTGCTTTAACCATTCATCAGGATCACTTTTAATTATATATCATATTAAAGTCTCTCCTTTAGCCTCCGCTGGAAGCTTTTTAAAATTGTTATCACTTTGTTCATTTTCCGTAGAGAGCAGGATAGAAATTACACTAAACTTTCAACACAATCACCTTTAAAATGAGCTGCAATTAAAAAGTGCTGTATGTGGCCCTCATCTTCATTAGTACACTAACAATTACCATGTCATGAACTTTATGAGGCTGCATGGACCATGTTGAGAAGTGATGCACTGTCGAGAAGGGACTAGTTTTTCCTTAGGAGGTCAGTGTTAACTTCTAAAGAGATTTAAATCAGTGTTTCTTCTTCTTCATATAACTTTGGTATAAATGATGAAACATTTTCTCCTGATTTTGTCTAAATCTAAGAAATCATCTTTTGTTTGGATAGGGATATTAATCACAGGACACAAGTTTGACATCCACAAAGTGCCCAAATATATTTTGTCTTCTTTCAGCACATCATATGTATTAATTACTCTATTGTTCTATATTTCTAAATAATAAATGACACTGGACTGATAGTTTATGTATGCAAAGACATTTCTGGGGCAACTATTTATCCTATGCTTGTGATACTCAATAATTTTGCCTTAATCTAGTATGCAAAAGGAAAATACGGACTCACATAAACTTAATGAGCACACATTAAACACTCTTAGGCATTGGGGACCGGACCAACATTCAAAAAAATATTATATACTTTGGGAGTATGTTATGAAGCTAAATGTGTCAGATAAAAAAGAAATCAGTTTCCCCTATTACACAGGTACCAATCCCTGTTATATTTGATCAATGATTAAACTAAAAGCAATTTTACTCTATAAAAGAGTTTGAGGTGCTTTGATTGCATTTAAACAACAAAAAACTGTGTTTATCCTTGAAATAACTTATTCTTGCATTATTAAAGACAACAAAGCCACTGCAAATTGATTTACCCACTCATTCTGAACTAGATTTGAGCAAGCACAAATCCTGTAATCATAAATTTCAGGTGGGAGAAAAATGAGGTCATAGGTCCTCAAAGGAAAAACAGTGAATAGCAAATTGAGACAGAAAACGTTCAGCGGCCAATTTAAAAGCAGACCTCAGGGTGTTTGTTTACTCATGGGTCTGAGTCCTAATTAGACTCTTTCCTCCTTCTGAACTCATTCAAACTGATAGCCAAAGAGAGAGAGAGAGACTGGGAGAGAGACAGAGAGCATGAAACAAATAAATGAGTCCCAAAGAAATACGAATCGTCAGCACACACCACTCAGAGTCCAATTAAACATTTAGCCGTGACTATATATATATATATATAAAATGTCTAAATCATTGTCAACACAAGATGAGGAATTAACATTTTTTCTCAGAGCAAATCATCGTACAAACAGTAGTTTCTGTCTGACGACCATATTCACGTGTTATATTCTTCATCTTCTTCACTGGGTATTGGTGCACGTGCTGTTTCGCGTAATTTCCGGTTCGTTTTATTGCGTGATTTTTCGTGACAGAAACGTGGTTTGTAGACAAAAAGAATCGTTAAGTGACAGAGTTGTTGTCAACTCGTGTAGTCAATCACGGATCAATCACGTTGTGTCGTGTGGTGTGAACAGCTCAACAAATTGAACACTCCTGATTTCACAGAGAGCACGTTTTAAAATCATGTAGTGTGAACTAGGCATTATCCACACATTTGACACATTATTCATGCGTTGGTTGTTTTTTTCCCCCATGTTTTTTAATTTATTTATTTTCTATTATGAAATAGCCAGTCAAATAAAGGCTTTTTATCAGTTCCTAAGAAGAGTGCCTTGAATTTCCTTCTACATCATGAAATCATTTTTCATTATTTTGAGACCCCAAAGAATTCAGTGCAAACACTGATTTACATGAAATTTGGTGAGGGATCATACCATACAAATTTTATTAAAAAAATTAAAAAGTGTTTTTGAATATAGATACAAGGGGATGTTTCCTTACCCTACTATTGAAATGTTTGTTTAAAAAAGTATTTACCCAGTATTTCCTGTGAAGGTGGGATGATGAGGGTAGTGTCGTCCGTTGTCATGCCGCCACTCGCCTGTAATTTTCCGGAGTCGTTCTCTCAAGCGCTGACACTCCACCCTCAGCTGTTCCACCTCTTCAACACGCTGCTGCTTTGCAATGCTGGTGGGGTTCATTTGCAAGTGGACCACCTTTGTCTTCACAGGGTCATAGTCTCCCTAATGGATGGAAAACATGTTAAGAGAGTCTAAAGTAAGTTTATTCAACTTTATAAAACTGAGTTTTGATTTTCTTCCAAAGAAGAAAAAGTGCAGACAATAAGCCTCAACAACGTAAAGGTAATTTCCATTGATGTTAACACTTTTGGCATGTAAAACCATTGTAATTGTTGACTGAAGTAGACTCTGATCCAACAAATTAACACTAAAATGAAAGTGACAAATACATAAATAAATACAAAGAAAAGAAAACTAAAAAAACACAATGGAAGAAGTCTGGAAACATAACATGCTGTTTTCCAAAATCTTTAAAACACATCCAATCTGAACATCAGTGCCTTTGAATTGTATTTTGCTCTAATAAGTATCCAAATTCTTCAATCAAACCAAAATGATACTCATTAGCACTTTAGGAGAAAACAAAAATGACCTGAAAAGAAATAAGTTGAAGTGAGACGTTTCAATAGCTCATTTGTTGAGCCAATACATACACTGTTGAAGTACTACAAAAGTCATGAATGAAAACCAATTAACATGAAGGGTTGAAATCAAGTCCAATTTTGTCCGAAGACCGTCGCCCATAAAAAATAAATGTATCCAAATTACCCTCCAAACAAAAGGACCAAAGAAGTGATAGTTCATCCCTGTCTGAAACGAAAGGCTTTATCTTCTGGAACGATTCTTCATTTGGGTTTAAAACTTCAGGGGTTTAAAAGCCATTACTGAGCCTTCTGGTGAATTAAAGGCCCCATCAAAGAATAATGCCTCGATCAGAACATCTCATTACTGAGCAAATTACATCACCCTGAGCTGAAGACAGAAAGGCAGAGAAGAGAAATAGAGACTGAGGGGTAAGGAAGAGATGACATAACTGCAGAACAGAAGGGGGTGAAGAACAGAAACAACTAGAGTTAATAAAAATTAAAGATTAAGCTTTTGTTAAAGTGTTGCATATGAAGTTGAGGAGAAAGGGACGAACAAAATCAGAAAAATCATTTAATAATAATATATAAAATTTGATTTAATTAAGTTTAATTATAATCCTGTTAAAAGAAACCCAGACAATATTTACTTGAGAAATAATTCACATTTTTATATTTTACAAAATAAAGGACTGCATTTAATAGCAAATGGCAATTTGTTGCTTTTGAACGCTGTTTTTTTAAGATATGGCGACTAACCGAGCAGGTAAGTCTGAAATAACGTGCCGACATGAAATTTGTCTGCACAAGACTAGTTTCGGTATGCAATAGCCCTATACTGTGCTGTAACATGGTAAAAAAAATAGCTTTATAGGACTATATGTTATTTGCATAATTGGTCAAACAATTTATCTTTTTAATCTGATTCTGTTGCTTAGAATTGAATGAACAATAATATATTTATATTTAATATTTTTTGAATATATATTTTCTGTCCAAATCATTACTTTAAATTGGCTTGTATATTTTTAAATTCAGATTCAATAAAATTATTAAATTAAACAGTCTATAATTAAAAAATTATAAAAAAAAATAGATATTTCGATATCGGGCCAAGTGCATCCATAATTTCGGTTTCGGCACAGAATTGTCATTTTGGTGCATCCCTAGTTTGTACAGGTGATAACTTCATCGTTCATCTCTCTAACCTTCAAGATGAATATATTGAATCACGCTGCTTGAATCACGAATGACGCATGAACAACAATAAAAAGACAACAAAGGTTAGCAGTCCTTGTGCCAAAAATAAACCATCTTAAAACAGACAAGTGTGTGGATATTATTAACTAGATGTACGTGTGAAGTCGCTTATTCTTACTGTGACACTTACAAGCGTCATAGATAATGGATAGAAAGTCTATTAATATTTGACCCAAAGTCTAAGCACATTAAGAAGACAGAGTGATTGAGAGAGCAGGACGAACTGAATGACGCAGCTCTTGAATTCCAGACTTTTTCGTTTGTTTTGGGCTGACACCAGCGTCTGAGGTCTAATGGAGCATGTCTGACTGCATTTCAGCCCACTGATCGCATCATCGGGTCAGGAAAAGAAAGGATAAATGGATGGGAGGACACTGATAAATATAGAAGCATCAAAAAGATCACAGAAAAGTGATGTGGCCTTACATCTTCCCATTATGTCACTGGCTAATGTTTAAAATGTACCTATAACAGGCTGTTTACACAATAGAGTGCGACAACACACAGAGAAGCAGAGATAGGAATTGTTAGGCATTTGCCAATATAGAAACCAAATTTCATAAAATAAAATAAAAAGTAAACTAAAGTATTGGCCAAAAATGATGTCCAGAGGTGATATTTGTTTTTAATGACCCAATAAGTTCGATTAATCAAAATATAAGGAAAATGTTTTACATTATTTAAATATTTTAAATACAAGGGAAGAAGAATACACTAAACTTGGTAAAGTATTCATCTGGCAAAAAATATTTTGCAAAAAAAAAAAAAAAAAAAAACAATCAGTTATTAATATTTTGTTGTTGTGTTTTTGGTTGTGTCTGCATGTTCAACATTTCTTTGTTTGACAGCCTGGCCATAAATTATGCCCACACAATTTTGGCTGTACATAATCAAAAAAAAAAAAAAAAATCAATCGAACGAGCACAATTACACAATATGCTTATAAAATCTTTAACAAATTGTATTAATATTTAAATAAAGATATACTTTTTTGGCACTGATGCCTGATGTCTTATTTGTAGAATACAAATAATGAATCTTGTCTTTGTGATTTGTGTTCATCAAGTTTCTTATTAAAACACAGGACATGTTATTTTTTATTGCAGTGTATTTATTAGACAAACCTCCTTCCTTATATATATAAAAAACAATATACTACCTCATACCTAAATGACATAAATATTTAAACACTAGGACTTATAGCACAAGTTTCCACTAAGTGCCTCTACATTATTTATTGACTAACAGAAATAAATAAAAACACCACTGTGCCATTATTAAAGTAATATTTTTAAAAGCATATTAAAAGCTAGCAATCCCCAGCATGAAAGAATAATTTGTCCTACCATCAGGGAAAAATCACACGTGTGAAGAACCATCAAAACTCTTTGTCTGACCCATAAGGACCAGTGTTCATGATTTAGCTTTAAGTCAACATATATCTGGATTTTTTTTTTTTAAACACAAGATTTAAGAATACAAGACATTTTTCAACTATAGGTTGACAGAGAAAACATTTTTTCTGTGTATTTAAGAGGACTTGTAAGTACGTGGGGTTTTGCAGGCGAACACAATAAGGTCTCAAGTGCCAATTTAGGCTTTAGAGAAGAAACACATATACCTGAGTTACTGTGGAAACCAGAGGCAATGCAAGTGTGGCTGCGCATGAACAAAAACACAACACACACAACACAGCTAACCTCAAACTGAGTCTACTGCACATCTATTTTCATTACAGTGACCTAAAATGGCATATGCCAAGGATAATTTGCCAATTGAAATTTAGACATGTTAATGTTAAGTCATGTTAGTTAGGGAAGAGAGGGAGTTTGAGTTGATTGGGTCTTTGAAAAAAAGCAGTTTTATGAAAAAAAACCTTTTATACTCAAGGTAACAAAATAACCTAACATACATGTAAAAACTGACAATAAAGCTTTAGTATCGGCACCAGCAAAAAAAAAAAAACAAAAAAAAAAACAATAAATAAAATAGACCTTGAGCTATAAGCATTTTCCAGCAGGGTTCTGTCACTTATTGGGGTCCCCTGGAAATATTTCCGTTGTGGTCTGTGATATTTGCAGCGCGTTTCTGTGTTTTTTGGTTGTGTTGTGAACTTCAGCAGTGCATTTCCGTATTTGGTTTTGTTGAGTATTTGGAGCACACATGTTGTAAAACTGAAGAAGATGTTATTTCTACTTGCAGGTGTTTTTTCTATTTGCATGTCTTTTCTTAATTTGCAGTGCATTGAGCTCTATCGGCCACCGTAGACCAAAAACGCCTAAAGGCGCCCATTAGGGGTGTAACGATTTCACTCGTTTTCTCTGATGCATCGATTACAAATCCTGACGATGCATATGCATCGATCCTGAAATATGTATTTTGAATCGTGAATCGTTCATTTACGTGAATAATTCGATTTTAAAAGGCTAAGAATCGAATTAATCTCAATTCTATATGCAACTCAGTGGTTTAAAATATATAAACACAACCTTAAATTGTTCCTGGTACAAGCTGCCTCACGCATTGGCCGTGTAAACATCCGCATTTGATTGGTTTCACGCGCTCACACACCCCTGATTTTTTTTATAATAATATATTTATTAAAATTAAAAAACAACATGAACTAACATTAACACTGAACAAAATCCCCACTATCTGACCCCCGAAGGCCGCTGTGTAACTCAAACCCAGACAAAGACCCATTGGGTGAAGCACTGAAATAATAGTATAATGCATATAAAAAAATAAGAATTAAATCAATCGAACTTTGGATGTGTAATCTGCATTTAATTGAATCGTTCTGAATTTGCACAAATCGCTCTTGAATTCGAATAGAAAACCTATGAATTGTGAATTGAATTCGAATTCGCTACCCAAAGATTCACAGCCCTAGCGCCTATGCTTGTGCTGCTCCGCATCAGAGCACACAAACAGAAAGGTGCCTTGTAAGCAGCACAAGTTCTGTTTCATAGCTTAGAGCACTTTTAATAACTCGTCCCACAGTAGATTGCTTATGACGACAGTCACGTTACATGATTTGACTACTTCGGACTTTAAATTTAGTCTGAAATGAAAATGAAAGTATCACCTAGAAGTTAATGCCTTTCTAGTCTCATCCACAGAATGTTGTTTTGCTCTTCCAGCCGCTGGCGTTCTGCCTCCAATTCCTCAATCTTCTCCCTGAAAAACAAATTCTTTCATCAAAATTCTAAATCACAAATATAAGCCATAAACATCTATTTTTCAGTCAGAGCATGGTGGAACACAACCATAACGACAATTATGTGTTTAACTCAAGTTCAGGAGGTTGATTGTAGAGTAAAACATTATATAAATAAGTGTGGTCCAAAATCCTGGGATTTAAAAGTGAACTATTTAATAGTAAACAAATAGTTATTAATTAGTCTTTGTTAATTTAGAAAAGTGTTTGGTGTGGTACATTCAAAAGCAAAAGGACATACCAAATACTAAGAGATTCTGAAATAATTATATAGTGGTCCCAGCTAGTTTAGTGGAAACTTACTGAACCGTTATATCCTGTAATAATTTTAATTTGAGTAATTTGGTCATTTTAAAAGCTCTGGACAACATTCAAGTTGGTTCTAGTTTTGGTTTTAAAGATTACTATGTGTGCTTGGACTTGTATTCAATACAACAAATATTCAATTAAGGTGCAAACAGCTTAGTGAAATGGTTCCAGGAGTGATTAAATAAAATTCTATAGAGAATAATTCCACAGGATCAAAAAAAATGAGGAAAAGGAGGAAGTAGGCACCGAATGAAAGCATAGTTTTCAAGCAAGGCCACAAAAGCTAATGTAATATAATCACATTTACATAGCAATTAGGCAATGCAACAGGCCATGAAAAAAAAACCACAGACTTCAGTTCCACTCAGTCTAAAGCCCTGTTCTCGATGCCAGCGACTTACCAGTTACAAAGTGACATGAACATTTCAATGAGAGCTGGTGATTTTCAGTGACATGAGTTGTAGCGATTTGATAGACACAGGCTTTCATAGATCACAAGCAACCACCGAAGAATAAAAAACTAAATATATAACAAATGCATACAATTACATTGTGACTTTAAATCCTCAGTGTGACTTTGTTAAGCTGAAACAGGCATCCAGAATGATCCAGATTAAACGTGATAAATGTTTTAACAGACGAAAGATAGTATAAAGGTTCATTTTATCACATCTGCGTTACCTGAGAGAGCAGATTTCCTCTGCTGTTGTTCAGGTGGTTTTCTGGCATTAGACATCTGCTGCTCTTTTAGAGCCTCAAGTTCAGAGATCACCTAACAAAAAGATCAGCACAATGTCAAAAACTACAACTGACTGTAAATCCGAGTAAATGAAACACCTTATAGGAATGTAAGTCTAATCTCTTGACTTGTGTGGTCTTTCATTTCTTGCATGCATTATAGAGCAAATTTTAATCCATTTATGACCGAAGCGATAGATGACATAATCGTATAAATGCCAAAAGGAAGTTCCCATGGTGATGGATGTGACTTACCATCTGAGCTTGTAATTTGAAGGTGCCTGCTTCCTCCTGGGCTTTAAACAGTTGAGTCTATAAGAGTGAAACAGATAATTCTCATAAAAACAAGTCCTTGATTACAAAGTCATGTGTGCTAACAATGTCAAGAAAGTTGTCTGGAAACTTGTCCATCGAGACAGGTCAGTCTCCATGCGCAGAGGTCTAGAATTTTTAGAACACCATCACAGGTTTTTAGTCTTACTTGAGCTTAACAGAAACCACACATTTTATAACAAAATCTAATACATCCAATATTTCTCCTTCCTTATGAAAAGTTTGACATTACCTCAAATTGTAATAACTTTTCTGCTGAATGTACCAAAGACGACAAATTATCTGGGCAATATAGCTACAGGGCCTGATTTTTGGCAAGGGATTGCAGGTATTGTGCATAATTTTACAAATTCCTGCATGTTTCCTGATTATAAAGCGGGATATTGGAAATAGAAATACTTTATTGATCCCGAGGGGAAATTGTGGTTGCAGCAGCAACATTTACACAAATTACAAACCAGACATATTACATAAAATGTACAAAATTTACTTTTAAAATAAAAAAATAAAATAATATATATATATATATATATATATATATTATATTTACAAATATAAGATGTATACAAGTGCAATAGTGCACAAGGTATGTGCAGTTTAGTATCACATGCAAATATTGTGTAAAGTGTAAAGTATGAAATCAGTAAGTAAGAGTTGAAATCAGTTCAACTTTACTGGTAATAAGCAATGACGGGGTTCTAAATCGGCAACCAATTGGAATGTAGAAGTGCTCCGTTTGAGAGAGTCCCATAGAACGTAGTCCTGTAAACTTTGGTTCGCAAGCAAAATAGAGGAGGTTGATCATTTGGAATTCGATAATCAGGCGCGGACAACACTATCTATGGGCAAGATTTTCGTGCTAGAACACTTTTCAGCGGGAATGCAAATTATAATAGCACTTAACCATGAACACAAAAGCCACACAACACACATATGGCTTTTAATTAGTTTATTTCATAAGCAAACATGTCATTTATAATTTTTAAGTTATTTCCATCGATCAATTTTCTGCAAAAATAACAACCGACATGGTTGCTTGCTTTGCGGCCCCTTTAAGTAGACCCCTTTAAGTTCATTTGTATTTGCATTATTGCCAAGAATTTTATAAGAATTTCTAGAATTTTTTTAATAAATGAAGGCATGTTTTCCACATTGTTTTGCAATAACTGAACATGAGTATTTATGTGCCCTATTAATATGTCAAAAACATGTGATTAAATAAATTATTTATAATTCAAAGTAAAAAAAAACAACAACAATACTTCAGAATCATTAGCATTGTTAAAATGAAGGAATTATAATTATCATTAAATCTCATGAGTGATTTTACTTCATTGGTGAAGTAAGAGAGAGAGACCATGAGAGAGAAACCATAATTCATAGAAATACAAACACGAGGGCAGCAGCAACAGAAACATGCAGGGTTCCATTCATAAACAATTTAAAAGGTGTTTAATTACTGAATTGGAGTTATTTGAGAATTCAATGTTTGCATTCTCCAAATGCACTGACAGTTTGAGAAACACTAAATCTCTTTTCTAATCAGATTACTAGAGTGCTGTTGCATAAATGAATGCTATCTGAATCATCCACACAAATTGCTGAAACAAAAAAGTAACTGAGTAACTGCAATTTAATATTTCAATTGATTGACAGCTCTAATAACAATATACAGCAATATCTACAATCCATATATTATACTAAAACAAGTAAAATGCTGCAGGGATGCAAACAAATTGAGACAGGGATAGCTGCAGGTTAAAGTACAAGGTTAAAAAGACCTTTCATCACACCCACAACTGCAACCTGCAGATATCAGATTACCCACACTTGAACAAATCACTATGCGTGCATTATGGGTAATGTAGTCCTCACCTCCATGTCCGTGTTGTGATTTTGGACTTTCTGCAACATGTCCTCTGCCTCCTTGACCCGGAGCATGAGCTGAGGAGAGTATTCACTTGTGGCCAGCTCGCTGTCGTACGACTCTAATATGGCCCTCATTCCATCGCGCTCCTGACCCAGATACAAAAGCACAAAAGTTTCAATTCCAGAACTCAATTCAGGCCAAGCTAGGTCAGTACAATACAAAGACACCATGCATATAGTTATTTGTGTGGAAGTTGAACTATCTGAGAAGCTTGCAGAAGCATAAACAGATGACGCTGATTTTTATTGTAGGGTGATTGAGTACAACAAAAAAAAAATCCAAATGAAAGAATCTGCTCAATGCCTTAATGTAAATGTAATTTCTAAAGCTTGATTGCGTTTCACTTATTACTGAACTTATTTTACATGCTTTAACGGTCAACCTAATCAATGTAGTACAATTTAATTGGCAGGCATCAGTTGTAATGCCATTGTATTGCTCTAAATACAAGAGGAGAGATGCAAGAAATATTAGAGGAGAATTAATGGGGTGAAAGAGCTCCCTTCTGAGTTGGAGTCATCTGTGTAAATATCTCATTTTAGAGTCGATTAAACCGAAATTAAATCTAGTCTAGTCTCTAAAGCCGAAAACAGCAGGATCAATAAAACATTGTGATTCATTATCCGGTGTGTCAACTGAGAATACTAAAACGCCAACAGACAAATGCACGTGTATGCACCCAAACTTAGAAAAGTTGTGAAGGTTAATATTGAACAAAACCTTCACTAACAGACCTTTAACATCAGTTTAAATGGAAAGTTAATGATGCATGTGTGGAGTTTTAGTTAAGTTCACCTGACGTAACATTGAATGCGACTGACGTCATGATATCCATGCAGGTTTAACTGTGAATTTCACAAAAAGGTCACATTTCTTCAGAAATATTAAAGAAAATATATAAATTACAAAATATTTATATGCCATGAAAATTTCACTGTAAAAAAATAAATAAATTATTTTCATTAATGTAATATTTTTAAATGTATAGTATGATAATAGTTTAACTATTTAAATAAAAAATGCTTTGTTTGTGAAATGATTTGTTTATAATGTACTTTACAATTTAAAGGGTTTTGTTGCAGTTATAGTAATACAGTAAATATGCTTAATGGTCAAGAAAATTAAGATTTATTTTGGTTATCTATTCTACAACCAAATTTTATTTAATTTTATTCTATTAAAGCACAATATAATTGTTTTTTCCACTTTATCAATTTTGTAATTAAATAACAAGGATATGTTTATGTGAGATTCATTCAGGTGTTATTCATATACCTCAATTGTTGCTAACCCTGGCTATCTAAAACTAAAATAAGTTATGACATTTCATTTGTAACTCTGAACTACTTTTTAAAAGGTCAAAGACCGTATTATTAAGTCATGAAAACAGTTCAGAGAAGTTACAGCACCTAAGGGGTGTCAACAAACTGACACATCTCAGTATATTCACACACACACAAGCTATTTTTCCATTTCTATTGTAATGAAATTCACCCGTGCTGTTATCATAAACTCCCCTCATTCGTCCCACAGATAGCACACTCTCATTTAGGACTATTATTTTGGCACAGACCTGTGCCGAAGAGAGAATCTATGTGGGTGAGTGAGTGGGGAAACCAATCTGTGCCGCACTGCAGTTTTTTTCCACCCAATGGATCTTCATTTAATGGAGAACATGGGTCAATTCTACAATAAAACCTTTTTATCTCAGCTTTTAATCATAGCTAGAAAACGGTTCATCTTCTGAAGACAGCTGATACATTTTTACATCAAGCACTAAAGTTGTCAATAATGACTAGTGACAAACAGCCTGCAAATTTTTGCTTGTCAATTCTATTGGTTTTCTGGAACTGTGTGTGTGTGTAACAGGCTTTATCATCATATATTGTACTACTCAAAAGTTTGGACACTACAGAACTTTGTCTAGATCTTAAAAACATACTTATCTCATGTATAAACGCAGTTATGCTTAATTAGTTTTGTAGACAGAAAAATTGTGCATTTGGATTATTGTTCGCACAATTTTACTGGACAAACTGATTTGATGCATCCACATTTTAATGAGCACAGTCTACCAACAATGTAATTAAGAACTGAACAACAAAGAAATATGTGAGCATGCTGGCTTATATTAACTCTTAATTACTTGTTCTGACAGCTCTAATTGTCCATGTGTGTTTAGATCAGTTTGGTGAGGATGCTCTGAACGTCCTCCAGTGTCAGACATCATTACACCCAGACATTGACTTCATTAAAACAAATACCACCTATTTAGGATATATGATTCGAGTGTATTGAAGCCTTTGTTAATTACCAATTAACCAAGCTGTTGACAAACAAAGAACAAGAGTATTATTCATATGCACAATAAGGTGGTGCTTCAGCAATTTATCAAAATCTCATCCAAGGAAAGACTTCAGATCAGGAAGTAGGAACACGATTCCAGATTTCTACAGAAGTTACAGCCACTTATAGTGCCTATGAGAAGATAATGGGTCATATCAGACTTTTTAATGACTATTTTCCCTCCCTTATTTACTCATATCATTTCAGACCCAAAAGATCTTTCAAAAACACAAACGGATTCCATTTATATAACCACATTAAATGATGATCAGATGTTTTTCACATATAACCCATGATGAAAGTACAAACATAAAACATTAAATATGCTAAACGGAAGCTTAAACATTCTTGCTTGATGTCTGAGAATAAACCTCATTAGTTAACAAACCACTAGCCCTATGATTCATGTGGATTTCTTTTACAATGTCCTCATGAACTTTTTCAACCGTCTAAGGTTTTTCATCACTTTCATTTGTGGGACAGAAATCTTTCAGGTTTCATTAAAAATATCTTCATTTCTGTTTTGAATATGTTCAAAAGTCTTATGATTAATGACAATAAATGACGAGTTTTAGGTTATGTTCAATGTGCTGTAGTGATTCCTTTCTGTATCTCTCTTTATCTCATCATTTATTCCGCTATTTCGCTCTCAGGTCTCTGACTATTGGATATGTCTCCTGCCAATCATCATCAAGCAGACATGACTTTACCCTATCCACTGCCGCACTGCCAGTTTAAAAGCCATCCGTGTGCTTCATTGACCGACGTGCCAATGTGTGTCCGTATGGGTGTTCATTTGTTTGGTTATGTATATTTTGTTGAAATTTAAGGGTTAACACCCAAAAATGAAAATTCTGTCAGTATCTACTCACCCTCATGTTGTTCCAACCCTGTAAGACCTCGTTCATCTTCGAACACAAATTAAGATATTTTTGATGAAATCTGAGAGCTGGATCACTACTGTATAGTTCATAGGCTTCTTGAGGAATTGAAACATGCCGGCCTAGAAAAGTTATTAAAGACATGCGTTAAAATAGTCGAAGTGACTACAGTGGCTCAATCTTAACTTTATCTTTATCTTAACAAGAATACTTTGTGCGCAAAAACAAACAAAATAATGACTTTATTTCAACTATTCACTTCCTTCTCTATAAGCCTCTAGTCAGTTAACGTAGTGTGATCGCGTAGACGTAGCGTAACGTCAGTGCGTCACACGTAGGCTCACTATTGGCCAACGCTGGTCGTGTGTGATGCGTGACGTACAATAACAGAAGCTTACGCTATTAAACTAGTAACTTGACTCGAGGCAGAGAGAGAAGTAAATCAATAGTTGAAATAAAGTCGTTATTTTTGTTGTTTTTTACGCCCAAAAAGTTTTCTCGTCGTTTTATAAAGTTAAGATTGAGCCACTGAAGTCACTTGGACTATTTTAACAATGTCTTTAATAACTTTTCGAGGCTGGCAAGTTTCAATCCCTCAAGAAGCCTATGGACTAGTATGAAGAAGTGATCCAGCTCTGAGATTTCAGAATTTGTGTTCCGAAGACGAACAAAGGTCTTACAGGGTTGGTACAACATGAGGGTGAGTAAATACTGACAGAATTTTCAATTTTGGGTGAACTAACCCTTTAACTACTACTTGTTACCTATGCCTTATGCCACTGTTCAATAGAACTTAATGCTCTTTTGTTTGGGTAAAAGAGAACAGGTTGCGCAATATACATGGTGCACACAGAGGTGCTTGAATCTTGTACACATTAGATAAGGAATGTCCACCACCCCTTGTACTTATGTGTTTTCCGTAGATAGAGTAGATTAGTTATTAGCAGATTAGTAGATATTTTTCTTTTGGTAGGCAGGGGATTAGACGTTAAGTTGCAGTTCGTAGTTTTATGTCGCCTCTATGTCGCCAACGCTACAGTGGCATCCCTTAGAAGCCTATGGACTAGTGTGGAGGAGTGATTCAGCTCTCAAATTTCATAAAAACATATCTTAATTTTTGTTCCAAAGATGAAAAAAGGTCTTACAGGGTTGGAACAACATGAGGGTGAGAAAAATGACAGAACTATCCCTTTAAAACATCTTTTAGCACTTTATGTGCTAATTTGGTCAAAAATCAGGTTTTAAACACAGGCAAAAAGTAGTACCCATCTAATTCTTCTAGAGAAAGATATAGCCATTTTGCACAGGGGATGAAATTTATAGTACTGTATGTTTACAAAGTACGAACCCTTTAGTTTTGACAAGATAGCTGAAAATGTTTATTAATATGCTTTTCACCTTGGTGAGCAGTAGGACTCTCTTCTGCAGAGCGCGAACCAGCGAATCCTGGTTCTCTCGTTTCTTCTGTTCTTCTTAAGCTTTGGCGCGCAGTTGAGCGATCTCGGGCAGGAGCTCAGCGCGGGCCTTCTCCACAGAGCGAACGCTGAAAGCCAGAATAACATTAGGATGGAGCAGCTCTGGGGAGAACAAAAGGAACTGCATCCTCTACATACTGTGACATAATTTACTTATATACACTCTTTTTTGCTGGACCATTTTGGGAAATGGTGCACAATGTTTAGAAGACAGTGAGCCATCAACAAGTGCGTGTGTACACCTAGCAGTGGATTATACAAATTATGCCATGGTTACTTGCAACATTGAAAATTTAACATGGTTACTTGCAACACTGAAAACTGTTATTGATGTTTGTAGGGCAAAGATTTATTTACGTCAGCTATGACTCATCAGATTTAGCATCCTGCATGTTATAAATCAGATGTAAGGAGAGAGGTAGTGCGTTAAGATCAGTGTTGGGGGTAATGAGAAAATGAACATGTGGTTTCCAGACCACGTCTTATTCTCAATGATACGTGGTTTGGCGTTAGCCAGGCTAATAGATTGTATGACTTGGAGCAGGGTTTATGAGGTTTCAGTAAGTCAAATTTAAAGACCTTTTTAAAGACATTTTAAGACCATAAACATTGAAATTTAAGACCTACACAACGCATTACCAAAAATTTAAATAAGAAAATATTCTGAAAAAATTATTTATATGTGTGTGTGTGTGTAGGTGAAATTTGTACTTTGCATTTTATACTGTAAAAACACAATTATAGTTGATTTTAGTTGATCATACCCAGAGATGAAATGGCATGAACATTTCATTTCATGATTACTATGAAATCAATTTGCCAAATGTATGTCTAAACCCAGCAAATAAAATTAGCATGAATATGCACTTTTAGTTTACATAAACATTAAAATACCATTAAAAATTATGGTCAGATTTTAAAGGAGTGTCTTGCAACAGGTTAAGTCTAGTTAAAATAAAGTCTTCAAAAAAATAGTTTTAGAAACTGATAAACCTCACGTATTTCAGCCTTTAAATAATCTTTTATAAAAAGATTGAGTCAAAAAATGATAAATTACTAGACAATTACATCCTCATACATACTTGCTGTAACGTAAGGTCTGATACAAGATTTATACAGGATAAGAGAAAAACACCGGTAGTGTTTGGGTGCACCGCGATCCTTTCATGTTGACTGAGCTTCAATGTTGTTACGGAAGGGATGCATTGGTTGGTTCTTTCGAGTTCGTCTGGCATTCTGAATCTGAAAGTGGTGAGATTTTTCAATTCGCTGTGGATGCGACGCCTCCTGTGAATGAACTTGAGCGCGCAAACCTGGTGTGTGACGGCCTCTTGCCACAGCTACCTCGTATCGAGCCACGAGCTATTGCTAGCACGCGAGCGCGTGTTTGAACCGGTTTAAACCCCTGCTCTAGAGCTCCGCTTTGTAGGCTACGACTCAATACTTTTTTGCTACTTTGTAATAACTTTCTCATTTTGCGGCCAGAGTTTTGGCAATGAACGAGGTAAAATCTTTAAGACCTGCACTGAAATCAAATTTAAGACCTCATGACTGAGAATCTCGCGTTTTTAAGACTTTTTAAGGCCTTAAATTTAAAGTTCAGAATTTTAGACTTTTTAAGACCCGGAAACCCTGTGGAGGCACAAAAAAATCTTGATTGAGACATCCCTAATTGTATTAAATTATGGCTGTACAAAATATCCAAATCCATATTTCGCTTCTACAGCTCTGTGTTCAGCGAGTTGAGGACATCTAACAAAATCTTTCAATTATCTCCCAGGTAGCAAAATATGAGCAATGTTGGTATTTTATAATTTACACATTTTTGATATCACTATTTTTCAGTACCAGTATTTTGCCCAATCTTTGTGTGGGGTCACCACTGAAACAAGAATGGACATCAAATCAGAAAGCAAAAAGGCAGCACGTATTTACATGAGGAAGCTGTTTGTTTGTGTGTGCATGTGTCTTCTGGAGATAAAGGAAGGATGTTTGATACAGATAGACTCTAGAGCACTGGGAGAGCACTTTCCACTTGACCTTGCGGTTTGAGAGAATTACCCACAGCAAGAGTTCAATTCCATGAAATTTGCTGCAAAAGTGTTTGTGATTCAAAATCTTTGTATCTGCTGGATTAAAGGGAGAGAAAGCGCTAAGACTGTCCGGGTGGATGTAATTGTTCTTTCTAGAGGTAGTTGACAAGGGAGATTTGTTTTGGGGAGATATGAGGCTCGGCGTTTGCAAGAGTGAGTCAGCGTGTGTGTGTGTGTGTCCTCATAGCTAAATTGATTAACTCCTCTCATCTCTTCCAGATGCTAACTATCCAGCCCAATTTGAGCAGTAATGAAAATCATCATGCCCTGCCATGGAGGGTCAATAAGACAATAATGCACAATCTAATCACAAAACCATATCTCGTCTCCTATCAATATGACCTCAGCACATACTGAGGCTTATTATGCAAATTGCCTCTATTCGTTAGTGCATAGGGTAATTGATTTAGTTGGCCTAGTTTCTCAACAAAAAAGGAGTAGCTTAATGGAAGTGCTTCAACCAAGTGAAACACATGAAAAGCACACCAGCACATGTATGTAAAGCACTTATAATACAAAGAGGGTAATTTTATGGCTCATCACATTATTCAGTACACAAATGATTTACACTAGACCAGTCATTGCACTTCAATTTAAATGATCACGAAAACAGCCTCAAAAGGAGAAAGCAATGCAATGCAGTGTTAACGAGGGAACATCCTCTATATTGATCAATGTCCAGTGCGTATCGTAGCCTATTTGGGAGAAGATTCATATACCCACATGTATCTGACATGCAAACCAACCAATCTATTTTTTTTCCTTGTTATGGGCGACAAATATGCAATGCATGATATCACAATAACAGATCTTCATGACAAAGTGGCTAATTCAGTAATGGCAAAGCAATCTGTGCAAATGGTTGTAAAAATAGCAGTATGGGTTTTTACACACAGAGGTATAGATTGAGCAGGGCAGGCCAATGTTTTCCAATATGCATGTAATTTAATGGTAGCACATAAGGTAGGTTTATTTGGAAACAGAAATGTCCATTAAAGGTGGGGTAAGCGATATTTGAAGAACGCTGTTTGAACATTGGTTCGGAACGGACAACCAGACACAACAACAAACTTGTGTTGCCAATCAGCATTAGTATGGCGGTAGAGGAGGAGAGAACGACCAAGAGGGAGATTTTAAAAAGACTGTAGAGAAAAAGAGAAAAATTGCCTGAGAGATATTACAAAAGAGAAAAGCTCATCAAAATATCACTGGGAAATGAAGGGTTATGACCAGGAAAGAGCTTTAGGACCCACGTTAATATTAGAAAAGCTTTACAGCACAGGAGAAGAGCTAAACGGGAAGGCCTGAAAACATACACTGAGGTTGCTTGCTTTGATTCCAGTAACACTGGTTTTGAGTGTCATTGTTTGTCTGGAGCTGCTGTGCTGTTGGCAACTAACAACAAACACTTGTTTGTATTTACTCTGTGTATGTCTGTTAATTTTTTGTGCTTCCTTGCCATTCATTCATCATTTTAGCTTTATTTTTTGTCAAACATTATTTTGTTACACTTCTGCTATACGATAAATAGACATCCACGCTTGCATTGCTTGTGTAACAGGTAACAACTGTGTGAAAGGGGCTAATGTCTTCAAGATGACTAAAGCCAAGTTCACACTACAGGATTTTAAGCCCGATTTATGCCCGATTTGCAAATTGTTGAGCTCGCCGACAGGTGAGGGTGTTATCTGCATGCAAATCACAGGGATTAGCGGATGATGAACGCTTGCCAATCTGTTCGTATGAAAGAGCCAACAACGCAGCGAAAACACTGACGTCCATATTTCGTGTGTTATGTTCTCTTCTTTGCTGAGTATATGAGCGTGTGCTGTTTCACGTCATTTCTGGTTCGTTTTACTGCGTGCGTTTTCGTGACAAAACGTGGTTTGTAGACAAGATGGAATCGTTGGGTGACAAGTTGTTGTCAACTCGTTATTTATTTGATTATTTTCAGGATTTAGACCGTACCATAGTACTGAAACAGCTCTCATTACAGTCAAAAATGATTTGCTCTTATCATCCGATCGTGGTTGTATCTCTATGTTGTGCGTTTTCAACTCCTGTAGTGAGTTACAACCTGTTGTGGATCAATCATGTTGTGTTGTGTGGTGTGAACAGCTAAACAACTTGAACACTCCTGATTTCACAGAGAGCAAGTCATGTAGTGTGAACCGCACAGTTCAGCCCGACGTTTTAAAAACATTTATGCTGTGTCCAAAATCACCCATTACTCACTATAGTGGACTATATAGTGAGCTCGCCATTTTGTAGTGCTGTCCGAATGTATAGTGATGATTATTATACCCTATATAGTCCACTCAATGTATCCTAGAATGCATTTTGAAAGTAGTGTAAAACCGATGGTCACTAACCTAAGCCCTACATACCATCATGCATTGCGCTGATCGTAAAAATAAGTTATTATCACGTTTGGAGTAGCGCATTATAACAAAAGCGGCCAGAAATAACTTTTAGTTTTTAAATTTTGGAGAAATGAGCTCAATATAATGTAATATATTTATTTTAAAAAATCTATTTTAGCCCAGAGCCGGCTCGGCACCAGCTGACAGTTGATGTAATCAACGGCGCGAGTGACGATCGAGTAGTGTCCGAAAGTGGCTTCTATTATGCTGGTGAGCTCACTATATAGTGCTCTGCTCTCTAACCCCAATATAGGGGGTAGGGAATAGTGCATTGAGTGGAGATTTCGGACACAGCAGTAGTGTGAACAAGGTTTAAGGCTGAATATGAAATAAACCCCTAAACCCTAAATCACTATTCCCTACGTTAGTCCACTAATACAATACACTTGAAGGAGTGAATGAAAAAGATTGAGCGAATTCAGTCCCCTTAAATAATGCCCTATTTTATGGTATAGGGGCATTTGGATTTAGCCTAAGGCTACTGGCAAGTGAGTTTTTTTCAGGGTTGGAGCTAAATTCTATGCGAGCAATTCGCAAAGTTTCTCAGGGGAACACAGTGAAATATACCCAGTGCATTTGTTGCCGATGGTTTTAATTAAGAATTACTACTGAGGTACCAGAGACCATTATTGTTTTGAAGCCAAAATGTTGTAGGACATTGATCTAAGTCTACTTCAGGTACTGTCTGCAATTAAAAGAGGCAAAGATTCACAAAAAAGTATTGTTTTCCACACACTAGACATCCTCCACTCGCCAGATGTAAGTTGCTTTGCAAATAATAGACCTATATCCTGACAGAAACACATTCAAGTAAGCAATAAAAAGAGAAGGCTGTGCGTGTGTGTGTGTGTGTGTGGGGGGGGGGGGGTTGGTGGGGGCAGACAGCCCCAACTTTTTCCATAAAGAACTTAAGGAAGCAATGACAGCAGACTCATTACTTTGCAAAGCTGTTTTAGAAGACATGATAGTTCATAATTAGCCCAATCTCAACACTCAGCTCATTAGTGAGATCTGATATTGTCATAGTTTACGTTCGACTTGACTGCTGAAGTGACGAGCCGCGCAGCGCCGACACGCACCAACGCCCATCGACCAATTACCGTCTGACAATTAGAGAGAGGGGAGAAACCAGAGATAGACAGAAAGAGCTTCAAAGAGATTGGCTAATGCTGGCCAGTGAAACTCAAGAAAAGACCCCATTAATGCCTTTGAAAGAGCAGCACAGGATGAAATGAGACCCACATTAGAGGCCTTGTCAAATAATGACATTTTTAAGCACAAAAACAGACACGAACCGCGCATAGAGATAGGCTGTCCCAATCTATCGCTTGAGGGAGAGATCATATGCTCTGGAGTAGAGCTGTCGCTCATAAGTGAAGGTTCAATAGAGACTGTCCATCTCAATTCTTACAGCCTGTTTCACACATACTCCGTTTGCAGGGCGTATGCGCTGCATATTTTTTTACGCACCTACTACCCATGTTAACCAAGGGGGTAATATTTGCCATCATTAAAGGCTAGCAAGCCTTCACCTGCTGTTAGCATTCCATTCATTTGGCGTCACTTTGACAGCGAAATTCTTTACATCCGAGGCGTTTAAAGACTCCATTTGTCCAATGTTTATTTCTAAAGAAACATGACGATGTATAAAAGGCTCCATTACCCTATCTTACGTTATGGCCCCGTAGAAGCAGTTTTTATAAAAATAGGCTAAAGATTGCATCATAACTGGTAAATGGACTGCATTTATATAGTGCTTTCATAGACCTAATGGCCACCAAAACGCTTTACATTTTTGCCTCACATTCACCCATTCATACACCGCCATCCAGCTCGTCAGGACATGAGACTTTCTGTCGCACAGTAGAGAAATTTCCCAAGTAGAAGCTCGTGCACAATCGGGGGACATGGAGGCATAAAGTCAAAGGAAGAAGCCCATAGAGAGTCATAAAGTTACTCCTGCTGCTAGCTCATGGACAGCTAATACTCACGATCTCCGGCTCTTCAAGATTCAGAAGGGAATTATTCAGATCTTCTAGTGGCACAGCAACTAGAAGATGCAGAGCTGTTTGCGATGTTAACATAAGTACACCTACATGTTTAAATGTTTTGCCATTTCCAACTTAAATCTATATAGAAGTAATGCATTGAATTATTATAAAAAAAATGTAAAGTTTTTTTTTAAGTGTATTGAGTTTAAACGTGATTACGTCTGTAAAAGAGTGTAGACCTATAACTACTGTGAACAAATAGAATTGCAATGCTGAAACGTTTTTATAATTTTTTTATAAAAGACGCTGAAATATTGATTTAAAATAAAAAATAGAGAATAAATGTTGTGTTTGTGGTACAGCCGTAGATCAGTTGCGCACTGCAAACGCAGCATATGGCACAATGGCGCGTGCTGCTCCTGCGCCACATATGCACTGCACATGGAGTATGTGTGAAACAGGCATTACTGAAGATGTCAATTTTGCAAACCATGCAGTGACAACACAGCTCGATATCAATTATTTAATCTTGCTTCAGCTCATTCCTACAATCAGCTATATGATATAAAAGAGGAAAGGTGTTTAAACGTTACACACTTGCCTCTTGACCCAAAGTCAATGGTCCATACCATTTAGTTCATGTGAATGTGTGTATTTACCTGCTATTGAGTGTGTAGTTCTGCTGTTTCAAGTTCAGTTCTCGTTGTTGAATCTGTATCACCTCCCTGGATAAATCCTCAGGTTTCCTACAACAACAAAACATTTAAAGTGAAGTTAGAGACAGGTATAAAAAAATCCATTCATCCTCTTATATCATATTCATGTCACAGTCACTGTGTGCACTGTATGTAAAATTAATGCTTTCTGGTCTTGAGAAATATGATGCACAGTGCACACAAACTTACTAGATTACTTAATGCAATTATTTGTGAAACTTACTATTAAAGGATTACAGAATCAATAAGTTTCAAATGAATAAACCTGTTTATTTTACAGATTTATCAAGTCCCAAAATATTTTTGTTTATTGATATTTTCCTGTCATTTCTAATTTTGTCAAGTAAAATAATTTAAATTAAATCGAAATTTTATTGCAGCAATTGTTATGTATGTTATTTACTATCATTAAATTAAATAATGTGATTTTTGTTCTGTCCAATATCTGTTGTTATTTGTTATCAGCCATAAAAAAAAACATGTTGGTCGATCAGCTTATGCTGACTGGACAAAAACTGGCTAACGTTTTATGCAAGGTTAATTATGTTCAACAACACAAATCTAATAGTTCTCACAACCATCTCTCTATTTCCTGTACTAATGGTACAACATGTACATTATTCATGGAAAGCATTCTTTAAAACCACAAACGGTACACTCTGAAAACCCATTCTAAAACTCACTCTCTAAAACACTCATTAGCAGCTTCTTATGAAACAAAAATGAATGTACATTTACAGCAGAATCTGCTTCCTAATAGAGATTAAGACATTTTCTTCAAAGCTGTATTGTCCTGACTTTTTTAATTTTCAGCTTGTTGCAAAAACACATTGACTTTTCTAACTCCTCAACCTCCAATACTCAAATTGCCAATATTTTTCATTAGTGTTTATAATTAAGTAAAGTTTTATTTATTTTGATGCCAGTCGTTTTATTTAATTTAAACTACTAAATACAATCACTAGGCCATTATTAAAGATAAAACGATTTTCAGATTAAATGCAATCATCTTTTGAAAGATTTTACATAATTTAAATCCCATACTGTTACACATGGCTCTATTTGTTTGGTGTTGTTATTCTCCCAAGCATTCTCATAAAAGCAAATTGACATAATTATGCAAATTCGATTATAAATGCTATGTTCAGCTTTCTGCAAGACTTCAGTGAAAGAATTCGGTAGCAATATATATCCAAACTGCCTAATATATTCATTTTTATTTCTTTATAACATACACTGCTAACTACTGGGGTCATGCATCAAATGATCATAGGGCATGTTAAATTACATTGGCTGTCTTTGATTTGCATAATTAACAGAGCTGTCAACATCAAACAAAAAGCTCACGGACTTAATCACACCCACAGACAAAAAGGCTTCGAATGCATTTGCTCATGTTTGACAATTTTTCTTTAAATTTCTATGATGAAAGTGCTATCTTATGGCTGACAAGTTTGTTCTGTATTCAAGATGAAAGCTAATTCTTCCGCATTCAAACAACAGTAGGAATATCACCACAGAGGGAACATAAAGGAAAGGGATCATAAGACCGAATATAAATTCCTCTTTTCCCCTTCATTTTTCAGGAGGTTATCTCTCGTTTCCTTCACAGCAAGACGAAAATAAATCTACAATATAAAAAGGGAAAGACCCAACCGCTGCACTTTTCTTTGCTGAGACAAAACATTGAGAAGATATGACACCGGTTTCTTTTATTTGGAGAATCCCCGCAAGAGTTACATTGCTCACCCAAGTAAAACATGAGAGAGCAGAATGAAACTACTGCTAGACATATTTATACTGCCGGTGAATGGGGTGGTTGATAGGCCCGGGGAGCAGAGAGAGCGGAATGAGAAATGTTCAATGATCAATCAGAATCCGAAACAGATCTATCAGCTCCACCAAGAGAGACGGCCACTTTATGCTCATTCACCTTGCCATTATTCTCTCAAAGCAATGGAAAAGCATTGAGAAGAGTTTGACTACATACAGTGTTTTACCTAGGCGAATGTGAGGATAATCAGTTGAACCCTGCATTCAAACACTGAAGGCCATATCACACTTCAAAGACAGGAAATGCATACAAACGGGAACAAAACCTTCCCTGAGAAAACGGACGTCACTGTGAACACTACGGAGGGAGAGACTTGATATTAAAATTAATATGAGGAGAAAGTACCTTTTTAGATTTTATTAAGATTTACAGTAGACCAGATCCATTAAGGATATTGCCTATACAAAACTGTGTCAGATTATGTGCCATTCACAGTTAATCATTATTACTGGGCAATTTGTTAATGCTAAAAGCATAAGGTCTATTCTCTACCACATTTAAATAATAATTCACAATGCATATGCAATGATTTTGTTGTATATATATTATTGCTGTTAAACGATTAATCGCGAATGAATCGCATTCAAAATAAAAGTTTGTGTTTACATAATATATGTGGGTGCACTGTGTATAATTATTTTGTATATATATATATATAAAAATACACACACATGCATGTATATTTAAGAAAAAAAATATTATTTATATATAAAATATTTATATTTATAAATCATATCAATTATATATAAATCTATATACAGTATATACATTTAAAATATTTGTTAAATATATACAAGTATGTGTGTGTATTTAAATATATAATATAATTATGCACAGTGCACCCACATATATTATATAAACAAGAACTTTTATTTTGGATGCGATTAATCAACGATTAATGCGTTTGACAACCCTAATATATATAAAACTAAGCAACATTGTGAATAGGGTTGGGTATCAGAGAATCGATTGGAACCGGGACTAAGTTTTCGCTTTTCCGGAATCGTTCAGAAAGTAAAAATTTCGATTCCTAGTTTCGATATTCACAGTAGCGCGACCAAAAGAAGAAACCGCTGAACAACACCAATCGAGGAAGCGCCTACCGGAAGTGTTGGCATACCGCGCTGAAGTCGAACATGAGAGTACGTCGGCGGCTCCAAAGTGTGGCTTCACTTTTCTAAAAATAACGAAAATCTCTGCAAAATGCAAAATTTGTGATTGGAGTATTTCCTTCAAAAAGACCGTTGGTTAGCAAGGTTAGCTAAACTTTTTTGACCCTGCCTCTTAAAAGAATCGGAATTCAAGAAATCGTTAGGAACCGGAATCGAAACAAGGAATCGGAATCGTTCAAATTCAAACGATACTCAACCCTAATTGTGAATATTACAATGATTTTTGTTTGCCCAAAAGATGCACAGCTCGACCGGCCAGGGACCAGAATTAGCCGATTTTCCGGATGATTGGACCGATCGAGCCCGGCTGGCCAGTCTCACAAGCCAGTCCGTTTTGTTGCCAGCGGCACAGGCAATAACGTCAGCTGCGTGTTCTCACTCTCTGCTCTCCGACGGCGAAGTGACACAGACCCGCCTCCTCTCACTCACACGGCTCAATCTCTACATTAAAAACTGATTGTATTATGCATAATTTGTGCACATTCCTGAAGGTTTCGCACTCACACCACTGATCTAAAGAGCACACGCCCGCTCAAAAGCAGCCTGTGAGTCCGCAAGTAACAAACGAATGGCTTACTGTGCTTAAACGGTCAAATACACACAAAATGATGTCATAATGCCCGTTTTTGGCAAATAGTTAGTTTTGGAATTTAATTAGTTGAGAAAGAAAACGCAAGATGTGTAACAGTATACTGAATCTGTGCATTAACTCTTAAAGGGACAGCAGCCCAATATTCCTTCTGCTGTCTGTCATGTTAATAAAAGTAAGACAAAAGAAAACCCCTCTCTACACTGAATCACTTTCATTTCTGTATTTTCTCACCAGAACATACTAATTATAACTGTATATACTGTACACCCAACTGAAAAGCTTAGAGCCGTGTTGATTTCATATCTCTCTTTATTATATTATATTGTGTTTATTTGTGCTGTTTAAAATTGGTTTATTTGTTCTTATTTTATAAGTCTTTTATCATGTTAATTTTTTTTTAGGAAAATAACATTTTGCATAGAAGAAATGTGTGTGTACGGTATATATCGGTATTGGCAAGTCACACTTACAAAAAAAAATCGAAATCGGTCAAGAGAACTGCAATCGGTGCGTCTCTAGTTTGCCCCTAAGTGCCCTTAAAGGGTTAGTTCACACAAAAATGAAAAGTCATTAATTACTCACCCCCATGCTGTACCAACCCCGTAAGACCTTCGTTCGTCTTCGGAACACAAATGAAGATATTTTTAATTAAATTTGAGAGGTGGATCACTGCTACATAGGCTCCTAAGGGATTAAAACTTGACGGCCCAGAAAGTCATTGAACAAAATGTTTAAATATTCCATGTGACTACAGTGGCTCAACTATAAGTTTGCGACGAGAATACTTTTTGTGCGGAAATAAAACAAAAATAACGACTTTATTCGACTATTCCTTTTTTTCCTTCTTGGCCTGAGAGGAGAGTTCAAGAGATTTCCACGACGCATGCGCGAGAATTGCGCAAGTAGTAGAATAAGAATGCAATTCTCATGCATGCGTCATGGAAATCTCTTGAACTCTCGTCCAGCATGGGGGTGAGTAATTAATTACTTACTTTTTTATTTTTGAGTGAACTATCCCTTTAAGACTGAGGACAAGAAAATGATAAAAGAACTTTCAATTTCTGGTAAATATTGCCATTTATTGTTATATTAGTGCATAAAAACGGAAACAATTCAATTTTGTTCTATTTGTTAATGTAATGAAAAAACATTTTGTTGAGTATTTAACTAGATTTTTGTTTTATTTATATTGTACAGTTTAATATAAAAATCTGGTTGAAATAATAGTTCCTCTGATAGCCCTAGCCCTAAGAGCTTGTGAGAAGAAATTTTGTTTAAAGCTTATCCACTCCAAAAATTACAGCACTAACACAACATTACACGCATCTGTTTTAGTTTAGATGTGACAGATGAAGAACTGAGCAATCATAACGGCAGTATATTTAAAACAACCAATCACCCAAAAAGGAAAGATTCCTAGCCGGCACACTAAAATTAAACTATGAAAGACTAACTTATAGTTGTCCAAGGCTAGCATATTAAGCTTGGATAGAAGCAAGATATTCAGCTATAGGCAAAGGCTTCAACTGTACCGAAATGAGAAAATAAATCTAGTTTCAGTAAGAACAGTAATAATGTTAAACAACATTACCATTTCAAATAACTGTGTTGCCGAGGGACAGGGATGTGAGAGTGACGCGAGGCCGGTGGCGTGAGTGATAATGAACGGACACCTGTGAGACGCATCGGTCTCGCATCTCTCTTGAAGGAGCGGAAGCATAAAGGAGGACCGACGACAGTGAAGATTGAGAGAGGAACAGGCCTGATTTTACAATGTGATTTTATGTTCCGTTTAGTGTCTGTGAGGGGCTGCTGGCTAATACTTTCATTTTGTATTTGTTTATTTATTATTAAACTTCTTGAACGTTTGCACGGTTCCCGGCTCTTACTTCACATAACAACTGAACCCCGTTACAAACTGTTTTTAATTTTAATACATTTTTAAAATGTAACTTATTCCTGTGATGCAAAGCTGAATTTTCAGCATCATTACTCCAGTCTCTTCAGTGTCACGATCCTTCAGAAATCATTCTAAATTATGCTAATTTGATGCTCCAGAAACATTATTATATATCTTATTATTTTCAATGCTGAAAACAGTTGTACTGCTTAATACTTTTGGAAACTAAATACTTTTTCAGACTTCAACAAGAAATGCAACAAGCTACAATCCTGTAGTGTGTGCTTGGCTTAAGATTCATACTGTGACAGATTGTAATTCAAATCTCATCATTCTGTAACCTCAATTGAGTTGGTTTTGATTTCTCTATAAAAAATAAATAAATACTGTAGAAATGCACATAAACACTGAAACATGCTGTTCAGCACTTTTTGTATTAATATTCTGTACTTTTACAGACAGTATATACCACAAAAAGATGGAAAGTGGAAAAAAGGGGACAAATTACCATCCTGAGGTGAGCCAAATGATATATACATATTAATAACTCAATTTTCTGGCGTTTAAATTAAGGATAACTTTTTTTTATTATTTATAATACAAAGCTAGCCCTCAATTTAAATCATTTTGTCTTACATGGACATTATCTAGGGCCCTATAAAATCCCGTTTTATTTTTTCCCAAATTCCATTTTATTTTTTCCCAAATTCCGTTTTTTCCGTTTTAATTTTTGCAAATTCCGTTTTTTCCGTTTCAATTTTTGGGAATTCATTTTTTTTACCCTTTACTGTTATTTTAGTTGTAAAAAGAGTGTGCTTTTTATTCCGTGATCGCAGAAATTATAGGGCCCTAATTATCCACCCACTCTCTGACCCTATCTCACCAAAAATAACACTTGTTTTCATTTATCAAACCTGTATGCTTTTGGCCCTTCCACAGAAAACAAAAGAAGAAATTAATAATTTACTGTGTGTTTTATAACATGAAAATCTTTGTCATGTCTCTCCGTAGTTATATGATCTAGTGTGAAAAGCAAATCAAAATTAATTTATTTTCTCAATTGATTCATGTGAACTTGTAATACAGATAATGAATGATTTGTTCAGATCAGACAAACTGATTAATAATATAAATAAAAATTAAATATCTGTCTCTCAAGTGTTTTGGAGGGCATTTTCACCTGACCTTTTTATGATCGGATAGCTATCCAATCAGATAAAAAAAAAGGGAAATGATGTAAACCGGACCCTTTAAGTAGTTATTGGCTGAAAATCATGAGATCAGTTCATGAACACATTCGTTTTGAGTGCATGGATATGACCCACCGCAGAGGAGTAGCCTACCGGTTCTCTTCAGCAAGCTGATGCGTAAACAGCCGCAAAAGAAACTGAACACACAACACACAATCATCTTCATTAAAAGAAGTGACACTAAATTATCTTACCAGTGCTGATGCCGCTCTATCTCTTATGATGATAAATAAATGAAGCTCATATCTTTTGCTATCTTTGACGTGAACTACGATGAATTTGCATATGGCTTGGGAATTGAAGATCGGATTTATAATCGTTTTGCATTGACGCATACATTTATGTTGCTTAAGTGTAAATGCAACGGTTTTAACAAATCGGATAGCTTTCCAATTAAAAACACATGAAGGTGACAGTGTAAACAAGCTAAAAATTTGCTCTGCTCCTCACACAAAGCTATCGCATGGCTCTTTTGCATCTGTTTTATGATTTCAGTAAAAAAAAGTGACTAGTACATTAATCAGAATGTCTTCCTTTGTGTTCTACAGACATACGGGCTTGGAACTATTCATCAGTCCAAATTATATAGCAGATGTTATATATTCAAAATATCATTAAATATCAGTAAAACAGATCAGTCCGTTTTAGGACAGTGATTGACCAATAAGAGTCTCAAATATTTGTCATTGTGAGGGGTAATTCAATAGCACTGTGTGTGTGTGCCGCTCACCAAATCCCCATAAGCCATCAAACAGACAATGTTTATATCTTTCCACATGACTGACAAAGCACATCTGCACCACTCACGATCAATAGAACACATGCATATGCAAACACACTGAAACTACTCTACACATCAGCCACTGTTTCAGCATATATAACAAGCTGACCTTGAAAGCACTGCAGAACCAGAGAGCATGTCGAATTTACAACCAATAACACTGACTGACCTAATACAAGTTAATAGACCTACACAGGTGCAGACAGAAAGAGAGAAACAACCTGTTTCTTAAGATCAGAGTGCCCTCTGGTGGCTTTGTAAACACACAAAACAATTGCTTCAGGTTTCACAAAATTTAAATAGTGCTTACTGCAATTCCTATACCTTCAAATATGGCTTCATACATTAAGTGTCACATATCTATTAGGCTTTTAATGCAATATTCCCACAAAACATTAAGAAATACCCACCTAATATTAAGTCCTGTAGCCTGGCCAATGTTTTCCCAAGCCTGCAGCTCATGCTCTAATTTCTAGAAGAAAAGAATCACAACCAGACACAATGATGGATTAAAATCACCATACATTAAAATCCAAAACAAACACTACTATAATGTACAAACACATTACATTTTAAACGACAGAACAGCTCATTCTTCAAATTATGAAAGTCAAGAAATCATACTTGTCCTAAAATTGACTTGTTTGTTTTATGAAAATTGTATTTTCTTTTATTTTTGGGTTGAAATATCATGCAAAAGATTATTTAAAATCAGGAAGTCAATCATGCATAGTAGAGCAGCAATCGACTAATCAAAAGATTGCAATCTCTATTCAAACACCCATGCAATCTTGTTCCTAAATGACAACGATTCGCCTGTCTATTAAAACTGCTTGTGTTGACCCATAGAGAGCAGCTATCATGTATAGGTATGGAATAGCTTTACAAACAGTCTTTTTAACCAAAGTGTATCAATATTTCTGGCTTACAAATATCAAAATTATCACTGAAGTACTGGGACAAAAGACTGATGTTTATGGTAGCAATCAAAATAGACTATCATATTTTTGAAACTAACGATAATAATACATAACAACAGTTTCAAAGTCATTGTGCCAGTGTAACATGTTCTAGTTTCTCTGTTGAGAATTGTAATCTCTATTTGAAAAAATATACATATTGTGATTCCCAATTTATCTAAAATTGTGCATCTCTATTGCTTAGCATTGGTCAAGTAAGAAATATTTTTGTCTGAACTTATACAGAATTCTTCATTCAAGAGCAATTTTAGGCCATTAGATACAATACACATTTTTTTCAGAGGTGAATTATACTAAAAACTCAATGACAAACTGCACTTCTGCATGTGTTTACCTCTTTCTCCAACTCCACTTTGAGTTTCTCCTCCATCACTCTCTCCATTCTCTCCAGCTTCCTCCTCAACCCCTCAGTCTCTTCTTTTAGCAGACTGCTGTTCTCCTTTGTCTCTCTGGAAAGGAAATGGAGAGATTGAAATTATGATAAATAATGATTTAGGTATGCTATCCACCACAGAAAAAGTTGGATGATGACAATGTTGATACCTTAAGAAAGAGTTTTCTTCCCGCAGACGTTTCAGTTCCCGCCCAAGTTCAGGCAGTCTGGCCACTTCAGATTTCATGTTCTTCACAATCACAGCGTCTTGTTCCTGAAGAGCCAAACGCCTCTCCAACTCCTGCAGATGAACAGAACCAATAAGAGGGACCAGGTCTCAAATAAAAGACAATTTCATGATGCAAAATACAAGTTTGATAGATTTTTGGGGTTGTTTTACTATCGACTTGGTACTGAAGTAGTTACTTCTGACATCTTGCAGTGCTCCAAACTTCATAGAAATTGAAACTTAAGACAGAAACAGAATTACCTTTATCTTGAGTTCACTCTCTGTGTTGGTGGAATGAGATGACTGGAGGTTTTGGCATCTCTGACTGATGTCCTGGAACTTCCTATCCGCATCAGATGCAAAAACAACATAGTACATTTGTATTTTTTTTAAAGAAAGTATAAGGGAAAACAGTAGAGGCTTCAGGTAGTTATAGGAACTGAATCAAAGGAAGTCCCCATCAGGATGGCCCCCCAAGAACTAAATTCTCCATTACATTTAGCCTCCCATATGAAACCATTCCTCTGGTGTGGAAGCCCCTAGTGTGTGTTTGTGCCCATGTGAGTTCATACTTGCGCTGCACATCCAGTTGTTCCTGTAGGGCCTGGATCTCCAGGTTTTGGGTGGAGAATTTGGACTCCTGAATCTGGACCTGTTGACTGAGCCTTCGTGTCTCGTCTTTCAACTCACTGATCATCTACAACGGAAAACATATTTTAAACACCTCATGTAATCCAAACTAGATTAAAGGGATATTTTTTTCACCCAAAAATGATAATTCTGTAATTAATTACTCACCCTCATGTCATTTAAAATCCTTAAGACTTTCATCCATATTCGGCACATAAATGAAGATCTTTTCTAATGAAATCTGAGATTTTCTATCCCTCCATTGACAGCTACACAACTTCATTTAAAGTGAATGTGTCTCTTCAGAAAATTTGGATTAAACCGCTCAATTCATATGGAATAGTTTTACGATTACTTTATGAACTTTTTGAAGCTTCAAAGTGGTAGTTGTGTAGCTGTCAATGGAGAGACAGAAACTTCTTTGTGTTATGAAGATGAACAAAAGTCTTACGGGTTTGGAATGACAAGAGGGGAGAATAAATGATGACAGAATTTTCATTTTTGGGTGAACTAACCCTTTAACAAAAGTATAAAAAGTTGGTTTAAACAAAATTCGATTTGTGAACTGAACACCAATCATCCTCGCAGTTTTATTTTTGTGAATGCACACTACCATTTAAATTCTTTTTTTAAAAGAAATTAATACTTTTATTAATCAAGGCATTAAAACAAAATGTGACAAAAAAAACCATAAAAGACCATTTCCATTCTATTCCTTTTTAACTTTCTACTAATCAAAAACTTCTGAACAAAATGTATCATGGTTTCCACAAAAATATTTCAAGCAGCACAACTGTTTTCAACATTGATAATAATAATGTTTCTTGCGAACCAAATCAACATATTAGAATGATTTCTGAAGGATCATGTGACAGGAAACTATACGACTGCTGGAAATTCAGTGCATTCAGTGCACTAGTGACCTTGTAAACATGTTACGATTAAATTTTAGCCTAGATATAGATCTTATTATTTCATCAAATCAGTATTAGAGTAAGACAAGGTGTGTTATAGCTCAAGCTGCGAGGTGGTTTGGCATGGTTTGGGTGTAATTTATGTAAATTATTATCTCTGGCACACAGTCGACTCATTTAGAATAATCCGAATTCATCAACATTAGAACGAGGTTAAGAAGAACCGTATGCATGTATTATTTTTAATTAGGTGGAACGTTTACGTGAGAAATTCAAATACAAATACGAATAGTGTGCAATTATTAGTGAATGAGACCCAATGTTATTCTGTATTGTCTCCATCAATAATAAAGTCTTATAATAACATGTCCATATTTGCATGCCAGTTTTGTTGTCAAATAAAATGCTCACAAGAATTGACAAAGTAAGTAATAAACCAGCTGTGAGGCAACCACCTATTAAAAAACAATTAAAACCTTTGATATAATCTCATGTTCCCATAGGAAATAATGATGCAATAAATCATCAATCCATTTTATTTATTAATGTAACAAGCTATAAACACTAATAAACATGAACACACACACCTGGTCAGCCTCTGCAAGTTTGCTGTCCTTTTCATTTGCTTTCTTGTGGAGTTCCTCAAGGTTACGCTTTAAAGCCTTGTTGTTTTCCATTTGTTCACTAAGAGCTTGATTTGCTTTCTCTTCTCTTTCTTCCAGACGTCTGATCTTCATCAGTAACTCCCTGTTACGGTCAATTTCCCTCTGTAAATGTAATCAGACAGACACAGACACACACAAGCACAGGTCAAATGAGGTATTTCCACAGCAGAGACTGAATGCACTAAATTGCATCCTAATGTTTTTTTGTCTGCAATGTCTTTTAAATCATATTTAAGGTTGCGGGGTTTGATTTTTCATGTTGCATGAATATACTATTTAGAAAAAGGCCTGAGAAGACAGCAAAAGAAAATCCTGCAACAGAAAGCATGATTTTCAGCACTATCCCATCTATCGCTCACCTGTAAGTCTCTGGAGCTGCTGTGTGCCTCTTTCTCCAGCTCTATACGGGCCCGTTTGTGACTAAGCTCCATCTGTTGTTTCTCTTGAGTGAGTTGCAGAAGGTTGGTGTGGGAACGGACACGCTCGGCAGCTTCCTCTAACTACCATGTGCAAGAAAAAAATCAGAAATCTGCTCTCAACATACTATATAAGAGATTAAAATACATATATTTATGAGATCACTTTCTGATATTTTGTTACAGATAAGGACCAAAATATGAAAGAAGTCTGACTCACCTCCACTCGTGTGGTATAGAGCTTCTGAAGGTCGCTTCTTCCATAGGCTGGCTCCGTCTCCAGCAAAGAGCGATCTGGACATGATATCAAACTCTTGAAAGATTTTAGCGTTGAGAAGATTGTGGTGTCATCCTCCATGTTATCCATATTGGCAAAGTCTTGATAGCCTCCTTTGCAGAAATAGAAAGAAAAAATGATAAGGTTGTAAAAAGAAAAACATGAAAAAACCTCCTCACATTACCCTCAAGAAGGCCATTATTCAATCCAAAGAGGAAATAATAAGTCTAAAAAAATCTGTTTAAATTAGTAAGGAAGTATATTGTACACCTTTAGGATGCTATTAACATTAGGGCAGTTGATTATTAAAATACGGAAAGTTTATTGTGAAGAATAAGGCATGTTTTTCATGATTCAACCTTAATGTTCAATATAATGTCTTGTTTATTTATCGTTTGATTAAAAAGGTTAATGTTTTAAAAGGTGACAGTTGCTCAGTAGACACAATTAGTAAGGAAACATTTTCCTTGATGACATCATAAGATAAAACATGGTACTTTGCTACATACCAAGGTAACGTTAAAGGTCTAACGTTACCATATATTATTAAAACATCATGATGACGGGGACAGTGGGAACTTAAAGAGAACTGGGTCCTTTTCACTTGATTCGCCCCAATGGTCTGAGCTGGGTTCTTATACAGAATACACTACTACGGTATTTCAAATGGTCCAAACATAGTATTGCATTTTCCAAAAAAAGTACTTTTTTATAAACTTTGCACTACTCACAGCAATATATTAAATCACAAATTAACACTATTTTAACATACGTATTCGTGAGGTAAGTTAAACAAAGTAAAGTGAAATCACACGCTTCAGTTCAGTGTAAGTTAGCAAGCGTTCAGCTAACGTCACACTCAAAAACGATTTTATTCACAGAATAAACCGCAGAACAAACAAATAGGCTGTACAACAACATACGTATCTTATTTTTAAATTAAATATACGGCACTAAATGGAAACCCCCGTAACTCACTCTTCACAGCCGACTCTTTCGGCGCTTGAGTCTCCGGTTTTTGAACTCGATGCAGTTTTGTTTTCGTTGGTTGAGAAGCCGCTACTTCATATGCAGCTTTGCGACAGCGCCTCTGTGTGGCTGGGCGGAATTGATTCACTGATTCTATCTGCCACTCTATCTACCACATACATCGGAAATTGAATTGGTTGCTCAAACACGCACTAAATTATTTCTAGTAATCCTAGAAATTATTTAACTGCTATTTAAAAGCAATAACAAAGCACAAGTTTTGTTTAAATTGCTGTTGGTTCATGAGCACGTGGCCTGTGACGCTCTGCGCAACACGGAAGTTGTGACGTTGCACTGAATGACTGAATGACTCTCATACTCGCAAAACTATACCGATCTTAAACTGATTTATAAAGTTTGCAACTCTTACAATGGCCAGATTCGAAAGTGGATGACCCGACAATACTGTGTCTGTTTGATGTAGACGGGACTTTAACAGCAGCTCGCCAGGTGAGTGACTGAAGCTGATGACGATAACTATGTTACTTTATTGTAACTAACGTTAAGTTTGCTATCTTTTCAGATCTCATAACTCTCATGAGATATGGATCTGAGCGGTATAAAGATTGATTTACTATCATTTATTAAATAACTGAAAACTATCTTTAAAATGACTGTGACGGAAGTAAATGGATGCAACTGAATGGTGATCTGTGTATATGTTTTTATATATTCTGAATGCAGTTTTGTTGAGGTAATACAAAATAATGTTGTTGTTTTTTGGTTTGTTTTTTTGTCTTGGCACATCTTAATTAACAGTCATAGAATCAGAATGAGATTTATTGGTAATTATGTTTACACATGCATTTGTCTCGGTGAAGCTTCCACATGACATGACAGATAATAATTATATACAAAGTTAAAGGGTTAGTTCACCCAAAAATGAAAATTCTGTCAGTATTTACTCACCCTCATGTTGTTCCAAACCTCTATGTGTTTATTTTTTCTGCTGAACACAAAGGAAGATATTTGGAAGAATGTTTTAATCAAACAGATCTCAATCCCCATTGACTACCATAGTAGGAAAAAATACATACTATGGTAGTCAATGGGGATTGAGATACTGAGGGGATTGAGATCTGATTGAACATGAGGGTGAGTAAACACTTACAGAATTTTGATTTTTGGGTGAACTAACCCTTTAAAGCTAATAAAAAAAAGTAAATTTTCTCATTTTGAGTGTATATTACTATTGCACAGTAAAATGTGCTTCTCTAAGTAATAATAATACAATTTATTAAAACATTTCTTGTTTTTAAGAATGTCAAACAAGTTTTTGTTTTAAAATAGTACATTTTCATTTGATTACATTTAAAATGTTAACTACATTTTTAGTTTAAGTTTTATACATTGATTTGATTTCTTCCATTTCATTAAATATTTTTGTATTCTATGTACTCCTGACAGTAAAATAAGCTTCTACAAACTTATATAAAGGTCCAGCCATGAAAGGAAAATATAACTTAACTTACTGTGAAACCACCAGAATCTTAAAAAATATTGTGATCCAAATTGTCAATCTTTAATGGACAATTTTATGGATTTCAGCAAAATGTATAATGGTGTATTCAATGGAATGAATTAGTAACCTATTTGCCTGGGTATGTTTTTGTCTTTAGAAAGCAACTCCTGACATGCATCAGTTCTTGAGTGAACTGAAACAGCGTGTGAGAGTCGGGGTGGTTGGAGGATCAGATTTGGACAAAATCAAAGAGCAGTTGGGTGATGATGGTGTGTATTATAAACATTTAAAATACAAATGCAAGTAAATAAGCAACATATTCAGTTAATTTATTGTGTGCATGTTTTCTTATGAGTAAATGTTTCATGTTTTACAGTGATTGATAAAGTGGATTATGTGTTTGCTGAGAATGGTTTGGTTGCATACAGGTTTGGGAAGATGCACTCTGTTCAGGTAATTCTGATTCTCCATTTACTGTTTAATAAGCTCACAAACACTCTCACATGATGTCCAACCAATGATGCAATGGGCTTTTCCATTGTGATATTTTTCTTTTTCATCAGAGTATTCAAGCATACATGGGAGAGGACATTTTACAGGATTTTATCAATTTCTGCCTCAATTACCTTTCAAAGTTAAAACTACCAAAAAGAGGTAAGGTTAAAAGTTGATAAATATTAAAAAGAAATCTAGATTTATTCACAATATTAAAGTTAATTTAAAAATCTAAGTATTTAGAAAGTATTTATTTAACATCGTTAACTGCATAATTAACTGTATTAAAACCTATTTATCCTTTAGATCATGATTTAGTGCAATTTTCTTTTGTACATATATATTATATAGGGGTTTTGCGACCATAATGTTTCTGTATTTTTACTGTCTTCTCAGTAGGCACATCTATTGAATTCCGTAATGGAATGTTGAACATCTCCCAATTGGTCGAAGCTGTAGCCAACAGGAAAGAATCGAATTCTTCGAACTTGATAAGGTCATTTTTTTTAAGCATTTGTCAATGCATGCCATATCATTAAAGGTTGATTGACGTCTTTTTTTTACTTTTTTCTTCTTTATGCAGAAAGAGAAAATCAGAGAAAAGTTTGTCTCGTTTTAAAAGAAGAGTTTGCTGGGAAAGGACTAGTTTTCTCCATTGGTAAGTAACTGTAGTTGTCTAGCCAATAATACGTTTGTGTGGTAGTTAATACATAATGTATCAATTTATGTATTTTTTTTCTGTAGGTGGGCAGATCAGCTTTGATGTGTTTCCAGAGGGCTGGGATAAGCGATACTGTCTGGGAATTGTGGAGAAAGACTCATACCAGAAAATCCATTTCTTTGGAGACAAAACAATGCCCGTGAGTGGCTGCATTATGCCAGTATTCATGCACAAAGTCATCCCAGACTTGAAGCAAGCAGTTTAGTAATGTTATTTTCTCCCTAACAGGGCGGAAACGATTATGAAATCTTTCAGACCCCAGGACAATCGGTCATGAGGTCAAGTCACCCGAGGACACACAGCGGATCTGCAAGGAGCTTTTCCTCAGATGAGACCCTAAGCATGACCTCTGCTATCCATAATGAAGACTACAACATCCAAGAACTGTGAAACTTTTAACCAAAGTCTCACTTGACAAATCCAAGCCATTATATGTGTACTTAAAAGACTGTACATCAAGATAAACCTGTACATACAGTACATGTGTTTATCTTATATGTAATCTGAAAACTGTTTGGTGCTAGTGTTACATCTTAACGTCTGTGGACTAACTAAAATTAGTGGTGAAGGTGCAACAATTTAAAGGGAATTAGAAGAAATCAGGCCTAAGGCTCTATTAATAATTTTGCTCAAATGAAGATGTAATTTACTGCTTGACTGCTGAAGTGGAATAAGTGAATGCAAAAGTATAGCTAAACTGTTTAAAGTGGCTTAATTCTGTGGCAAAAATCTGCTGTATAATAAACATAATATATATGTTCTGATTGATATATTTGTTGCATTGTATACTTTGCATGTATGAGTTCAAAACCATAAACAAGGATACTGTACTTATTCTGTGTTAAACACATAAAAGAGGTAAAAGAGATGAAAGATGTTCTAATTTTTTTATTAGTAATACATTTAAAATTAATTATTAATGTAATAACCTACTTGCATGCAGTTTAGTTTGAGGAGTAAAAATGTAATTTGTTACTAATTGCTTTTTAAAACCAATAGTGGAATTCTAAGTATAAAATGTGTTTAATTTGCTACTTAAATAACCATAAATGACACTTTTCCAAAAATATATTTGATGGTATGACCTTTTTTTTTTTGGCGGAAATAACACTTCTCATTTCAATCGATCTGTACAAGTGCTTTTTAAAGTCAATATCAAACCTGAAATCCAATGTATGATACGCAAGACCATTCAACATGGTCAAGCCAACCATGTGACTACAAGAACATTTCAAGAGAGTTTTCAAGATGATTCAATATAAAACAAGATCTCAAAAGAAGGAAGGGTAGTCCAAAAGTCCTGGTTTGTTGGTTAACGGATGGGCCGGTAGGGGAAGGTCATGGCGGCAGGATGAAAGGCGTGAGGGGAGAGAGAAGGGTGTGTGGCGTGGGCTGTTATTGGGCGATGTGGGGAGAGCGCTGGATGTGTGGGGTGCGCTGAGAGTACGGGGTGTGGGCTGTGCTGTGAGGGGAGGGTGGACTGGTGTGGGCTGTGGGGAGTAAGAGGGAGGGTTCGACCCGAGTGAATATGTGGGTACATGTTGGGCTGGAAGGCTCCGCTGTGAGGTGGAGGCTGCACAACTGGACCGGACATCACAAGCTGCAACAGACTACAACACAAGAACAAACAGTTACTACACACTGCTCACAAATAAACAACATTTTTGTTAGTGATTGAGAGATGCTTTTTTGAATGGACGATGGAGATATCTGGAGAGAAGGATGGCTGTACAGATAGATTTCATCAGTATCATACTTAAAGGTGCAGTGTGTAATTTTTAGTGGCCTCTAGTGGTGAGGTTGCAAATTGCAATCAACAGAAGTTACGGTGTCCGGCAGGAAAATATGTCATCGTCTGAGACAGCAGAGAGTCGTTCGTTCGTTCATTTATTTATATAGCACCTTACAGACTACGACCACAGTTCCAAACATAGACATATACACTAGACGTCACCTTGGCTACGGCAGTTCATTTGGAACGAAATGCATCAACAGAGCCGCCATCTTGGAACAGGGGAGCCCCTCCACTTTAATGCATCAATGTAGACTCAGGTCTAACGGAAATAAAATCACCATAAATCATCATGAATGCGATTTATCTTGTTTTTTTGGTTTGTTCCAACGGTCAGACATGTATTTATCATTGATTCCAGAAATTGTTTTTTTTACTTTTTTTTTGTTCAGATTCAGATTCAGTTCAGATTTCATCCGTGAACATCATACACTGCACAAAAGTCCGCCACCATCAATGAATTCGAAGTAAAGGCAGAGATAGCAGCGTTACCTAGCTACTTCCTATGACAAGACCCCTGTTCCAAGATGGCGCGGTTTTGACGCATGCTTAGAATCCCAAGGTGAGGTCAAGTGAATATATCTATAAGTTCCAAAGTGCTGTACATTACAATAAAACGAAGACGAAAAAAAGAAAAGAAAAAAACATCCATACAGTAGAGTACTAAAAAGCCAAAGAATACAGATACGAACTTTAAGTGGTCCTTAAAAACATTGAGTAGCCAGTGAGGTTTCTTTACAAAGATTAAGAAAGAAATGATGTTTAACATAAAGAGCAACATAGTGATCAAAATGCGCTCTGTAGTAGTTTGTCCGTTTAGGCGTAAGCGTGTTCAGCGCAAAATGGCTGTTTCAATTTAAGGGGTGTATATAGATTTTGGTATAGTGTATAATGAACGATTCCTAATGTAAGGTCTTTATACAACACTGAAAACATAGTTATGCATATGATATTGCATGTCTGTCAACAGATCCTCCTAAATATTACACAATGCACCTTTAATTAATTTTTTTTTTTTTAAATAGGTAAACCAGCATTCACTTTTTTTGAGATAGAGAAATTAGTATAAAGATTTGAATTTTCAAATATATTAAATCAAAAAGTAATAATTGTAATAATATTTACAACCTTGCTGTTTTACTTTATTTTTATTAAATAAATCAAGCCTTGGCCAGCAAGACTTTATTCAATGTTGTTGTAAGTTGCATGTTTATATATCCAAACTTTTTTCATGCAACCATAATGTTCATGGCATTTTATGCCATCTCAGGGACACATTTATTGGATTCCATTATGGAATTCTGAACGTCTCCCCATCTGTGATCAGTGACTTACTTGTTGTGAGGAAGTCTGGAGCACAAAGTCCGTAGATCCTCTGAGGATTAAATGAAATGACAGGAAATGACATCACTGAAATGGTGCTCTTATAAGATCAAAACCCAAACAGGCCATTGTGAAGTAAACATCACTTACCTCTGGCACACAGAAGGGCTCCTGTTGCCATGGCGACCTGAAGAGCTTGTGCCAGCCTATCCAGAGCCAGCTGGATATGATTGGCAGCCGAAAGGGGCGTGAGCTTTTCACAGAGCCGGCTGACTTCCTCTACTAGCGTGGCAACAGACTCCACAGGAAGCACAGCTAGCCGGCCAATCAAATTCTGTTCAGTCAGGTGGACCTGCAGGAGTTAAAATAAAAACCTGTTATGTATCCTAATACTAAATGAAATCCTCAAAGCCTCACAATATTGTGTTAGAAGAGATGCATCACCTGCAGCATGAGAAAGACTTGAAGAACACTGAGGTGCAGTTTTAGAGTACAGCTCTTCATATGCTGTTCCTTTCTCACTTTCTCCATGGCCATTGGTCAAAGCCAACTTCCGGCCTCTCTGATAGGCTAATGGAGCTTTCACACACCAGCGGAGCAGACCCAGAAGAGGCGTGATCTCGAGGCAACCCAACGGCAGGCTGGAATTGAGGGGTGTGTTGATGAAGGTGAGGAGCAGAAGTCTGGGATCCTCCGTGATCCAACCAACCAGCATCTCCAAGAGTGCAGGGGGCGGAGTCAACTCATCTACAAGTGACACCATCATATATATCATTTTTTGGGGTGGGTTTATAAATATTTAAATATTGCTTAAGGAAATTGGTTTATAGTATTACATTTTAATCTTACGATAATATTATTTTGGATTTTATATTATCTAAGACTATAAAGTAGACAGAGAAAAAAAAGAAGTTGTAGTGACAAAAAGGAAACCTGGTACCTGAGGAGAAGTCATAGAGTGCCGTTACTGCAGTGATGAGCTGGCAGCAAAAGCGAGGGCTGGCTGAACAGATGTTCTGCAGGGTAGAGATGGCACACGGCACCAGTGTGCAGTAATCATCCATCAGCACCTGAGCCAGACGCACACACCACGCAGAGTGTGTCCGCTAAAATAAAAAAACAAACACACATACATAATGAATGCTTGAGATGTCCAGGTCAAATTTTACCCAAAATCCCAAAATTAGAAACTCTTATTTTCCTCCAGAACTAAACTCGTGAACGGATGTTACGGAAGAGAGTGATTATAGTGATTTTATTTTACAAAAAAATGCAATCTGTTCATCATATAAATTGATCATGTCTCTCTCTTTATGAACTTTTTGAAGCATCGAAAATACATTTTGGTATAAAAATAACAAAAACTACAACTTTATTCAGCATTGTATTGTCTTCCGGTTCTATTGTGAATCCACGTTCACGAGTCCGCAGTGACGCTGATGACGTAAGACGCTGCTGACGTGCATCTGGTGCGTCCGTGTATTCGAGTTCAAATAAATATAGCTCGGCAAAAAAATTCCTTTGTTGAAAATAAATCCTCAGACATTGCTCCCCAAGGCTGCATTTATATGATTAAAAACCCTAACCCTAACAAAAAAAAACATGAATATTGTGAAAAATTATTACAATTTACAGTTTTCTTTGTGAATATATATAGTGAAGTGTAATTTATTCCTGTGATCAAAGCTGAATTTTCATCATCATTACTCCAGTCTTCTTTGTCACATGATCCTTCAGAAATCAATCTAATATGATGATTTTATGCTCAAAAAACATTATTATTACCTTTAATGTTGAAAACAGTTGTGCAAATTTTTCCCCAAAATTCTTTGATGAATAGAACGTTCAAAGCATTTATTTAAAATAGAATCTTTTCTAACATTATAAATGTCTTCACTGTAACTTTTGATCAATGTAACTCATCCTTGATGAATAGAAGTATTGATTTCTTATTTTTTCCCCAAAAATAAAATACAAATTCTTACTGACCCCAAACTTTTTAAAGGGTAGTGTTTAATGTAACAAAAGCTTTCCATTTCAGGTAAAAGCTGTTCTTTTGAACTTTCTATTCATCAAAGAATCCTGAAATAAAAATCTAAAAAACTGTTTTTAACATGGATAATAATCATACATATTAATTGAGCAGCAAATCATCATATTAGAGTGATTTCTAATGGGTCATGTGACACTGAAGACAGTAATGATGATGAAAATTCAGCTTTGATCACAGGAATAAATTACCCTTTTTCTATATATATATACACTACCGGTCAAAAGTTTAAGATCGGTTAGATTGTTTATGTTTTTAAAAGAAGACTCTTCTACTCACCAAGGCTGCAATTTTTTGATAAAAAATACACAAAAAACACAGTAATATTGTGAAATATTATGACAATTTAAAAATGACTTTTTTATGTTAATATATATTAAAATGTAATTTATTCCTCTGAAAAAAGCTGAATTTTCAGCATCATTATCAGTCTTCAGTGTCACATGATCCTTCACAAATCACTCTAATATGATGATTTTATGCTCCAAAAACATGTATGATTATTATCCATGTTGAAAACAGTTTTTACATTTTTATTTCAGGATTCTTTGATGAATAGAAAGTTCAAATATATATTAACCGCATCAATATAAGGATATTATATATTTTATTATATATTAACAAAAAAAGTCACAATATTACTGTGTTTTTTGTGTATTTTTTATCAAAAGATTGCAGCCTTGGTGAGCAGAAGAGACTTCTTTTAAAAACATAAAAAATCTTACCGATCTTAAACTTTTGACCGGTAGTGCATATATATTCATAAAGAAAATAGCCGTTTTAAATTGTAAAAATATTTCACAATATTAATGTTTTTTTATCATATAAATGCAGCCTTGGGGAGCAGAAGAGACTTTTGTGTGAGCATATCAGTGAACACCCAGACCACTCGGTGAGTTTCACGTCTTTGTAAACTAAAGTTTTATGCGTTTTATGAAGGATTGTTCCTATGCACCCTTTGCAACCATTGTAGAGGTGTGGGGGTGCTACCACAGAAACTGAACATTCTCAGGACAGCATCATTTGTCTAAAAAAAACATCTTAACCATTCTATTTCATCAGAAACAATCTTAAAACAAGGCTTTAATTGTAAAATACCGAACTTGTCCTTAAATGAATTTATTTCCTCATTTTCTGTGAGAATTTGTCATGCAAGCATAATATAAATACAAATAATCCACACCATTATTAGTGAATGATCACTGTTCTTGTTTTGAATTATCCATTCATTTCAGTTTACGTGCTTCAGAGAAATCATGAATCATAAAACATTGAACTCAAGGCACAAATACACAAAATCAAAGTAAATGCTCTACTTTCACACCACGCACCTGTAGCCAGGTGGATGCACACTCCAGTATGGGCACCCGACACACGGCTATCGCCATAGAAACCAGCTTCCCCAGCATGGCCATGCGGCTCTCGTCAGCCTTGTTGCCTTGGAGACTGAAGAGAGCGGAGAAAATGATCTGTCGGATTGAGTCTTTGCTTTGCTCCTGGAAGTAACTGCACATGATCTCCAGCAGTTGCAGTTCTTGAACGCAGCTCATCCTCTGTGTCAAACACAACACATGATTCCCTTTGAATCCATTTTCACTCAAAGTTCACTCATTTGCATCTGACCACCATATTTAGCATGGTATGACGCTCCCGTTCCTCACCTTAGGCTGGATGTTCCTGTCTTTAGGGATGTGAAAGATGGAACTCCTCCACGAGGTCTACCGTGCTCTTCTCTAATCCAGGCGTGGGGCCCGAGGAGCTCTGCAGAGCGCTGCCCAGTGAGATGTCCAGATGATACAGGACCTCTTTAGCTGCGCTCAGCGGATCACGCCGCAGCAATGCATGTCGAATATCACTCATCTCTGCTGTGGAAGAGAAAATACACCATTAATTTAAATACAAGCATCTGGCAACCTGAATAAATGAGACATATGAAAGACACCTATAAGTAAGTCGCATGATGAACCAAAATATATCATTTTATGCATTATTTTTAGACATGAAGCATGGTAATAGCATGAATTTTGGATATGTGTTAAGTTAAAGACAAGTCCGAATGAAACAAAGGTTGCTAAAGACTTTTCTTCCCTAATGTTATTACCAAGTTTTTCTCAAACAAGAAAAAAAAAGTAGGATGGGACTTGATTTTGTCCATAGGGAATTGACTGCAAGGTTGTGATTTCTATTGCTGTGATGTGAGTTGCCCCAGGCCTCATGCCAGTAAACAAGTCATGAGATATCGTTGCAAAGAATTTTGATAAAAGATAATTAGGGCACATTAATTTAGAAAAATAATCATCATTCTTATTTTTTATTTGATTTATTTATTAAAGAAGATTTGTCCATTTTGATTTCATGGTGACTTTCATTCTTTTGGACATGCATTATGGTTATCTACTATGGATGTTGGACAATTATCATGTTTTTGGAATAATAATATAGAAAACCATGGTATGTATTTGAGTACCATCTTTTATTATCATTGAACAGATATCACACTTTTTTGTTTTATTTTGTTGTAAAGCGTGTCATAATCAACATAGTGAAATAGAGTAATTAAAACATAAAACATAAGTTATTAAATCGTATTACATTAGCTCTTATTCAACCATAAATATGATAATAGTAAACTGTTAATCATTACACACATCACGACCAATAAGAGATTGTTCTCTATGGCAAAACACATTGTCCAAAGCGATGCTGTTTACACAGCGCATTTGTAAAACGCCGGTTGCTTAACATTTTGAATGTTTACTTAGTTCAAATTACATATGTATAGTTAAAACACCCTTACCTGCGTTAATAATTAGACTCGATACATTAGCTTCTCTCAATCAGCAAATGCACTTCTCCCATAGCTCACAATGTGAAAGTTGTTCATTACAAAATATCTACGGAAACCCATACAGGACATGGCGGACTCGGTTGAGTAAAGAGAAGCGAGGCTGTTCAGCGCCACCTGTGTACTGGAGTCTGAAAAGCGTGATTCATTTGTTTTTAGGCGACACTTGCGGGGATATTTTGTTCTAATGAAATCACTGCAATGTCTGCATGGCTTCTATTTTAAAGCCATGATATAACCTACGTATGATATAAGTAAACAACAACTAAATCAATATATAATATAAGAGAAACACAATTCAATTGTTGAATAGATGCATACAATGATATGTAGCAGAAACACTTTCATGAACAAAAAGCAACATCATTTGAATATAGCCAATCAATCACTACGGTAAAGCTTCCTTATATTGCAAAGTGTTGCTTCAGGGTAACATACCCCTTTTCCCTCATTTCACAAAAGCTGGGATAAAATACAACCAACAGAACATATAAAACTGAATTAAAAAGTTAAACAAACATCTTTAAGATGTTGTCTTTACATGTGAAATAAAGAAAACAGTTACAAACTGAAACAGGAAGTGTTTCTGGACCAGTATTGTTTACATCTTGCGAAATGGTCTATAGGCCTACTACTGCAATGCTTGTATTTGATCAAATGACTTGATCCTGACTTGTTGTTGTGTTGAAGATCTTTCATAAAATGTGGTTTGTTATGAAATAAAGAGATTTAGGCTATATTAAATAGACTGCACTTTTTGTTTTTATTCCAATTATTGCCTGTTGTTATTGCCTAATACCTAGATCTACACCCTATTATTATAATTTTTGTAAATTATGTGTTGAATTGTTCATGAATGTGCTCTATGACTGGTAATAAAATGTGTGGAAATATTTTTGTTCTCTATTATTACATATATCATGCAATAGAGAGTTAAACAAGGAATACCAACGTAATAAATTGACATCATCAAACAGTTAACATGAGCTGAAGTACATAAATCGACTTGGTAATATATGCACACATCAACGTTTTTTATTGATTTTTTTATTACAATATATAATTCAAGTACAAAGAATTAAGGCATAAATCAACAATTTGTATTCGTGTTGATAGATCACATAGGAAAAAAACCGAAGAAGAAAGAAAAACAGTCTCAATTTCCTTCTCACAAAATCCACATGAATTGTTTTCCCAATTGAATCTGTCGTATAAAAAGCTTAGATTAGATGGATAAATGGCATTCAATATTTTAAATGTCACTTATTTTGCCTGGAAAGATTGGGTAAGATAATTAAAATACCGCTTCCTTATTTTTTTAGCCTCTCCGTCAATGAAATCTTTTAGAACGTATTTTCTTTTCAGTTGACCAGGGAAATACTGTTTGGATAACACATTTCTAATAAACATATGTCCACATTAAACAAGAGGATAGCATCCATCGAGTATGTTTGCTACACTTAAAAAGGTAAACGCCCCCTGCTGGAGACGGGCGGAGCAGTTACGGCCCTGCTTTGACAGCGCGCTCTGATATTATGTCATTTTGACCGTTTTTAAGCTATATGTTAATACAAATACGTTTGTTTATTTTGTATTCAGTGGCGGTTCAGCTTAGATTTTGCAGTGATGCCATAAAATAACCATTTTTGGTTCTTCAAAGAACCTAAAAAATCTTTAAAAAACCCTTTTCAACAATAAAGAACATTTTTTTGTGGAAAGAAAATGTTCCATGGACGTTAAAGAAATGAGAATCCGTTGATTTTCTACAAAATTCAATTTGAATCAATCACCACCGGGAGGCGCTATTTAATACCTGATTATGACACAGTTCAATGTAGCGCCACCCCATCGATCGCCTCTCCTCTGACGGGACACCAGAGTCTCCAGCATCAACATCATCCAGTTCTCTGTAACTTCACATCCAGAGCAAACGAGCTGCAAAATGACCATCAACACACTCAGTCAGGATGGAGTGCAGCGACAGCAAATGCCCTGTTTGACCAAGGTAAGACCCTAAACTGTATTTTCATTTAGCAGTTACAGTCTTAGATCCATACTGTCTTTCAGCAAAAGAGCCTGAGCTTCATATTGCTTCATATTAAATCACAGGAACTTTTCCTCACCTAACTGAAAATGTGAGAAAGTCCTAAGAGACAAAACTAAAGTTTGTTTACAGAAAAGGTTTTGTATGCATTTGAACACCTGTGTTTGGATTTTCTTAGGATACTTATATAACGATTTATATAACAACATTTCCTTAAAAAATAAGTAAACAAGTTATAAATCCCTCTTATTACAGTGTATTTGTTTGATTTATTATTATTCGCTGTTTTAGAATTAATAAATAATTGTATGCAATTTTACATAATGTACAAAGTAGTAAAATTGATTTAATATTTGACTGTAATAACAAAATTAATGTTTATTAAGGTGTGCATCCTGTTGATTTATCTCTTTATTACTGTAAATGCATGAATAGTTGCCAAATAACAGTCATTTTTTATTCAACAATTTAAAGACATTAACTTTTTTTTACAGTTTTAATCACCTTTTAGCTTTTGCATGCTTTGTGATAAATATATATTTTTTACTACAAATATTTCCTGTGTATTCACATACAGATGGAGCGCATGATCATATCCATGCAGGACCCTGATATGGGCATCAAGTTGCGCAACCAGCGTCTCCTCATTACTGTCATACCACACGCCATGACTGGTGAGTCTCTCTCTCTCTCTCTCTCTATGTCACTCTCTCTGTGTCACTCTCTCCATGACTGCATCAAACTTCAAGCTTCACTCTCTCTCACTTGATAATCCCATGATATGACTGTTCCGCTTATTTTTCCAGCCTGTGGCATGTTATGGCACGATTAGAGAGACAGCTGAGACACAACCAGAGTAGTTTGTCATTATTATTGTGGGAATACTGTACATTTATCCAAGCATATCTCGGAAAGTCTTGAGTGCGCATGACATGAGCACAGTGAAAACAATAGAAGCTTGCGCAGTGAAATTAGACTCCTGTGTGTGCTTTCGGTCTCTGCACTCATTTTTCTGGCTATTAATTAGTCTAACAGTGAATGTTTTGCCCCTGCACCGGTCTCTCAGAGGACACGGGGCTACGTGGTAATGAACAAATGACTTTCTTTGGCAAATCTAAGAAGTTAAAGTCACTTCATCAAAGGCAACACTTAATCAAATGTTTAGCCTAGTAGTTCATTTAAAAAAAAAACTAAAAAAAAAACATAAATGCTCATTCTATCCAAGCTAGGAATGGGAACTTCCTGCTGTCTGAATATTAATAAACTTGGTGCTGCTTATTGCTTACTCGTCAGATAGATGATAGATAGATAGATAGATAGATAGATAGATAGATAGATAGATAGATAGATAGATGGATAGATGGATAGATGGATAGATGGATAGATGGATAGATGGATAGATGGATAGATGGATAGATGGATAGATGGATAGATGGATAGATGGATAGATGGATAGATAGATAGATAGATAGATAGATAGATAGATAGATAGATAGATAGATAGATAGATAGATAGATAGATAGATAGATAGATAGATAGATAGATAGATAGATAGATTATTTGTATCTGTGTGTGCTTATGTTGACAACAATCTCTTTTAATTTTGTACAGGTATAGACATTGTTGAATGGCTGATTAAGAAATTTCTATCTCTGATGAAGGTAGGACATTAATATAAGTATATTTTAATGATTTGTCTTTGATGCATAGCTTTGAGCTTTATTGAGATAGTATATATAATATATAGCAGATAGCATGGAAATTATTACACACACAGACTATATATATATATATACATATATACATATACATACATATATATATATATATATATATATATATATATATATATATATATATATATATATATATATATATATATACACACATATATATATATATATATATATATATATATACACACATATATACATATATATATATATATATATATATACACACATATATATATATATATATATATATATATACATATATACATATATATATATATATATACATACATAAATATACATATATACATACATATATATACAATATATACATATATATATATATATATATATACATATACACTCACCGGCCACTTTATTAGGTACCCCATGCTAGTAACGGGTTGGACCCCTTTTTGCCTTCAGAACTGCCTCAATTCTTTGTGGCTTAGATTCAACAAGGTGCTGGAAGCATTCCTCAGGGAGTTTGGTCCATATTGACATGATGGCATCACACAGTTGCCGCAGATTTGTCGGCTGCACATCCATGATGCGAATCTCCTGTTCCACCACATCCCAAAGATGCTCTATTGGATTGAGATCTGGTGACTGTGGAGGCCATTTGAGTACAGCGAACTCATTGTCATGTTCAAGAAACCAGTCTGAGATGATTCCAGCTTTATGACATGGCACATTATCCTGCTGAAAGTAGCCATCAGAAGTTGGGTACATTGTGGTCATAAAGGGATGGACATGGTCAGCAACAATACTCAGGTAGGCTGTGGCGTTGCAACGATGCTCAATTGGTACCAAGGGGCCCAAAGAGTGCCAAGAAAATATTCCCCACACCATGACCCCACCACCACCAGCCTGAACTGTTGATACAAAGCAGGATGGATCCATGCTTTCATGTTGTAGACGCCAAATTCTGACCCTACCATCCGAATGTCGCAGCAGAAATCGAGACTCATCAGACCAGGCAACGTTTTTCCAATCTTCTATTGTCCAATTTCGATGAGCTTGTGCAAATTGTAGCCTCAGTTTCCTGTTCTTAGCTGAAAGGAGTGGCACCCGGTGTGGTCTTCTGCTGCTGTAGCCCATCTGCCTCAAAGTTCGACGTACTGTCGTTCAGAGATGCTCTTCTGCCCACCTTGGTTGTAACGGGTGGTTATTTGAGTCACTGTTGCCCTTCTATCAGCTCGAACCAGTCTGGCCATTCTCCTCTGACCTCTGGCATCAACAAGGCATTTCCGCCCACAGAACTGCCGCTCACTGGATGTTTTTCCTTTTTCGGACCATTCTCTGTAAACCCTAGAGATGGTTGTGCGTGAAAATCCCAGTAGATTAGCAGTTTCTGAAATACTCAGACCAGCCCTTCTGGCACCAACAATCATGCCACGTTCAAAGTCACTCAAATCACCTTTCTTCCCCATACTGATGCTCGGTTTGAACTGCAGGAGATTGTCTTGACCATGTCAACATGCCTAAATGCACTGAGTTGCCGCCATGTGATTGGCTGCTTAGAAATTAAGTGTTAACGAGCAGTTGGACAGGTGTACCTAATAAAGTGGCCGGTGAGTATATATACATATACATACATATACATATATATATATATATATATATATATATATATATATATATATATATATATATAGTCTGTGTGTGTAATAATTTCCATGCTATATGCTGTGGTGTATTTCTTTGAGTTTTCCAGTCACCTGTGTGTGGTTTATATGGAGTACCCTCTAGGGATGACATTATTCTCCATGTTCTCTCCTGTGGGATTTCAAAATGTTCTCCGCACACGCACACACAACACATGGGTAGCTAAATTGCTTATTAAAGTTGCTTTGGCACATTCAAGTCAGATTTGATGTCATCTGAGCTGAGTTGTGTGGAAGATTTTTAATAATAAATGCTCAAATGTCACGCAGTCAGAGAACAGGCTCATCTCTGAAAGCCCTAATAAACAAGCAATGCTGCACAGCTGTGTCTGCATTAAACAAGACTCCAGAGAGTTTGACAGATCAGTGCACTGCACCTTCTGTAGGCAAAGGTTAGATTGAAATCTATAATTTCAATCAATATTTAGTTTATATTTTCCCTAAAAAGCATATGTGGGTGGAAGGGAAATGACTAGCTAGATTCTAGCTGATGTAAGCTGTGTTTCTGTGGCACAAACTGTAGAGTATGGTGCTAGGAATGCTAAGAAGATGGGTTTCAATCCCAGATTATGCATGAACTGAAAAAGAATATACAGCTTAAATGCAGTGTAAATTACTTTGGATAAAAGCATCTGTCAAACACATAAATGTAAGCTGGTCAACAACGAAGCAGTTACTAGGTGATCAGGCTGGTTTTTACTACATGCCTGCTTGAATGAACCTGTCATCTTTAGAAGTATTTTTTTAAATGAATTATTTATTTGATTTACATTTTTGTTCAAGTTAAAAAAAAGTATGATGTGTGAGTACATATTTTGTATGTGAATAATTTTTTTCTCATTTTTATTTAGAGGCATTGCACATTGGACACTTCTTTGTGAAATATGGATACATTTACCCTTTAAAAGAGCCTAGACACCTTATTCTGAAAGCTGATGATTCACCTTATCGCTTTCAGGTAAATATACACACACTTACACAATAGTGATTCATAAATCCAATGTTATATTAGCATTTGTTAAACATCCATATTCAAAAACAACACATCTCAGTTAATATCTGTCTCTATCAGACTCCGTACTACTGGACGTCGACGTGCTGGCCTGCTTCAGAACTGGACTATGGTGAGATCTACCTTCTCATTAGGCATGATTCACATAAAATGAGCCTTGACAGTATAAATATTCAAGTGCAAGGGAAAAGGAGCTCATTTCATTACTCCCAGGCGTGCACATAAAGCGCGTGAATAGTAAACTACGCTCTCTTTCCAGGCCGTTCTCATCCCAAGGCGTCATATACTGACGCTTTTGCCAATGCTTATACATCCAACGCACATGGCACCCTTTATCGTCAATATGAGATACAGATATATATGGGGCAGAAGGCGCCTCCTTAGTGGTCTAACCCTAACCCTACCTCAGACCTAAACCTACCCATAATCGAAGCGTGTTATTGATGCTAAAGGGTGCCATGTGCGTCATAATGCAGTTATTTTACACTTACTTTATTAAATTTCTGAAAAATACTGTTAGACCTACCTGAAAAACACTGTTTATTTTAGTTGTACCTGTGTTGTATTGTAATTTGCTTGAAATTTAATTATTTGTTTTATTTTATTACTGATTGTTTACTTGTCTTTAATAATGTTTTAAATTTGTATTATTAGGCTAGTAGTTTTAGCTGTGGTATCAAAATTGGAATAAATATTTGTGAATTTTCACTGGTATCTGCAATTTTGGTGTCGCTGCTACCTGTTTTTGCAACAAAAAAAAAGTAAAAAAAATATTTGGTTGGTAATTTTTCTTAGATCATTTTTAGATTAATTTTTGGCAGGTGTGGCAAAAGTTAGTTTAAGGCCTTGAGCAGCAATAACAGAATCTGATAGCAGATCTATTCGTCCGAAACCAAACATATTAACGTTGTCGTACAGTAGCCATTACCATGACAAAAACTCTATCTTGACAGAAATGCATTTTATTATATCATGGAATACAAAAGGAGATGTTGTTCAGAAGGTCAATATATTATTCATATACTTATTATTTGTATGTGTTCTAGCAATCTACTTGGCCAAGAAGAATATCCGAAAAACAAGGAGAACTAATAGAGTATGAAAAGGTATGTGGGTCAAATGCCAATCACACACTTCAGTAAGAAGACTGTACAGTAAAGTCATGAATGGATCTGTTGTTCACTTCTCAATCTCTGTCTTTGTTAGGAGTGCTATAATGCTTTACATAAACGCATCAACCACACCTGGGACTTTGTTGTGATGCAGGCAAGAGAGCAGCTCAGGTAACTCTTCGTTTCCTTCAGCCTATTACTTTTAACCCTCTATTCCACATTTAGTTTCAATTGGAATTCGTACCTAATTCTGTACTACTATTTTAACTTTTCACTTTATAATTTCTATAAAAAGAAATGAATTATTTTAATTCCACAAGGATGCATTAATTTGATAACCATTAAGCAGCACAACCGGTTTCAACATTGATGACAACAATAAATGTTTCTTGAGCAGCAAATCGGCGTATTAGAATTATTTTTATTGTTTTTACGATCTTTTAATTAACCACTTAACTATCACCCCCTTTTTTGAATAGACATGGAAATGCACATTTCAAACTTAAATGGTTGTAATTCAAGAATGCTTTGGAATATAAACATAAAATTGGTCTTGTTTTAAAGAAGACATTTGCCAGATTTTTGTCAAAGTGAAATAAATTAAGAAAGTGAAGATTTTGCAGTTTATGGAAATGTACAATGTAAAAAATTAATTATTCATATTTTATATAAAATATATATTTTTAAAACCTGGGCTACTCTAAAACTGCAGAAAAATCAAAGCCAAAAATCTGAACAAGTTGTGTTTAAAATTTTAGGTTGATATCTCAAAAAATGAGCTTTCTGTGAGATTTTGTTTGGGCGCAGTACCAAACTTTTTCACTAGGGCACAACCAGACTCCATTACTGCCCATATAAGGGCGCCTCCATTTCCATATGTTTTGAGTGATCTGAACCATCATTTACACAATTTTCATACAATTAATGAAGTAGACATCCTATTCAAAGGTAGTATGCGAAGTTTGGCAGATTTTGATATGAATTCAACATCTAAGAAACACATACAAAGAACACGCATTTGCGTTATAGCTTCCTGCATCATCACAAGTGGGTAATTTATCATTTTTTCTTAATATTTAAAACATTTTTAGACTTTTTTTCTAAAATAAGTGAATGGATGCAATCTATTGAACTCTTGGCATGAAAACAAACAAAAAAAAACGATTTTTCATGTTCATTGCTATTTCAAAATAAAAGTCTGAATACGCTTTGTGAGTAATGAAAATATTCTTGTCGCAAATTGATAAATTACGGCTCCTGTGTACTTTATTTTGAAAGTCAGTCACCAAATATAGAAAACTTGAGATTGTAAGCTTTCAAATGATATATAGTTTGTCGATATTTCTTAAGGTGTTTTCTAAGACATTATTGTTTTAAAACTATAATGGCAAGCGTCCCACCTGTGTTAAATAAATGCAGCCTTCTATTAAAAACATCTAAACAAGTCTGAATTAAGTCGAATTAAGTGCTATGAAATAGGTTATTAAAAAGGTGTAAATATTAAAAAGAGTTGAAAATTACATTTTTTACAATACAAAAACCTTGTGACTATATCCAAATTCATTCCACCGTTGCATAAAGCTGCTTAAAAATGCAAGCCATTCCTAAATAAAAAAAATGCAAATAATTAATAGGACTCAATGTTTTAAAGTCTTGAATGTTTCAAGTTTTAATGTGCTAATAAATATTAGTCATATTCTTTGGATTAGAAAAGCTTTTCTGAAGGTTGTTGTCCAAAGCAAAATTATTTTGTTATTGCATGGTTACTGTACTTCTGTACATTGTTTTATTTCATTTCTATATTCAGGGCATCAAAACAGCGTCGGAAAAGCAGATCGTATAGTGCTGGAGTGTCAGGAACAAGCCTACTGGCTAGTGAACAGACCTCCTGTAAGTACTGAGCACTAAACTCATGTTCCATGCCTATAAATATATATGTCCCCCATGCATTTGTTAGTACATAAATTAAATAAATAAAACAAAGTAGCGTTCTGCTTATTTGAAAAAGTATCCCACATTCAGTAGTGTGGGGTAAATTGAATTACTTTACTTGATCCTTAAAAAAGTAAAGTTTTATCCAAGCCTAGAATTGTAATACAGAAATTCAAAGCATATCAAGGAAGCATACGATGCTTAAGCAGCGACGACATCTGCGCCCGTCTGGCAAATGCCTTCATATCTGTATCCAGCTTCTGCTTATGAAATATTCAGCCAGTCCGTTAAAAGCATCGCAAAGCAGAGGAAAAAGGGGGAAGGGGACAGAGCGTGAGGGAAAGGGAGGGCAGAAGAAAAGAAGAAATAGAGTGGAACACATTGGTCCCTTCAAAATACATTCACACATGAGTGCAAAAGATATGTGCATTGCTTAACATGAGCTTAAGTGTTAAGTGGATGAAATAGTAGTTTAAAGAGTGAACCGGAAAGGCTGTGTTAGACTGTGTGTGTGTGTGGTCCTGGTAATCCCTACATTAGAACACAAATATCGTAATACCAGTGATTTTTGACCTTGTCTGGACACTTGTGTGTAATGTTTTTTGTTTTTTTTTAATGTAAAAATGCTGAAAGTTTTCTGTGATGGGTAGATTTAGTGTAAGGGCATAGAAAAAACAGTTTGTAGTATAAAAATCATTGTGTGTGTGTTTTGTGTGTGCTGGTATATCTCTAATGGTTCCATCTTTTGGCTGAGCGCTTAAGAGGATATTCCATTACTAGTGTATGTGTGTGTGTGTGTGTGTGTGTGTGTGTGTGTGTGTGTGTGTGTGTGTGTGTGTGTGTGTGTGTGTGTGTGTGTGTGTGTGTGTGTGTGTGTGTGTGTGTGTGTGTGTGTGTGTGTGTGTGTGTGTGTGTGTGTGTGTGTGTGTGTGTGTGTGTGTGTGTGTGTGTGTGTGTGTGTGTGTGTGTGTGTGTGTGTGTGTGAGAGAGAGAGAGTTTCTCTTGCACTCCTGCACAAGGGCATTTTAACGAGGAATCCAGATGATGATTTAATCTGGGATGGATTTAGAGACCATTTCATTCCTATATTGTCACTGTGTGCGTGTGTGTGTGTGTCCTGGTAAACCCTACATCATGGGGACAAAATGTCCCTGCGTAGATGGCAATATCTGAAAATTCTTGTACTTTTTCACACTAAGTGATGTTTTTTGAAAATGTAAAAATGCAGAAAGTTTTATGTGATGGGTGGGTTTATGGGAAGGGTTGGTGTAAGGGGATAGAATATACAGTTTGTACAGTATAAAAATCATTATGTTTATGGATAGTCCCAATAAAACATAAAACATGTGTGTGTGTGTGTGTGTGTGTGTGTGTGTGTGTATATATGTATGTGTATATATATGTGTATATGTGCTCGAAAACATTGATTATTTTATCTATAGCTAAAAATATATATATGGACAATAACTGACATCTATTCTATGATGCACATGTTTAATTTATGAAATGAATTTTTTATATTTTTTGGGATGGATAAAATGATCAAGGTTGTGTAACTGTCCTATATGGAAGCTGTTTTATGCAGTTGAATAAAAATAAATAAATAAAAGGTTATTGCATTTTTTTTCAACTGTAAGTAAAAAAGGTTTGCATAAAAACTTATTTAAAAGTAATAATATATATAATTAAAAAATACATTATATTTATTGATTTTTTTCCAATATTTATAATACATTGAAAATACAATGAAAATAAATTATTTATTTACAATGAAAATAAATAATACATTTATGCTTGCATGTATTCCAGGACTAAGTACTTTTTGTTTTTACTTTATTACACTAATTAATATCTTAACATTTATTTAATATGTAGATCAAGGATTTGCCACATGAATTTGGTCTTAAACATCATTATTTTGTCATTGATCTGTCTGTATATCTCTTTATGATAACATTTCTCAGCCGGGGATGCTGGACATTATAGATCACGGCCCGGAGAGAAGGACCATGAACACACGAGTGCAACTGGTCAGTGAACTGATCACCACAACACAACTAACTACACACACACACACACAGAGAGAGAGAGAGAGCTAGTTTCAAACATATATGAACAAACATTCACAGCAGAATGTCTCATGTTCAAGCATCATCTACAGCGTGTTTCTCTTTATTTCTGTTTTTACATCATGCATCCTTGTTCAAGTAAGTAATCTCTAAAACACTGCCTCATTTCCTGCTGTCATTTCATTTCATTGCAAGATCATAGACTGTGCAGATTTAGTTTAGTTTAGTTTATCTAATAGCAGCTTTTGAGGAAATCTAATAGGTGTATATGTCATTTTGTCAATTTCAGAAAAGAATGCAGAATTCTACAAAAAAGAGGTAAGTTATTTGAATAGTGTTTATATATTTGAATTATACAATATATACATTGAAGATTATATATTATAATATAATGGTTAATTTTTTAAAGAAATTAATATATACAACAAGGACTGTTTAAATTAATTAAGAGCGACAGTAAAGACTCAACTAAATGCTGTTCTTTTGAACTTTGTATTCATCAAAGAATCTTGAAAAAAAGTATCACAGTTTCCTTCCTGTTTTCAACATAGATATTAATAAGAAATGTTGTTAACACTTTACTTGCAATAAGACTGACTTTTCACCTTCATAAACATATTAAATATCAAAGCAGATTAAATATCAAACTTAAAGCTACATTGTGTAACTATTTTAGTTTATTCTTAGCTAAAAACACTCAGTTCTTTCAAAAATATTTGTGCTCATTAATGTATTTTACGTTCAAGTAATAAAGTATTCTCGTGAGTGTATAATATGCCATTGAAAATACATTCGGGTAAGGGGTTCTAATGTCGGTCGCCATGTTGCCCCTCCATCTTGAAAGTACATTAGCCAAAGAGGGACATACTCGTTAATTCAAGCTTTGCCTTTCGCGTTTACGTTTGAGTTAACACTCATGGATGAGGTCGAACTGAAAGCCGTGTTAATCTTGGACTACATTGACCACCGTAGGAGTTAAAACAAAATCGGAATTGAGAGGAACAGAAACTAATATTCACTGGACGGTCATATACCTTTTCACCACTAGATGGGGGTAAAAATCACACAGTGTAACTTTAAGAAACCACTTAGCTTTAAGGGTTAAGGTTGGTTTTGACATTGGCTGTACATTTGACAAATAAATTGAGGATCAATATCAGCGTTGGCGTTTTCAAGATGTCGAGAGCACCACGTCTGCGACAAACTTCGACCCTAAAATAATGGACGTTACATTATCCCTTACTTATACAGCACAGATTGTAACTAAACGTATATCCCATCATGCTTGTGTTTGTGTTTTTATGTTAAATGGCTCTAGATTGAACACAACAGGAGAAGCCTGGCGAGGAATCGTGTCAAGTCCTCAATTTGCCTTGAGAGGTACAGTGTGTGTGTGTGTGTGTGTGTGTGTGTCTTCACTATAGCCTCGATCTCCAGGCTACAGCTAATGGACTGTCCTCAAAATATCTTTTAAAAAGAAAGAACTAACTCTTTGTGATGGCTTACATGTGTGTGTGCAGTTACGTGAAGTACTGTGAGCAGTTTCAGCCCCATGACCCAATAATGCAAGGATGCCTTCCCAGCAACCCCTGGATCACAGATGATGTCATGTTTTGGAACATGAACTCTGAAGCGTGAGTCACATTAACACATGAATAATCATCTTAATGTTACTTAAACTCCTGAAGTATAACAGTGCCTGAAGGTCAGTAATTGCTCTGAATAACTGATTTCCTGAAACAGAGTTGCTCTGCCGACTGAAACTGCGCGTGGAGCGCTGGAGCTTTACCTTTATGGAGCTGCTGAACGACCCAATGGGCAGAAAAGAGTTCCTTGTTTATTTGGAGAAAGAATTCAGTGGTAAACACACACACACACACACACGTACTGTGTTGGTACCATGGTATAGTTATAGCATCAGATCCTAATATCATAGTGCATGGATATATAGAGTACGTTATACTGAATAAATAATCGGTTTGATCAATATATTGTAATTGTGTTTTATATTTCAGTATTTGGTTTACTGATAAATAGCGCCATCTGGTGGGTGTATTGGGAATAAAACCCAACAATACCATCTAATAACTGTTCACAGCTAAAGAGACTTGTTTAATGTAATGTTGAGCTATAATATTTGACTTTTTGTGTAAAAGCCAATCGTACTTACAATACTGTGCAAACGTCTGTAAGATTGTAAGATTGAAAGAAGTCTCTTATGCTCGCCAAGGCTGCTTTATTAAAAATCAGAAATACTTTAAAAAGAGTTATATTGTGAAATATTATTGCATTTTTAAAATAACTGTTTTTTATGTAAAATGTAATTTATTCCTATGATAGCAAAGCTGAATTTGAAGCATTATTACTCCAGTTTTCAGTGTTACATGATCCTTCAGAAATAATTAAAATATGCTGATTTAATGTAACATTTCTTATTATTATCAATATTAAAAACAGTCGTGATGCTTAATATTGTTGTGATAAATTTTTTATAGGATTCTTAGAAAGTTAAAAAACAAATATTTGTAATATTTTTAATATTCAAATTAAAAATGTTTTTTAAAAAAACTTTTAAAACAATTTTTTTAATTAATATAAATTTTTTTTACTGTTATTTTGATGCAAACTTGCTGAATAAAAAATACTCAGTGTTTCTTAGTTGAAACCAAACATTGAATGAACAGGCGTATGTCAGATGTGTTACAGAAATATTGGATGACAATTAAAACCAAATAATTACAAAAGACTTTTTCATCCAAGAATACCATGTATTGGTTCAACAACTTGGAATTACTTGGGAACAACTTGGGTATTTTTTCAAATTTTTAGTTTTGATTCCCTCTTTATATACACATTTTATTTTAATCCAGTTCTAAATAGCATCTAAAAACTGTTGTTCCCTTTCTGTACTTTAATAGATTCCATTTTTATCCTACAGCACACACTGTAGAAATGAATAATGTAACAACTTTTCATGTTTCCTCTCCCCCGTTCCCTTTCTCATCCCTCCCCTCTTTTGTCCTCTGCTTCTCTCGTTATCAGCGGAGAACTTGTGTTTCTGGCTGGCCTGTGAGGACGTCCGTCACGGAGAGACCTCAAAGATCCCCGAGAAAGTGGGCGAGGTTTACAAGTATGACCCTGACAATATGTTACAATGTAAAGACATTTATACAGTGTTGGAGAACCTACTCTGAAACTGTAGTTTGTGAAGCTACAAGCTACTCATAAGTTAAAGTAGTTCAACTACAGTCAAGCTACCTCTTTGGAAAAGTAGTTAGCTACACTACAAGTAGCTAGCTACATGGAAACTACTTTTGCCGTTTGAACAACGTATATTATAAATTACTGAATAAGTGTCTGAAGAATGTTTTAAGTAAAATATTTAGTGTTTAAAATAATGCATATTTTCTCAAATAAGGCTATGGGTCATTAACGTTAGTTGTTTCTCCATCCTCCAAATATATAATCATAATATGGGTGTGTCAACCCACTTCTGTACGTCAGTGAACCGTTAGCCTCAAGATGCGTGATTAAACAACAGGTGGCGGTAATGGCAAAAAATGAGTTTGTAATCTAACAAGAAGAAGAATATCCTTGCAATCGCGCTGGTTGTGCAGGTTCGACTAATGCAATGTGGCTTTTGCTCGTGCTACACCGCTACTTGCTGCAAAAAGTAGTTAGCTACTGGAAAAGCTACACTGTTTAAAAAGCAACTGAGCTACTGCCAAGCTACTGAAAAATGTAGTTAAGTTAGTAGCTACGCTACTTGTAGTTAACTACTCCCCAACACTGCATTTATAATGTATAATGGATTTTATAAATATTTGAACTTTATAGTCATCAAAGAATCCTGAAATAATTTTTTTTTAAATATACATTAAAGTAAATTAAAATAGAAAACTATTTTAGAAAAAAATTAACTAAAAAAAAATTTTAAATTGTAATGTTTCTCTTTTAATGATTTTTATAGTCTTTCTGCAATCTTTTTTCAGTGTATTTAGGGCTTGACATTACCTTTTTTTGCATTTTCACTGGCCACAATTTTTATATTTATATATATATTTATATAAATATATATATATATATATATATATATATATATACACACACACACACATATATATATATATATATATATATATATATATATATATATATATATATATATAAATTGTGGCCAGTGAAAATGCAAAAAAAGGTAATGTCAAGCCCTAAATACACTGAAAAAAGATTGCGGAAAGACTATAAAAATCATTAAAAGCAAATACAAATATCTATATGTATCTATATATATATATATATATTTATATATAGATACATATAGATATATATAGATATTTGTATTTGGCAGCAAGTTTATTAGGCCGCTGTCACTTTAAGACCTGACACACAGATCCATTATACTGTTACACATGCGTTTTCTTTCTCAACTAAGCGCTGCTGGTATCGTGTGTCTGATATTTCATTATTAGGGTGACCAGACGTCCGAAAAATTCTGAAACTAGTTTGTGACAACCTCTGTTTATTTAATCTGTGTGCTATATGAATGAAAGTCACCTCTAATTTGTCTCGTATTCATGTGATTGTTTCATTGTAACTGATTCTAATCTATCAGGCAGTTTCTGTCTCCTGGTGCAAGTCGCTGGGTGAATATCGATAGCAAGACCATGGAAAAAACCCTGGAAGGACTAAAGCGCCCTCATCCGTTTTGTCTTGGATGATGCTCAAATGCACATTTACTTCCTTATGAAAAAGGTATAACGTTAAATTTGTTTGATCAACTGCAAATTGAGGAGATTCCCCCTTGCATATGTAAAGCACATTGAGTGCTGGGAAACACTATATGAATTGTAGTTCAAAAGCTTTGGGTTGGCAAGATTTTTTAAATGTTTTTGAAACGGGCAGAAGTCTCATGATCACCAAGAAATACAGTCAAAAAACAGTTATTTTGTAAAATTGGATCTTTTCGGTCACTTTTGATCAGTTTGAAGTGCCCTTGCTGAATAAAAGTATTCATTTCTTAATTCTATTGAACCGTAGTGTAAATTAACAAAGCTTCCAAGTTATTGTAAGGTGTCAATGGAACCGGGTCATTTGTGATTGGATCATCCAAAATGATGTTAATAATGTCAACAATGGATCTATGCTGTGAAAAGATGCTAAAATGATTTGTTTCTTTGTAGGATTCATACCCTCGCTATCTTAAATCTGACCTCTACAAGAATTTATTAGCTAGATCCATAGTACCACAGGAAACCAAGAAAAGGTAAAAACGCAAATGGAACAACAGCTAAAGATGCATAAAACCCATATTGATCAGTCTGCAAAGGAAGAGAAGTCTTACGAGTGTGTTTCTGTTGCATGTCCAGTGGGTTCCCGTTCATGCGCCGCCAGCGTCACTCCAGCCCTTCACCTGCTCTCGCCACACAGACCGCAGAGGATGATGGGAAGGCAAAGAACTCTGTCAGAACAAAGCAATTCCGGAACTGCATCACAGCTTTAAACATGCACACAACACAACAGTTACTGCTATTTTAAACACTTTTTTTGTGCTACATGATTTTACCTCCAGTTGTCATCTCCGGATGTACTGAAAAAAAATGTCTCCGGAACGCTTTAGCATTTAGCATTAGCTAAAGATTATTAATTTAAAATAATGCTTGATTCACATTTCTCTATCATAGAGGCACAATTTTTCATGCATTTCAAAGATACAATTTATGATGTAGCAATAATATAATCAGACATGTTCACAGTCTCACAAACAGCTGCTCTACGAATGTTTTCTTCAACGTTTTAAGCAGAATTTGACTTTTTCACACATTGTCATGTTTTTAATATATTTATTTGATAAAGATTTTCCTTTCAACAATACATTTACTATTGTCACTGTTTATGTACATCATATACTAAAAAAATGCTTCAGTAAATACTTGAAGGGATATGATTGGACAGCGTAAATTTATAAATCTACAGTAAATAAAGTTACAGGCCTATATTAAAAAAAAAAATATATATATATATATATATATATATATATATATATACACATACATACATACACACACTGTAAAAAAAATATTGTTGGTTTAACTTTAAAAAATAAGTAACCTGGTTGCCTTAAAATTTTAAGTTCATTGAAATGGAAAATTGAGTTAATACAATTAAGGAAATTGATTAAATCATCAGAAAACTCAAAATATTATGTTATCTGAACTACATAAATTATCTAAGTTGATTTGACAAAAGAAAAAATGTGATTACAAATCATGAAAATTACAGTGATATATATATATATATATATATATATATATGTGTGTGTGTGTGTGTGTGTGTGTGTACTGTTTGAAGAGCCCACACTTAAAAACGGTAGTGTTTAATTAAAAAATGTTATTGTCAATATCTATTTTCATGTTAATTGCGCAGCTTTAGCTAATTTGATGTTAAACTATATTAATGTAATCAAACCTAAAGTTTAATACTACTGTAAGCATTGCTCTAAAAAAAGCTAAAAAAAGTAACCAGCTTTAAATAATCATTCCCTTATTTATTTCTCCATTTATTGGCATAATATAGATTACAGTACATTTTAAGAAAAGAGGCAGGAATCAGGAGCACGAATAAAAAAATAAACGACAACAACAAAAAAACTTTAAACATATAGTCTGTGATTCACTGGTTCATTCTTACCTAAAATATAAGTGCATATTTGTGCAATATACAAGGCCTACCATAAAAACAAGGATTGTCAAGATCATCAACATTAAATCAAAACCAAATCCCATTAGAAGGAAGTAGAAATTTTGAATAAATGATTAATTTTATAAATATTTTATTATATATTATATTAGTTAGGCTCATATTTTAGTTTTTAATATCATTTATAATTCCAATAAAAAATGTATATAAAACATTGTAAAACATCACATTCCAACCTTAACTTTACACTTGACCTCTTCTGGAAAAACAAGAGATGAATTGCCTTGCTGTTACAATTAAATGGAAAAACACAACACTGATTTACATGAGTTTTAAAGGACAGTTGCCATGTCAATTAAAATGGCCTGAGGTTTAGAAGTACAGTTTTATGCATATCTAGAAACACAGAGGTTTTTCTTAAACATGTCTGGTCATCAGTATGTTTGATTCTCATTACAAACACACACACATCTGTAGTATCTCATACTGGCATAAAGCAAGTACCATTTTACACACTAGCTCAAGCAAGCATATTTTTAAGCGAGAGTAAAATGTTCTTCCATTTTAAAAGTAAGAGCAACATCTTATTTAAAGAAATATTTAAAGAAACATCAAGGCTTTTAGGGAAGAAGATAGAGGGAGGTATTTTTGTGTACATTCCTGACAGTGTTATAAATAACTGTAAAACTACTGTACCTGTTCTCCACTGTAGATGAGCAAACACAAGCTCGGAGACACAGACAGCGGTGCTTTGATGACAATGCCCAACATGATCCGGAACATCATAAGTACGACCAGATACAATCTGACATTAAGGTTTTTTTATAAAGAAAATCTCCATAATTCTGTTAAATGGATTTAAACTAAAGTAAAATGTGCTATTTAATGGAATATTTCAACCTAAAATGTAAATTCTGTCATCATTTAGACTATCTATCGAGAGGAAAAAAAGGTGCAAATTCCATCGTAAATCAAATGATGAAAGTGAGTTACATACTCCTCAAAAGAGAAAATGACAATATGACTTTTTTCGTTCGCAAAGAACAAACAATTGCAGTGTAAGTGACTCACTCAATCCAATAAACTGATTCTTCAATATAAAGTATACCTCACAAAAGTGCTATCAGGTTCAAAGGACATTCAAATGATATCATGAATAAAAAGTAGTCTATATGACTTGTGCACTATATTCCAAGCCTTCTGGAGTCATTCAATAACCTAACCTAAGTCGTTATTCACAGATAATCTTCACTTGGCTGATGAGGTCATTATGACTCTCAAAAATCTCCTGTTGTGTTCCATTGATTTGGTTTATGGGTTAAGAATGAGAGTTTAATACATTTTTAAGTAAACTATCCCTTTAAAGGAAATACATTTTTGATATGTTTTAGTTTACCTCAAGGGCATCTAAGATGTAGGTGTCTTTGTTTCCACAGTAGTTTAAATTTTGATATTTTTAGGTCAAACCGGTCAGTCATATAATGCAGGTCTATGGTCACCACCTCAAAAAGCATGCACAGAGAAGTCCAAATTAAACGTATAAAGTACTAGAAACCCGGACTTGAGTAAAGTACAAGTGCTCTATCAAAAAAGTGACTTGAGTAGAAGTTGAAGTGCTCTTTATGGACCACACTTAAGTAGAAGTACTAAAGTATTCAACATTTTTTGTACTTAAGCATTGCAAGTACCTTTAAAATTCACTACTTAAGTAACTTAAGTACTAAAAGTAAAAGTACAAGTATTGTGTCATGTAATTATTAAAAGCAGTCAAAAGTTTGAACTAGTAATCAAATAAGGTGCTTTGGCGGATACAAATTTGCTTTGGCCGCCAAAAAAAATTTAATTGCAGGACAACCCCTGCATTAGATGTCAATGTGTGTGTCAATCAATACCATTACCCTATAAAACTGGCTTGTGATTTAGGCAGCATGAAAGCCAACTTGCAACGAATGATTCGTACAATTTTTATAATTGTAACGAGTAACTAGCAGAACATATAGAAGTAAAAGTATTAAATTCATCGAAAATTCGCATTTTAGTACTTAAGTACAGTAAGTAGTTCTACTTTGTTACTATACATCTCTGATTAAACATGATTTAATGACTCGTAAATGTAAGTACACTACACATTGATGGCCTAAGAATATTAAATGAGCGGTTTGTGTGAGAAAACAAACAGAATTTATATAGTTTCCACAAGAGGTAAAAACGATATAAATACTGTTCGTTTTCTCACACAAACCGCTCGTTTCTGTGTCTTAGGCCATCAATATGTACTTACATTTACGAGTCATTAAATCATGTTTAATTTGGACTTCTCTGTGCATGCTCTTTAAGGTGGTGACCATAGACCTCCATTATATGTCTGACAGACAAGAACAATTTGACCTAAAAATATCAAAATTAAAACTACTGTGGAAACAAAGACACCTACATCTTGGATGCCCTTGAGGTAAAACATACCAAAAATTAATTTCAAAGTGAACTATCCCTTTAAATAGTTATAAACACACACTACACCTACATTGCAGTGTTTTTGGTGACTATCTTTCATTAAAGCTTGACGTGTTTCAGAAAGCGAACCGCTAACATTTGTAAAACTGTAAAAATTGTTAAAAATCCATCAGGGATTGTGCAGATATCACTAGCAGTGTATTTAGTTATCAGAGTAAAGCTCTACTTTCTCATTTTTACATATCCTGTAGCTACAGATTTTGTTTGTCCAGCCCCAGGGGGGAACGTGTTTTTCGCGGGTGGTAAGAGGAAGACAACGCTTGTGGCCACCATGACATGCCATATGGAATGAGTGTAGTAGTAGTTGCTATCTGTCTGAGCGAAGACGTACACACACACTCCAATCAATGCAGATACAATGCCCGGGAGCAGGAACAACACCCAGCGGCGCCATAATGGAGGGTAACAATGACGACGTTTCACACCTCGATAAACCTGTTGGGTAACACAAATGAACAGGAAAGGAAATATTTCAAAATTGCTGTCACAAGTGAACTTGAGTGCTTCATGCCAGGTTCAGACTACACAATACTTGCACGGTCGAATTTTATCCTGTAGTGTGTAGCCTCAGATTGAAAAAAATGATAAATGCTGGCGAACAATAACGGAAGTGCTTCAGCAACCAGGTCTGACATCTGACATCTCAGAATCTGATATCGGAAGCATGAAAAAATTAACAATGGATGGCCTACATTCAATCCAGATTCATTCAAGGCTTCACAGTCTGAGTGCGTTTACTGTTTTTTTACCATTGTTTGTTTATGCTCTTGTTTCCAGAAGTCAGTCGCTAGTTCTGCCTTCTCTGTGAAGCACGTCATCACAGACGGCAAACGATGATTGGTCGGGAAGCATAGGTGTAGTTTGACATGTTCTTGTCCGTGAACACGAGCAAGAATTTAGACGAAAAAAAACCCATAATCTGACACTATCGTAACACACAAATATATTGTTTACTTGAACCCAGCATCAGTAAAATTATTTAATTGAGACATATGGTCAAGATCCTTTTAAGGTTGAATCTCGTAGAAATTAATTTCCCTTGTGTTAAATAAAAACTCAGAAAAACTTTATTTAACTGGTAAGCCTAAGTAGGTGTATATCAGTTATTTATTTTTTTGCAAAAATACTTTTAAAAAATTTAATTATATCAATCAACAGAACTCTGTATCTGGTTGTTTGGATTAAAATTCAAAAATACTTTTTAATACTTTTTACAACTTGAGGGTGAGTAAATGATGGCATTTTGAAGTGAATTATCCCTTTAAAAGAACAGCATTTATTTGAAATAGAAATCTTATGTAATATAATAAATATCTTTACAGTTACTTTTGATCAATGTACTATGGATACCTACATAAGATTACTATGGAAATCTTACTGACCCCAAACTTTTGAAGGATAGAGTATTTATATTTATATATATATATATATATATATATATATATATATATATATATATATATATATATATATATAAATTAATATATAAATAATATATAAATAAATATATATATATATATATATATATATATATATATATATATATATATATATATATATATATATATATATATATATATATATATATAATAATAATTATTACTTGTCCTGATTCAGAATCAACAAAAACAATCTTTTGCAGTAATGGAAAAGTCGAACTCACCCAGGAAGTGACCATAATGACCAATGCAAAGAGGACCGGACCTAGAAGGTTCCACAACCCCCTGCGGTCCAACTGCATCGCCATGGAAATGACAAGAGTGCCCGCCATAAACAATAGCTGCAATGTAAGAACATTTGAAGCTATTAAAACTGACATGCAATGCATACCTGAAGTTTTATTAAGTAAATAATTACTGATTAAATTGTTATGAATATGCATGTTAAAGGAATTTGTTCTTTTAAAATAAGTCTTTTTCAATGTAAACAGTTGAAGAGCCAAAAACCTCCTCCCCAGTCTGAACAAGACAATCGATTGAAATGAATCTCAGAAACAGATTGAAATCTGACATTTAAAGCATTGAGAACATCAACAATGGATGGCCTACATTCAATGCAGATTCATTCAAGACTTCACAGTCTGAGGGTGTGTTTACTGACAGTAAGAAAGTGAAAATTGTCATGAAAAGCTAACAAACAAAACAACCTTGACTAACAACATGACCCCTTGAAAAGAGTATTATGTTTATTTATCAGTTGATCAATGACTTTACCTTCAAATTTATATCAACATGACTATAAAGTGGTCTTAATTGTTTCTATGTACTTACTATCCACTTTCACAATACTTCCTTTAAAGAACAGGTAGGTCTAGTTAAACATGATATGCTGTTTATTTTCTGCAGATTGTTTATCAGACACTTAAACAGCTTTATTATAGTGATCAATCTCTACTTATCAGACATGCTGCAAACCTATCCACAGTGACTATTATCTATAAAAATAATGCTACAAATTAAATAGTACTTACATATTTTATTGGCTCCTGAAGGCGTGCCATGCACACAATGGTCACCCACACTGACTATCGACGGATCCCAAGAAATCACAGAACTGGAGGGTGTCGTAGTCCATGATACACATCACAGTCACACCGGGCTGATCACACGCATGATAAAACTGCAAAACACAATCATTATGATACAAAATACACAATGTGCATTCTGGAATGACAGAACAATGGATTGATGGATGGCAGACAGAACAATAGTTAGATAGCTAGAACGATAGAATGATAGAGTGACATAACGATAAATAGACAGAAAGAAAAACAGATACACAGATAGAACAAGACAGACAGACGACAGACGGACAGACAGACAGACAGATGGACAGACAGATGACAGACGGACAGACAGATGACAGAAACAGACAGACAGACGGACAGACAGAGAGATAGACGGACAGACAGATGACAGACGGACAGACAGATAGATAGACGGACAGACAGATGACAGACGGACAGACAGATAGATAGACGGACAGACAGATAGATAGACGGACAGACAGATGACAGACGGACAGACAGATGACAGACGGACAGACAGATGACAGACGGACAGACAGATGACAGACGGACAGACAGATGACAGACGGACAGACAGATGACAGACGGACAGACAGATGACAGACAGATAGATAGATGGACAGACAGATGACAGACAGACAGATGGACAGACAGATGACAGACAGACAGATAAGATGGACAGACAGATGACAGACAGACAGACAGACAGACAGATAGACAGATAGACAGAGATAGACAGAGATAGACAAGAAACACAGATAGATGGATAGATAGATAGATGATAGTACATAGATAGGTACATAAATAGATAGATAGAAACACACCGTGGAGAAAAACATGGTAAAGAAGTAGATGGCGGCCTCGATGAGGTATCCTCTGTAGAGCGCCACGATGATGGGCGGGATGAAGAAAAGGTTGCTCAAGGTGAGGAGCAGAGCTGCCGCCATCTGTCTAGAGAACGACTGCGCAGTCACTCCATCCGTACAGCCCCAACCCTGCCAACCTGTCAACAGCAAACAACACAAGCAAGAACCAATGCCACAACTCAGTACTCATTCATGTTTATGGCCAGCTGTTGGTGTGTTTGTGTGTGTGTATGCCTACTGTACCTGCTTTGCACACACATGCGCCATAGAGGTAGCTGTTCGTGCGTAGCAGTCTGCACTCTCCGTACGGCCCACAGTCATCAATGCACGCGCTCACACTCACAGATACACTCACTATAGCTGATGCGTTACTGCAGTCAACACTGGAAAGAACATGATTTGGTCTCATTTTATATTAGGTGTCTATGTACTTATGTAAAAAAATATTTGTTAGGTGCAATGCACTTTTTGTGTTTGTATTTTGCAAAACTTTTGATGTTATTGAGGTGGGATGACGGTTAGGGACAGGTTTGGTTAGGTTTAAAGGTGGTTTAATATAAAATTAATTACAGATTTATTTACATCCAGGTATTACATTTGTTTTGTTTAACATACTGTTTCTCTTGGAAATATTGAAGTAAACTAGATTGCAAGTGATGTTTCATCTCATAACCATCATGTTAAGACACCAAGAACCAACAGGAATGTCTATAGTCAAGTATATTTCTATTAGTAATCACACATCTTACCTGTCATTGCACATGGTCTGGAGGCTGAGGTACCACACTGCTGCATCTGGGAATGGGATCCTCAACAGTGTGTGTGATTCATTGCTGCTCACGCTCAGAGAATAGCCCTGTGCAAACCCTAGATGCATAAAAACAAACACACACAGATTCAAATGTGACATGCGGGAGAATCTTAAGCATGTATTGCACAAGTTTGAATGTGTGACTAACCTGTAGCACAAGTCTGGCTGCGGTTTACATGAAGTACGGGAGCATAAGGTGTGAGACAGGCTTTGACACGAGCAAATCCACCAACCAGAGAACTCTATGACACAAACACAAGAGTTATGTCACAAATGTTGAATCTATATTACAATACAATATAAATCACAAATACACACTGATACAAGTTTAATAGTCTAAATAGATCATGATGCATTATTAATATCACAATGGTTGTGGTGAATATGTGGTGCTCAATTGAAATAAGTCATGAGGCTGTACCCAACAGTGATTTTACCACAGCAAGTGGACAGCTCATCCAATTAATATATATTTTACTTTTTTTTTTTTTGCTTTTTGTACATTAATTAATTTTTCTATATACTTTACTTTGTATTAGCAGTCATATATTATTATTATTATTTATTCTATTATCTGTTCTCATGAAAAACAGGATTTTTAATTCCATTCAGTTCAAAATAATAACTAAAAATAATACTATAAATATTAATATGTTTGGGATTGTGTATATATATATATATATATATATATATATATATATATCACATCACTATATATATATATATATATATATATATATATATATATATATATATAGGAACTAATGCTTATTTTCAACAAGGATGAATTACATTCATCAAGTACCAGTAAAGACATTTATAATGTTACAAAAGATTTCAAATAAAGGCTGTTCAAATGCTTTTAAACTTTCTATTGCTCAAATAATTCTGGAATTTTAATAAAAAAATTAACACTTATTATTAAGTGTTTAACATTGATAAAAATAAGACATCTTTTTTGACCAGTAAGTCAGCATATTAGAATGATTTTTGAAGGATCATGTGACACTAAAGACTGGAGTAATGATGCTGAAAATTCAGCTTTGTCAAAGGAATAAAATTTTAAAATATTGAAATAGAAAAGGTTATTTAACAATGTAATAATATTTCACCAAAAATAAAATGAAATAATGAAAAAATGAAACAAATGCTGCTTTGTGAAAACACTGCGAAATCTCATTGACCGCAAACTTTTGAATGGTAAATTATATTAAATGACATGCTTACAGTGTTCAAGTTGAGCTGTACAACAAATGTGCCGCACTATCACTAGTAGAGTGCTCAAGTGTGAGCACAGTTGGAAGGTCAGAGGTCACGCTGAGGTTGCTGTTGGAAACGGTGAAGCGTAGTGATAGCACATCCTGTTCCGTCTCTGAACACTGAAGGGCTTCTCATGCACACTGGCTCAGAGGTGTTAGCAAGGACGCCCGGTTTGTCCCTCGTGGAAACGGAAGCGTTACCTGAGGGCACCTGAGCTGTTGCTTTGGGGAGCAATGATGGTACGTATAAAGGCTGAGGTGTTGAAATCTGAAGAGACGCTCAAAGGTTTACATCCCACTGTGTGTGTGAAGGGAGAGAGGATGGAAAGAGATTTAAGAGAAAACTAGCAAAGAAATGTTCTACTCAAATAAAAGTGATGGGTAAATGAAAACTGACCTGTGACATTGGCAGAGATGTTGAAATCTATTGTCGTGTTTGGCTGACTGAGACTCAACCATAACCAGCAACCAGGTGTTCCACGGGGATGAGGACCGATGTGAAGCAGCTCTCTAACCCTGAACAGTTCTGTTTCACTTCCGAACCCTGCTTCAAAGTGCTGGAGCCTACGGTGATTGACAGCCCACAATCATTTCCCAGCATTACAGAACAGTTCAAGATGAAAACATCCAACCTGGAGGAGAACTCTGGAACAAAGACCCTACACAGACAAGACACATACAAATACTTTACATTTCAACAAAAACAGACACTAAAAATGACTTGTGCTGCGTCCGAAATCTCCCATTACTCACTATATAGTGGACTATATAGTGAGCTCGCCATTTTGTAGTGCTGTCCGAATGTATAGTGATGATTATTATACCCTATATAGTCCACTCAATGTATCCCAGAATGCATTTTGAAAAGTAGTGAACAACCGATGGTCACTAACCTAAGCCCTACATACCATCATGCATTGCGCTGATCGTAAAAATAAGTTATAATCATGTGTGGAGTAGCGCATTATAACAAAAACGGCCAGAAATCACTTTTAGTTTTTAAATTATGGAGAAATAAGCTCAATATAATGTAATGTATTTATTTTTAAAAATCTATTTAGCCCAGAGCCGGCTTGGCACCAGCTGACAGATGATGTAATCAACGGCGCCAGAGACGATCGAGTAGTGTCCGAAAGTGGCTTCTGTTATGCTGGTGAGCTCACTATATAGTGCTCTGCTCTCTAACCCCTACATAGGGGGTAGGGAGTAGTGCTTTGAGTGGAGATTTCTGATCGCAGCATTGGTTTTACCACCAGATCAGCATATTAGAATGATTTCTGAAGGATCATGTGACACTGAAAACTGGAGTTATGGCTGCTTTGCCATCACAGGAATGAGTTACATTTTATATAAAATTGTTAAGTTATAACTTGAATATGAATATTTTAAAATAATAATGAAATAATATTTCACAAAATTCCTGGTCCATGGTATATGAATAAAATTATGCTTTGCAAGGCAGTATAGGGAAACCCAGGCTAGCTTACTGTATTTTTGTATCAAATAAATGCATTTGTGAGCATATAAGAGTTGAACTTGAATAAAATCTACTGAACACAGAGCATACTTAAACAGAGCTGGAGCTGAAGTTAGTGTCTGATGGAGAGGAATGTTGTATTGCAGGATTGGCAGGTCAGCAGCTCTTCTGCCAAAACATCTGTGCCTGGAAATAAGTATGAGCAAGATGGCAGAGACCCTGAAACAGAAAGTAACAAACAACATACCGCAGTAAGGCTTTATGCTTTTGTTTACAGCAAAAATAAACACAATAATTCCTTCAGTAATATTCAATTATAATTCTTCCGCCAAGCAAAAACGCACGCTGTTGGCTCACATCTCGCCCTCCGCCGTCTCAGGCAGGTGAGCAGCAAGGAACCAGTCACCAGGTTTGGGGTGCGTCACATTGAACAGTGTCACTGCTGGCGCGGGTCCGACTGGGGAACGGTCAGGAGTCGAGTTGCGATGCGAGAGAGACTGAACATGGGTGGCCTTCGGAAAGGGCTGTTTCGATGGGGTTGATGGCCCGGGGGAGCTCCTGCTCTAAAGTGCCTGTTCATGTGCGTCCAGATGGACAAAAGTCAAATGTTCTAAGCAAAGAAATTAAATGTTGTCTATTTAATAACCAACTAGTGTACCATACTCTCTCTGAGCAGTGTTGCCAAGAATTGGCTACTTTCACACTAGCAATTGAGACTGGTTTTGTTACCTTTGGGGCAACTTGGGGTTAAAGACTCCATAAAATTGTGTGATACCATTTCTTTCCTTGATTGGTGCATTATTTGCTGCTAAAAAATAGTTTTCTCTTTTACAAGTACAATATAGTAGCCTGAGACATTTTCTTGACATCTGTGCTGTGCTCTTTTCAGTTTTGGAGCAAAAGGTCTCCTGGTATTAATCCCGTGTGGAATCCAGATGTACCAGATGTGGGCCAGATCTGAGCAGACACTATGTAGCTGTCTGATACAGTATCATAGAAAGAGATCATTCTCAGAGGTACAAAAGCATAAGTGCACATTAAAATATCACTACTGTCATTAGAATACTTATAATCCGAAACATTAACGCCCACACCAGATTATTTACATCATGTTTTCAAATGTGAATTCAATGGTTACCACAGTAACATATTTTTTTTGCCAAAAATACCATAGCAACTACATCTATTATTGCAACTGTAAAATGTATTATTACTATAACTACATTAGTTATTATCTTATTATGGGATTTCAGGATTTTTCTGTGATTTTTTCCACAGTGTTGCGTCATACCAAGTTTTCTGTGAAATGTACTACAGTTTTAAATTTATAACATCCACTTTGGTGTCTGAAGGGAAATATGTTTACCGTGGTAACGCTTTTACAAGATTGTTTCCATCGTGAAACATCGAATAAACCCACATGTTTACGGTCATTTTTTCAGCATACATACACAGTGATGTTTTGGTTGCCACAGCTCAGCCCGGATCCCCGTGAGACCGTGAGCAGCCACCGCACGAGCACCGCATCTTCCGACACCCTGAAGTGATGGAGCCGGACGTTCCCGAACCAGCTGTATTTGGACAACCTCTGAGGCGTTTTAGAGTAGAACTCGTTCAAGTAAGTGAGATCTAGGAGCAGAGCATGACGTCATGATGGCGTCAGAAGTAAACACGAAAACACTCACAATTTATGTGACAGGCGAGATCGTTATTATAACTTCTATATGTAATGCCTTGTTTAGGTAGCTATAGGTATACGTAAGCATGCTATAAAACAGCTCTGCGTCCGTTCAAAACGATTAAATATATTTGCGAAAATGCCTGTTTTGTGACATTGGTGAGGACAAAAAACTCGTAGTTTACATTCAGCACTAGGATCAATTGGCAATTGACAAAAAAACGACTGTAATAAAATACTGCAAATATAAGAGACGCTGCAAATACTCACCGTCAGCAACACAGCCAGCGATGACATACAGTAAAAGGCACAGTGCAGAATACTTTTCCATTGTATTTGTTCGGTTTAGATTCTCCTGTCAGCTCATTGTCGTGTTCTTCAGATGTCTAAGGACTGTTTAAACATGTTACTTCCTGGTTTGTCGACCTACATGCAGAACTTCCTCTACGCCGCTGTTGAGGATTTGGTCATAAATATTACTAGTTTCGTGTCGTTCTTCCTATTGGGTGGCAGTTCCTGTCAATTAATATCCATAAGCACATACATTCTTAATATTCATAAGATTTGCCTGCGCTGCAGAATGATTGCTAGACGCTAGAATGTTTACCAAGCAACGTCATTCGGACTTGATTTTAATATTCACGAGCCAATCCTTTCGCGTGGATTCCTCAATTCATAGAGACAGTAAAAAATAAAAAATGAAAACAGTAACCCAATTTATTTATTTGTTTTTTTTAAAAGATGTATATTTATATAAAACCATATTTTGAATTGATTTTTTTTAAGTAGGCTATTAGGAACATTTAAATGTTTGTGTTTGGAATAGGCTACAGCAACAAATTAAAGAAATAAAAATATTAATAAATAGGTCAAAATATTAAAGAGATCATTTCAGTAAATATTGCAGCAACTTCTAGATTATGTAGATTTTCTAACTTTTGTTCTCTCAGCGAGTGCGTGTACTGAGCATAGACACAGTGGCACAAATGTTTTTTTATCATCCATCAGATTTTTTTTATCATTCACCATATTTTGGAGTCATAAGCACAGTTTATGGTCACAAGAAACAACAGCAAGAGCCATCTGCTGGTCAAGGCCTGCATGTATAGGCTACGACTTAACTGGGCCATATCGCGGAATATCGCCAGCGATAATTTATGTGATATGGCTCAGCTTGTCAGTCTAACTACGGCTCTTTGTACACTACAACAGGGTCATTTAGAATGTGGTCCCTGGCAAAAATACAGCCAAAAACCAATAAATCCACCTCTAAAAGTCACAACTTCACAAAAAAAAAATAATAATAATAATAAATAAATAAAATCGACGCAGCATGGTGTCCTAACATGGTTAGGAAGCATGCAAAGTTTCATGAGGATCGGATCATAGGTGTGCGTCGAAAAAGTACTAAATTGCACATAACTCCTAGACCGTTCGAGCTAGAATCATGATTTTTGCATCACTGTGATCCTTGGCTTGAGCCCAACAAGATGTATATTTCGAATTTCCATTTGGGGGACCATCGCGCGCACCAGGACACACGGAGAGGGCACGCCTCGTGCCGTCAGCAATGCCAAACAAGCTACCATGGTAAAGTGGTGTGCAGAACACGCTAAATCCACAGGGAGGAGTTTTGATCCAGATCCAACTCCTCCCACTCATTCACATGGGAGGACTCGGATCCAGATCCAACTCCCTCCCACTCCTCCACATGGGAGGAGTCGGATCCAGATCCAACTCCTCCCACTCCTCCACATGGCCCCTGGGGGACGGTAAAAATTGAAAAGTAAATTGCGCATAACTCCTAGACCGTTTGAGCTAGAATCACCACTTTCTCGCATCACTGCCGATCCCTGGCTCAGCCGAACAAGATGTATATCTCCGATTTCCATTTCGGGAACCATGGCGCCCGCGCCGAGGCCACACTGAAAGGGGAGCAAGGGCGGGCGCCATGGGGACCATGGCGCCCGCCCGAGGCCACACTGAAAGGGGAGCAAGGGCGGGCGCCATGGGGACCACTGGCGCCCGCCCGAGGCCACACTGAAAGGGGAGCAAGGGCGGGCGCCATGGGGACCATGGCGCCCGCCCGAGGCCACACTGAAAGGGGAGCAAGGGCGGGCGCCATGGGGACCATGGCGCCCGCCCCGAGGCCACACTGAAAGGGGAGCAAGGGCGGGCGCCATGGGGACCATGGCGCCCGCCGCGAGGCCACACTGAAAGGGGAGCAAGGGCGGGCGCCATGGGGACCATGGCGCCCGCCCGAGGCCACACTGAAAGGGGAGCAAGGGCGGGCGCCATGGGGACCATGGCGCCCGCCCGAGGCCACACTGAAAGGGGAGCAAGGGCGGGCGTCATGGGGACCATGGCGCCCGCCCGAGGCCACACTGAAAGGGGAGCAAGGGCGGGCGCCATGGGGACCATGGCGCCCGCCCCGAGGCCACACTGAAAGGGGAGCAAGGGCGGGCGCCATGGGGACCATGGCGCCCGCCCGAGGCCACACTGAAAGGGGAGCAAGGGCGGGCGCCATGGGACCATGGCGCCCCGCCTCGAGGCCACACTGAAAGGGGAGCAAGGGCGGGCGCCATGGGGACCATGGCGCCCGCCCGAGGCCACACTGAAAGGGGAGCAAGGGCGGGCGTCATGGGGACCATGGCGCCCGCGCCGAGGCCACACTGAAAGGGGAGCAAGGGCGGGCGCCATGGGACCATGGCGCCCGCCCGAGGCCACACTGAAAGGGGAGCAAGGGCGGGCGCCATGGGGACCACGGCGCCCCTGCCGCCAGGCCACACTGAAAGAAGGGGAGCAAGGGCGGGCGCCATGGGTCCTCAGAAAACCGGATGGATGGATGGATGGATGGACGGATGGATGGATGGATGGAATGGATGGAATGGATGGAATGGAATGGAATGGAAATGGAATGGATGGATGGATGGATGGATGGAATGGATGGATGGATGGACTGGGATGGATGGATGGATGGATGGATGGATGGATGGATGGATGGATGGATGGATGGATGGATGGATGGATGGATGGATGGATGGATGGATGGATGGATGGATGGATGGATGGATGGATGGATGGATGGATGGATGGATGGATGGATGGATGGATGGATGGATGGATGGATGGATGGATGGATGGATGGATGGATGGATGGATGGATGGATGGATGGATGGATGGACTGGATGGATGGATGGATGGATGGATGGATGGATGGATGGATGGATGGATGGATGGATGGATGGATGGATGGATGGATGGATGGATGGATGGATGGATGGATGGATGGATGGATGGATGGATGGATGGATGGATGGATGGATGGATGGAATGGATGGATGGATGGATGGATGGATGGATGGAATGGATGGATGGATGGATGGATGGATGGATGGATGGATGGATGGATGGATGGATGGATGGATGGATGGATGGATGGATGGATGGATGGATGGATGGATGGAATGGAATGGATATTGAATTTCAAAAAAATTTCTTTTTTTTTTTTTACCTTGCGGCCTCCAGTCCTCCGGCCTCCAGTCCTCCGGCCTCCCGAAACGAGAATATTCTCTACTTCCGCCCATCCGTCCTATCCCTTCACATTAGACCATCATAAAGAAGACCTGAAAAGAAGACGAAAGTCATAATGTGTCTCGGTTTTTAATGAATGAATCTACAGCACCTGAGGCTACACAGAGATCCCTGCTTGAGCAGGAACCATCAGAACACTTCCCTCCGCAGGAACAGCTGGAGAAAACTGCAGAGATACCTGGAACAAGGACCAACACACTGTAGGACACGCACACACCAACATTCCCAAATTGAAAAATAGCCACATCATTCCAGTACATGGTTCTGGAAACACATATCACAGTGTCAAACGGCACATTAGCAGCAACTAAATTCTCACCGGAAAGAATTGTGACAACTGTCAGCAGAATCTGCACTGCTCGAGCCATGCTGACGCTGACAGACATACTGGAACGGAACAAACTGGGAAACATCAGAACAAATAAAGAACTGACCAACCACAGACAAGAAAATAAAGCATTATTCACTCTGCCACAGGACTCAACTTTCAGTCCCATAACTGCAACGCTGCAGTGTCTGCGGTGTGTTTTAAGTCACATCAGACTTGGGCAAAACTGAACCAGAAACACAAGCGCTTCAGGTTAAGGCCTCATTGAACTGCACATACAGAACAACTTACTCGTATTTTTCACCTCAAAAACTTGGGAGACTTCTCAGCTCAGCAATACAAAGCCTTTAGGGTGTACAGTCCCCATCCTGAGCCTCTGAGTTCAATATTCAAGCTCCGTTGAGGAAACATTTGTCCACTGACTCAATCCGGTTATTATCTTTGTCCCCTATTAAAACAAATTAACAGCTCTAGAAGTAAAATCTGCAAAGATAGAAAAGTGCAAAAAGCTGCATTGGCTCCATTCAAACTCACCCTTCAACCATAGCTGTACTGAATCTGCAAGAAAGACCAGAATAATAAACATTTAAAAGCTGCTGATTGAAGCTGAAACTTCTGCATCTTAAAGAACCTGCATTTAATTTGCTTTTCATTTATGGGTCAAGAACAGTCAAAATGGCGAGACATCTGGTCTTACCATTTCATCAAAGGCACAAAATTGGGAATCCATGGAGAACAACTCTGAGAATCAACTGCAAAGCACACCGTACAAACTCACACATATTGCATAATGCATTTGAAGATGATAAGCTTTCAACCAAGGGTCATTCAACAGCTCATCCTGTTTGTCCTGGATTGTAATCTGTATTTGTCCACTCAATATCCATACATACAGCACAAACACAGTGAAAAAAAAATATTAACCGCAGCTACGTGTAAAAATAGACAAAGTCAAAATTAGTAACCACAGCCAACCCCCTCCCGTTTCAGTGACCCTAGAAAAAGAAACACAAACCATCTCGCATACAAAAGTATTTTACACTGAAACAAAAGTACATATTCATAAACTCAAAAGCAACAAACACTTCCACTTAGAAACAAAATTAACTCAGTCCATACAGTAACTCAAAGCAATAAAAATAAAGCTCACGTCTACATGCAGCAGCCATTAACAATTGAGACACACGCAAAGCAGCAGTGCAATGACATTAGGAAAACTGTTCGAGGCCAGACAGTAGAAAGAGAGAACTCGAACACACCTGTATAATGCTGACTACGGCACCAGTGTTTTAAATCCTGCCCTCGAATAAATCACAGGAACCCTTGGACATTGTCACACCTGGCAAAGATTAAAACAAACAAACAAAAACATTTACTTCCAAATTAAAAACAAACTAAATTAACTTAAAATCATACATATCACAGGTTTAGCACACATCGTCACTCGCCTTATGAGAATGAGCCACTTTACGAAACAAAACACATACAAGCAATTCAGTGTCCCGTCAACCAAGAAAACACTTTAGAATACGGAAACTTACCTGGCAGCTATCGCAAGGGCCAGTGCACACCAGAAGAGAAAACCAGAGGATGTATCACTCTTCTGCTAGCCACAAATATGCTAACGTAAACATCAAGCTCGCGATTCAAACCCAACACTACACACTTACCGTTACTCACCGCCAGAAGTTTACAATGGGCAGGACCCATTGTGACGCATACCTGACAAACCACTCACATTTTTACCACAAAAACCTGAGCACTGATAGGCTACAGATTTGGGCGGAAGTGCACCTGGTGGGGGGTAGCACGTTGTAGCCCCGCCCACAATGCTTCTCATTGGTTAGGGCAGAAGTGCTGGCGTCTGAGGTCAGTCACAGACCGCGCTAAACCAACTCATGACGTCGCTTCTAGCTTGTTTTGTTTTCATTTCCGCTGTTCATCGCTGCATGAGTACAGGGTACTCTTCTTTTTTCCTCTGAATTTATTTACAATTTTTAATTCTGAAGTGGCGTTTAGTGTAATGATACAATGAAGTGGTATAACAATAAGATTGTGTAACTTTACTCACCATATCACACAAATAACTAGGGCAGCGTTTCCCAAAAGCATCGTAGGCCTGTATGTGTGTGTGTGTGCGTGCGTGACGATCTCTCTACGGAAGTGCAAAGTCTACGTTCAACGTATCGACTGATTCAGCTCGTCATTGGCCTAAGAGTCTACGTTCACTGTAGACTCTAAGCCAATCAGAGGCCGAACAGTCTGGTACAGCGGAAGAAACGTCATTGGCCCAGAGTCTCCGTTCGCTGGCAAATCAGAGAGCAGAAACTGTCTACGTTCAGCCGGCGAACGTAAACATCCAATCAGAGCGCTAAAGGTGATGGAGATCATAACAAGACTTTTCCGAACTTGGAGGTAAGTGACAGATGATCTATCGTCGCGTAAAAATGATTAATATGATTGTATTATCTGTCAAAGTACAAGCAAAACGTGATGCATGTCTATTCTTAACTGTTTATTACATGATGTGTGAGAACGAAGCGTCTGCTAGCATTGTGATCGTCTCAATCATTCTATAATTAAGTCAGATTGCAGTCTTTGATTGTTTTATTGTGTTATTCATTATATATGTTAGATTGCAGTCATCGATTGTATAACTTATTACTGAGTTTTCATAAATGAACACCTTGTAAATAAAAAAAACGATTAGCTCACACAATGTAAACAATAATAAACACCTTTTGAGGGTGTGTAGTATTACTAATCTAATAATATGTTTAAGATCTGCTGATCCTACATGCTTATATTAATATATCACATGGAAAGTTTAGGTGAAATACACTATATTTGGGCATTGAGCATGATGATGCCATACATTTTTGGCTTTTATATGTGTGTATGTTTACATAACCTTAGTTATTGTGACCAGGTGTTGTGTATAGAAATGTGGAGGACCGTTAAACAATGATCAAAGTGTGCTTAGATTTAGTATTCATCTCTTAAGGCTGTGTTAAGGTCAATACTTTCAAGGACTGCCCATTGAATGTATATATAATACCATGTAAAGTTCCCTAATCAGATTGCATTTGGAAAACGTGCAGCATCAGATAGACACTGAGGTAGGTGAGATGTTGCTAACATTACCTTCTATTTATAACACTTTGAGTATACTGTCTCTTATTTATTTTTAGACAGTTGACCAGACATGGACAAGTGTGCCAAAGGCAAGGCAACAATGCATTCTTAAGGCAACAAAGGAGGTCAAGGTTTATAAAACGTGCCAAACCACGGAACGACCGCGACCTGAGGGATGAAAAGAAGGCTTATAACAAAGGTAATGGATGTTTTTCCACCTTACATTTCCAACACAGTCATGATAACCTACTGTTGTGCACTAGAGCATGTTCTTGTATGTTATCAAAAGCTGCACAATTTCTGTTTTCAGCTAAGGAGAGATGCCGGCTGGTCACGTCCAGTGCAGTGTTCGGGTCAGCTAATAATCATGTTTGGGAAATACAACAGGAAAAATTTCAAATGGCTGGTGGAAAATGATGTTGGATACATTAAATAGTAAGCATGTTGTGCTAAACAGAATCCAACTATGTCCAGTATGTTTTTCATACATTAATTATGCTTAATTATCACATTTTAGTGTCCTTGATCGCGAATGAAGGAGGAGGACATCACCGCCACCTTTGCATCACCTTTGCTGCAGAGTGAATCTCCTGTAAGTGTAAAATCATAACACACAAGCAATATTAATGCATTTCAGAAAATCCCTGGGTTAGTAACCCCCACCACATTATGGAAAACAAATAACTAAATGTTGTGTGTTGTATGTCTTGTGTCTTGCAGGTGGAGCTGGAAGGCAGGGTGCGGCTGTGGGAAGACCCCAATGGCATCCCTTCAGCTAACATCCCCTGGCTAAAGGAGGACAGTGAGAGAGGCCTCTTTACACCCGTCCAAATCTACAAGGACATCAAGGGCGTCATTAGAAGGCGGACACGTACCACACAGTACAAGAGGAAGCTGGCAGATCATTGATATTTTAATATTGAAAAATAAATTTAATTTTTATTTTTTTTACATTTAAAATATATTTAATATTTTATATTGTTTATTTTCAATAAAATCAATGTAAACCTTTTGATTTATTATTGTAATATTCTTGCATAGTATATTGTTCTGTGAAACTAAATAAAGTGTATTATATGTTTTATTGTTAAAAAGTGTCCTTCTATTTATATACAACTTTTGAATAATTACATTAGATCAAACTTTCATCATCATTGTTAAGGAACATCCATAATAAACTTATGTAGATGTTTTATTGGTGTGGAAAATTGGGGTACTGAATAAATTATATAGTCATAGTATAATCATAGTAATAGTTTATAAAATGTGCTCAAATAAAACAATCACAATAATTTTTTTTTTTTTTTTTTTTTTTTGATAGAATAACAGCAGGACACTTCTAAATCTTGTAATCACGGTGTCTGACGGATGGTTTAGCCATTACATGTTGTCTCACCGACCTGAAGCTGCAGTGAAGTGTTCTTGTTCTCTGACATATGTTAGTCCAGATGCCATGCTCTCTGCTGCTGGTCATTAGCACTTCTATTGCCCTGTGTCCGGCTTATATTCACTCATGCTGAGCACACACACTCTCTCTAGCTCTTTCTGTAATGTTACACACACACACACACACGTTGTGTTTCCATGTTGGCTCTCAATAAACATTATGATTTAACCTACTAAAAAATCTGCGAGTTAAGATTTTCAAAAAAGATAATTATGATTTAATTATGTATTATTTTATTTCCTCATGGGGGCCAAAAGAAATTCCACACAAAGACAAAAATTACTGGTATTGCCCTGTGGGGAAATTGCAGGTCCACACACACACAAACACACACCTGCCCTACTTCTACTTTTATATTTCTTCTCCCGCCTCGACTATTTATCTGGCACTAAACAAAGAATTTTGTTAAACTATTTATTTCAGCACATTTTACACTATTTTCACTGTTAGAAACATAATTAAATTACACTAAACGTTTGAATAACTTGACTGAACTGTTTCTTATGACTTTAAAAAGATGTCATTCTTTTAAATAGTTATCCAAATATATTTGTTTATCCTACCCAAATAGACCTATAATTCTGACATAAATTTCATTGTATTTTATTTTCATTTTAGCTAGTTTATAAAAAAAAACTATTTTCTATTTTCATATATTAATATATTTTATTAGCTTGTATTGATACAAGGGGATACCATACTAGTTGTCATATTTTTTACTCATTTATTTTTGACTTTATGACATTGGAATTTTAAAAAAAAATGTTTGAAAAAAACAAAAAACACAATTGTCTCATTATTAACTTTGACATAATCCTTGTGACAACAAGCTACGGTCTTCTCTTAGTTTTAACCTTACTAACAATATATTATTTTTCATTCAGTCTCTGTTTTCTATCTCTGGAATTTGCAGGAAAACAAATGCCAATAATTACTGCTTCATGCTGTACTTTTGATAAATTAACTTTGATTGTACACATTACTCAGCCTCGAAGGTCAAACGCACGTCGCACAGATCAAAGTAGCGTAATGCGCGGGTCATTTGGCTTGCTTGTCTTTTTAATGGGGTTTTATAAAGGGGCTCATTCAAAAGTCAAAACGGCGTAAGATGCGATTTCAGCGCCGTTTTAGGTTCAGCCATAAGTGTCCAGCAGCTCGCGATAACAGCTGTGTGTTCGTGCGTCTGTGTGTGTGCGCTGAGGTGAACGGACACTTGAGTGTCCCCGGCAAACAGCGGCCGCAGCGCGCGCCAGTGTCCGCTCTTCTCTCCGGTTGCTGGGCGCCAAGACAAACTCGCGCTGTGTTTGAGCAGAACACTATTACACACACGCGCGCGTAAATATTTGCTCAGAAAACACACTCCCCACGAGCGATGGGTATAAATGAGCAAACCGATAATTATCCATAACGCGAAACGGACTGCAAGACTTCACGAGCGACATCCATCCAACATTACACGGTAGGGACTCACTGCACACAAACATTTTCTTTCTTCTTCTTTCTTCTTTCTTTCTTCTTCTTCTTTCTTTCTTCTTTCTTTCTTTCTTCTTTCTTTCTTTCTTTCTTTCTTTCTTTTTCTTTCTTTTCTTTCTTCTGTCTGTCTGTCTGTCTGTCTGTCTGTCTTTTCTTTCTTTCTTTCTTTCTTCTTTCTTTCTTTCTTTCTTTCTTTCTTCTTTCTTTCTTCTTCTTCTTTCTTTCTTTCTTTCTTTCTTCTTCTTTCTTCTTTCTTCTTTCTTCTTTCTTCTTTCTCTTCTTTTTCTTTCTTTCTTTCTTCTTTCTTTCTTTCTTTCTTTCTTTCTTTCTTTCTTTCTTTCTTCTTCTGAAAGATACAAAATTAAATAGAATAAAAAATCAGTGAAAAATGTCACAGTTTAGAAATGTCACAAATACATGTGTATGTAGAAATGTATATAGGCCAACAGAAATTGTACAAATTATAAATGTGACAGCTTTCCCCAATCTGCCATTTATGTAAAAAAAATATATATTTTTTTTTTATATAATTATTATATATTGTACACAATTTATTAATCAGACATAATTTAATTAATATCTGCAGATAAATAATAATGCTTTCTTTCTTTCTGCTTCCTGTATTTAATTTAAAATGTAGAATTAATAGAAATAAAATATCTATCTATCTATCTATCTATATCTATCTATCTATACTATCTATATATCTATCTATCTATCTATCTATCTATCTATCTATCTATCTATCTGTATCTATCTATCTATCTATCTATCTATCTATCTATCTATCTATCTATCTATCTATCTATCTATCTATATACATACTCTTGTTCTGAGAAAACGGTTTATAAATAATACAGTAGCCTATATGTATATAACATTTTCTTCTTAGGATGGCAGCAAGTGTTATCAGGACACTGAATAATTTGGGTTTCCCAAAACCCTTCCCTCCCTGCTTTTTTCCCGCTGAGGATGAGGAGGAGACTGAAGAGGAATATGAAGAGGAGCTGAGAGAGGACAGTCTGGAGGAGGAGGAGGATGGGAGTCGCCAGTGAGTCTCAAGAGGAAGAGCGGTGGAGTTTTGATCCCTCCCCCAATAACGCTGAGATGACCAACCGGCTCCTGCGGTTCGCTGAGCTCATCAGCAACGATGTCCAGCGATACTTTGGCCGAAGCCAAGACCCTGATGCCTGTGATATTTATGCAGAGAGACCGTGTCCGAAAGTCGGGGGGCGCCAGCGATACTATGCTGACTTCATCAAAGTAGCATCATCAGGGCAGGCCGAGGAGCCTGAGTCCCTCGGGCCCCTCGCAGAGCTCTTTCAAGATGCTCAAAGGAAAGGCCAGGGTTTGCCCATGAGCCAACGGTGTCTGCCGGTCAGCTTCTGGACGGAGCCTTTCCCACACCAGCTCGATGTGTGTAGTGATACCAACACGCTCAGTGTGATGGACACTTCAGAGAGCTCCGTCAGCATGTTCTGTAACACGAGTGTTTGCACCATGACCAGCTCCAGTGTCTCGGGACACTCAGCAGCTCCAGCACGCTAGACTTCAGTGATTTACTCGCTCACTGGGCCGTGGACAGAGAGAATCCCGCTGAGTTTAACTGTGACTACACACTCTCATAAACAATTATTTTTCCACTCATATCACTGCAAAATATCATTTATATTTCAATGCTTAAAGCTTTTCTTTCTGAATGTTCGCCTTATCTGGTAAAAAAGGAAAAACTGCTCAAGATACTTATTTTTCTTTTCTTTTTTAATACCAAGTAGTATAGTGTAAAGTGTACTTTGTTATGATCCATTTTCAAATGTCTTCATTTGTTAAGTGTAACATATTTATTTTATGCTGTTTTTGGCAGTGTAACTGTATTACATGTTTAATAACTCTATTACATTTGTGATTTCAGTTTAAAATACTACTCACTACATTTTCTGGATCATTCTTTGTTCTAGTTTGTTTTCATGTATTAAACCACTGGTGTGCATCTTGAGAAAAAACAATGGCACTGACATTTTAAGATATGTCAGTTCAAGCTGAAATATTCATTTTAGTCTGGGACATAAGCTTAAAGGAACACTCTGACTTTTTTGGACTTTAGCTTATATTCACTGTATCCCCCAGAGTTAGATAAGTCCATACATACCTTTTTTTATCTCCATGCATGCTGTAATTCTATCTGACAGCACACACCGCTAGCCTAGCTTAGCATAAAGACTGTATGTAAATGGCTACAGCTAGCATAATCCCAATAAGAGACAAAATAACGCAAACATTTTCCGATTTACATTTTGTGATTTGAATAGTCACAGAGTGTACAAATAAAAAGGTAATATGAGACACGGCTATCCTTTAAGCATATATAATATTGGGAACTATATTTCTCAGAAGGCGAAGCACTGCTACGGTGCGTCTCAGGTGCTGCGGTTATCACTCCGCAGTTATTAGTTACCGTGCGGTTCTTACCTTGTGATTTGTACACTCTGTGACTATACAAATCACAACATGTAAATAGGAAAATGTTTGCACTAATTTGTCACTTATTAGGATAAGTATGCTAGCTGTAGCCATATACATCCAGTCTTTGTGCTAAGCTAGGCTAGTGGTGGGTGTGTCAAACAGAGTTACAGCACGCACTGGGGGATACAGTGAATAAGCTAAAAAACCAACAAAGTTGGAGTGTTCCTTTAAGTCTTATCTGTAAAACCGGATTCATGAACTCATTTTTATCTCATTTTAAAAGATTTATAAAAACTACAATATATAGACATCAAAATGACACGAGAAATGAAAATTAAAGTGAAAAAGTAACATAAAAATAAAATCTAATTCAAAATATTTGCAAAAACTATGGTAGCCATCAGTGATACCAGAGCCCATCTAACGGAGAGCCTTGGCACTTCCTATTAGGTATCCCCATTGTGTATCATCTTGGTTGCAGTTCCATTAGAATTCCACTGGAGGTGATCGCGGGCGAGAGCAGAATGAATGGGAGTCTATGGGGCTAAACGGCTAAATGTGTCTCTTTCACCTGCTTGTCGTTAAATTAACATAGATTTTATTGTTGATTCCGCAAGTTCAATATAGATTATAGGTCAAAAGTCGAATGAACGAGTACTTATGTCCTTTCGATTTCTCACAGGTTAGGCCGTTGTTGGCTGGAACACGCTAGCATTCTGCTATTGTATGACGTCATCACATTTTTGAACGGATTTTTAGAACAGATAAGTGAACTTAAAAATGCAATTTTCAGCTGAGTGTATTATCTTAGCCCTCCCTTTTGAATGCAACTTTCAAATTACTTGACAAAAAATTACATCCTGAGAAAAGTGGATTTCTGGGGGTGAAACCCCATTGACTCCCATTCATTCTGCACTCGACCGCGAGCGCCCCCACATGGACAGAGAAGTGTTACTGCAGCCAGTCCAGAACCCGGAAGTAACCAGCCAGTGCCAATTCTCTTCAATTAGACATTCTCTGGTGATACTAAAATAACACTGCAGTCGATTAGTGTAGAAAATATAACTGACCACACAATACTGCAATTAACCAATCAGAATAAAGTATTCCAGACAGCTATGTACTGACACCTTATGTCATGATGCCTTGGGATGAGAATGAGTCATTCATAATTATTCGAACAATAGAATAATGCCAGTGACAAAGCGTTATAGTAAACTGGTTTCAACACACTTCCTGGTGATAATGATCTGAATCTGACCAATATACTACATGCATGCACAAAACAAATAAACTAATAGTCTGTCTGTTTTTGAGGCCCTTATGCTGAATAAATGAGTGTAATGAGGGCCAAATCCCACTTCTATCTGTGTTTACAATGCAACATTAGTGCATGTCCGTTCGATATTCATCATTAGTAATAGTACATGTGTGTCTTCAGTGTGCTCTGAGTGCTTACGTGTACTGAACACGGGCTACTCACTAGTGAACGTGGCACGTGGGCAGAAAGGTCAGATGTGAACACGTGGTTTGGTCACACATTGATTGGAATCGATTCAACTTCCATGAATGCACTTTGTTTTGTCAATGAAATTAATTTAACATTATTTTGATTTGGGACTGTAAGTATAGGCTATACATGTGGACTATGTATAAAAAGTCAGAAAGACATGAATTTAAACAAAAGCAGTTTTCATCTACAAGCTCATCTGTTCAATAATTGGTTAAGATAAAGAAAGCAGAAAGAAAGCTATGTTAACTGAAATTAATCTCTGTTCGTTATTATATTTGCATGTAATCTAATGCTAATTTTCGACGGCACAGTGTCATGAACATGTGAAGTGGCCAGTAAGACCAGTAGATTTGCACCACGCAGGCTTTTCAGTGATTCGTCAGCGTCAGTGTTCTCTTATCAGCGCCACACGAACAGACCACAGCATTTTACAGCTCATTTCAGGACTTTTACTACAGGTCCGCTGAACTGACCGACCATGAGGCTTCTGCACATTCTGGGGTTCACCGTCTTACTCTGCGGCCTGTGTGTGAGGGCAGAGGATGAAAAGACTGAGGAACAACGTTGAAGATAAAGGAAACAACGGGGAAGAAAATGTTGAGGAAGGCACTGAAAATGATGCAGAACCAGAGAAACAAGAAAAGACAGATGAAATTACAGAAGAGAAGACGTTTTGGTGCTTCACAGTGTCAACTTTGACAGAGCTCTCAGTGAGAACAAGTTCCTGCTTGTGGAATTTTGTAAGTATGACTTTCCCAATATGAACATTAATGTACTTAAAAATGGTCATTGTGAACGCAAGAAAACAATTGGCTAATATGTGTTCAAAATGAGAAGAAAAAAGTGTCCCTTTCACTCAAAAAGACTTAGTTGCACGCCTTTAAGCTGTCCACGAGCAGCACAAGAAAAGTTTGAAGATTGCTAATATTTGTTTAACACATCATCCATTAGGAGCGCACCTGTTATTTCTCCCACACTTGAAAGACTAGCCATTTATGCAAATTTTACAACACTGTATTGTGTATTATGCTATTGTCATTGCAGTAAAATGTTAAAGTAGACGGTGAAACAACTTTTAACTATGAATGGTAACTGTTACATTTATGCAAATGAAATTTGGAACTTATGTTCTAACATGGAAAGCTAAAGCATATGGTCTAGTTTTCACACTTTATAGTCTTGTAATGTTTCTTTAACAATCTAAGCATGTATAGCATTTACAATCATTCAAAAGTTTAGGGTCGGTACGACTTACTTTGTTTTGAAAAAAGTATCTTATAGGCATATTTATTTAATAAAAAATGCACATTGTAAAAATATTGTTGGTTTAACTTAAAAAATGTAACGTGGTTGCCTTAAAATTTTAAGTTCATTGAAATGGAAAAATTGAGTTAATACTATAAAGATTGATTTAATCATCAGAAACTCAAAATATTATGTTATCTGAACCACATAAATTATTTAAGCTGATTTTACAAAAGTGGTTTAACTTAAAAAAAATGAAGTAACCTGGTTGCCTTAAAATTTTAAGTTCATTGAAATGGAAAAATTGAGTTAATACAATGAAGAAGATTGATTTAATCATCAGAAACTCAAAATATTATGTTATCTGAACCACATAAATTATTTAAGTTGATTGGACAAAAGAAAAATGCTGTGGTACAAATCATGAACATATTTTTTTACAGTGCAGTAAGAACAGTAATTATTTGATAAATAGAGCGCTCAAAAGAAAGCGTCTTTTTTACGTCTGAAATTTAAATGACTCAAAACAACATCCAAGTGTGACAACTAGCCCGGTGTGCTTTATATGAAGGTAGATGAAGGTATTAACCCTGCACTTTCTTTCAAAACATAAAAAGATGCTCCATGGTGTGGTCACTGCCGCAATGTGGAGCCCATTTATGCTGAAGTGGCCAGGACTGCTGAAAAATAGTTCATCTGATGTACGACTGGCTAAAGTGGATGCCTCAGAAGAGAAAGAACTTGCCAGCGAGTTTGCTGTGGATGGTTTTCCCACACTTAAATTCTTCAAAGATGGCAACAGGCAAAATTTCACAGATTTTTCTGGTAATGTATTTATTTGTTTAGTGTGTTCGCATGCATGATTTTATATTTACAGAGTGTGAAGAAGCTTATAGGCATTATTATGTGATTTGAAAAGGAAAGCGAACTGTAAAAGGAATCACAATGTGGCTGGAGAGGCATACGGGTCCCAGTGCTACTGTTCTCAATGATGTGAAGAGTGCAGAGGCTCTGCTGGATGCAAATGAGGTGGTTGTGGTTGGATTCTTCCAGGTAAATTGATCTTTTCTTTGCATAAAGTAACTGACTTTTACGATCTGACAATGCCTTATAACAAGAGTGCAGTATACTGTATAAAAAACGATCATGACACATGATTTATCAGATTAATTAGAATTGTTTTAAATGTAATTGAATTTACTCTCTCTGTCTATCCAAGGATTTGGAAGGAGAAAAGGCAAAGACATTCTATGATGTAACTTTAATGGCAGTGGACTATATCTTTGGCATCACAAGCAACCCAGACATCTTCAATAAGTATAATGTAAAGAGTGACTCACTGGTGCTCTTCAAGAAGGTAATCCCATGCTTCTGTAGCACTACATTTTGTGATTGGTAGATAAACGACTATTGGTGGGTATTTTAATTAATCCCAGTGATTCAAAACTTTTAAATTTGTTTTCTAAAAAAAGATTCATTCTCCAGGTAACATTGCAACAATTGAATAATCCATCAAACCGATTTTTTAAAAACATGAGTCGACAGAAACAATTGAATCTTTTGTGTGTAATGAGTGAGTCATTAAATAATCCATGTAACCAATTCACTAAAAAATATGAGTTGACGGAAACAATTGAATCTTTTTGTGTGTTATGAGTGAGTCATTGAATAATTCAGTCTTAACCAATTCGGTAAACACATGAGTCAACGGAAACAATTGATATCTTTTTGTGTGTAATGAGTGAGTCATTGAATAATTCATCTAAACAATTCGCTGAAAATATTAGTTGATGGAAACAATTGAATCTTTTTCTGTGTTATGAGTGAATCATTGAATAATCCATCTAACCAATTTTCTAAAACCATGAGTCGACGGAAACAATTGAATCTTTTGTGTGTGAGTGAGTCATTGAATAATTCATCTAACCGATTCGCTAAAAACATGAGTTGACAAAAACAATTGAATCTTTTTTTGTGTTATGAGTGAGCTATTGTATAATTCATCTACCGATTCACTAAAAACATGAGTCGACGGAAGCAATTGAATCTTTTTGTGTGTTATGAGTGAGTCATTGAATAATCCATCAAACCAATTTTCTAAAGCCATGAGTCGACGGAAACAATTAAATCTTTTGTGTGTTATGAGTGAGTCATTAAATAATCCATCAAACCGATTTCTCTGAAAACATGAGTCGAATGGAAACAATTGAATCTTTTGTGTGTGTTATGAGTGAGTCATTGAATAATCCACCAAACCGATTCGCTAAAAACATGAGTTGACGGAAACAATTGAAATCTTTTGTGTGTTATGAGTGAGTCACTGAATAATCCATCTAACCGATTCGCTAAAATCATGAATTGAGGGAAAATATTTTTTGTGTGTGTTATGAGTGAGTCATTGAATAATCCAAACCCATTCGCTAAAATCATGAATCAAGGGAACAAAAATATTTTTTTGTGTTATGAGTGAGTCATTGAATAATCCACCAAACCGATTCGCTAAAAACATGAGTCGAATGGAAACAATTGAATATTTATGTGTGTTATGTGTGAGTCATTGATAAATTAATCTAACCAATTTGCCTAAAACACGAGTTTAGACAGAAACAAGCCTCAATATCGTTTTATCAAAATTTGCTTGATTACAAATCTAATAAACAGAGTAATTCCAATCCATCGATGCTCGGGCCCTGACAAGAGACTCACAAAATACCATACTTGCACAATCCCCTTTCTATGACCAAGATTGAACTATGACAAATTGATGACAAGACCTTCATTCAGTGTTGCTCTGAGTCTCATTTAGGCATGAAACATCAGCGAAGGGGGCGTGTTCATTCAGTTAGTCCAACCAATGAAATGTATCTTTTCTGCCAACACTCAAAAGCTAATGGTTCATGTTATAGTCAATCGCTGAAGGCAGTAAAAGCCACAAACTAGAGACTTCAGTAAATTAAGTATGTGCAACAAAATTAAAAATAATGCAATTAATTCAATTAATTTAGTTTGGCTATGTTCAACTGTTTGTTCAACTATATCTCCCAACATGTCCTTATTTTGTATATGTTCCAGTTTGATGAAAAGCGGGCAGACATGCCACTCTCAGAGGAAAAGCTAGACAAAGGGGATCTGATTTCATTCATCCACTCTAACAGTATAAAACTTGTCATTCCATTTAATGAAGAGGTAACACTTTAAAATTCATTTAATATAAAAACAATGTGTGCATGAATAAATAAATAAAAATAATTTATGATATAATCACTATTTTTGTTACCAAACTCATTTTTTAAATTACTTTTTCTTTTTTATTTATATTATCTTTCTGCAGAATGCTGATCAAATTTTTAGCTCTAGGGTCCGTAAACATTTGCTACTATTCATTAATACAACTGTGGAATCCCAGAATGCACTGCTCGAAGATTTTAGAGATGTTGCCAGTGAGTTTAAGGAAAAAGTAAGTTTACATAACTAAATTGTAAATACATTAATATAATGTGATGTTAAATATAACATCACATGATTTCTTTTCAGAATCAAGATTCATATTTGTTTTTCAGAGAGCCATTTCAAATCTTGTCATGCTCACAACAAACATGCTGTGTGTGTGTAGGTGCTTTTCATCCTGTTAGATGTTACATATGACAAAGCAGAGCATGTGCTGAAGTATTTCAGTATCTCTGAAAATGATATTCCTAATATTCGCCTGATTAACACTGAGAAAGTGGTGACATACGCAATGGAAGGATCAACCATCAACACGGACACGCTGAGATCCTTTTGCCAGGGTGTTCTGGATGGTACTGTGAAGGTGTGTAATGCAGCATTATTGAATATTGATCAAGTTTCTAAATCTGCCTACTAAAAAACAATCTACACTTTATATTCTAGCCCTTTTTGAAGACTCAAGAAATTCCTGAGAACTGGGACGAGAATCCGGTTAAAGTTCTTGTAGGGAAGAACTTTAATGAAGTGGCTTTTGATGAGACTAAGAACGTCTTTGTGGAATTTTGTAAGTTTTTTATGCTTTATTTACAACAAATATGTACAAGGGTTACTTTTATATTATATCAGAAGGGAATTTTGTAAGTTAGTTCTTCTTAGACTCAAATATGAACGTTTTTAAAGCTGCAGTCCGTAACTTTTTTGGGTTAAAAATTATCCAAAATAAATTTGAGCAAGTACATAACCAGCCAGTGTTCAAAACTATCCACTTGCCTTAGCCCGATTAAAAGTGGTAAACTTGTAATGTTAATTCCAGTGGTACTGGTGGATTTCGGCGGAGATTCGAGCATGTCTTTGCGTCATTACGTCACATCTGCACACATAAAGAAGGAGTCTCGGCTAGTCAGCTATAGTGCGTGTGATGATGTTGGAGGTGGAGATTTATAGCCTTTTCTCACAGCACTTGATATAATTAAACTTGTCAATTTGATAGCGGATCCAGAAAGGTTAAAACAACAATAACCGGTGACAACTGAAAATTCACCTGAGATTCAAAAAGAGACAGCAACCGAGCCCATGCGAGAACAAGGATAAATATTGGTGCATTAAATGTAGTCACGCAAAGCTGATGTTGTTAACATTAACAATTTGAGGACAAAGTATAATTTGCACGGTTTGACGTGATATGATAAACAATTGTTAGATTGTGATTTACTGCAATGCTTTTTCCCCTTAGTTGGTCAGAACAAAAGTGGATGTTACTTACTTGTTCAGATGACATTTTCCGAAAATTAATAATCTGAAAATTATTATGTTGGTCATACTCTTAAAAAGAATAATCTGTGTATTTCGAATGCCAGTATCCACACCGGTGCGGTGACTGACAGTCTCACATTCTCCTCAAAACATTGGATTCATCCGTGCTGTGCTGTGCCGACGCACAACCCACGTAAAGTTGATAATTCCGCGAATAGCTGCAATTGACCTATGGCTAAGCCACGCCCTCAAACACGATGAGCCAATCACAGTGCAGCTAACCCAATACACTCAGACATTCTCTGCTTCCATGTCCATTGAAATGCATTGCAGTTAGTCAGTTTTCGTTCGTTTTTTTCTTGTGATTTTAAGTTTTAAATGGTCAAATGGTGTGCATGGGGTACATGCAACATCGACACCAGGTTCCGAGAAACTGAGCGACGGTGTGTATTTTTTTTACCATTTTCAAGCCACATATCAAGCGAGATAAGTGTCTACTCTGGATTAAGTTATGCGATTAAGTGATGCGGTAGACCACAACACCAACTAAACGTGATTAAATTAAACAAGTATGTCTACATCTGATCTAAGTTAAATCGACAACATATTTGAACGTTATCTTTAAAATCTCTGAACGTTAACGTTAGCTTCTAGCTGCGATTGTACATCATGTCACTTAGCTTCATTTACGTATCTGTAAATAACCGAGATAACAAATGTTAACAATGTTGTGCTAAATGATTCCTGTAACGTTAAATACTGTAGCACCAAACGTTGATGGCAGCGATCGTGGTTTATCACGTTACACTGTGACATCTACATTTTTGACTGGAGCTGAAGCTTTTATCGACCTTCTAACAATAGAATTATTGAGTATAACCCTCCAATGCATAGTTAAGGTCCTTTAGGTGACTTCAAGATGATATATAATCTTTCTGTCTCCAAAAATCACCAATTGCCTCTTACTGTGACCGCTGCCATAGCACCTGCCCCCGAATGTTGACTGTCCGAGTGAGTGGAGGGGGCGTGGCTTAGCCATAGGTCAATTGCAGATTTCGAACAGAGATGGCGACAAAGAGTAAAAACGGACTGCTGTCCTTTTTAACTTGCAATGACAGGGTGAGCGCCCCCGATTGGCCTCACTAACACCTCTTCCATCAGCAACCTGGTTTTCTCAGGGGGTCTCCTATTTCGTACTAACTTAGCTTCAATGGGCAACCAGTCTTGGGTTACAGGGTGATATGGCTGCTGGGCATCACTACTGCAGGACAACCTATCACTCACATGAGATCGACCAATAGCAAATCACAACAGTCCATAGATCCCCATAGACAAAATCAAGTATTGAGATGTCGTTTTACTCAGATATAGCTTACATCACAACATGGAAGAAAAGACTATCGCAATTTCCTTTTCAGCCGAGCTTTATCATTTGTGTCATTCTTACAGATGCTCCATGGTGTGGTCACTGTCAGCAGCTGGTTCCTGTGTGGGATGCGTTGGGAGAGAAGTACAAAGACCATGAAGACATAATAATAGCAAAAATGGATGCCACAGAAAACGATGTGGAAGATGTCATTATACAGGGATTTCCCACCATTAAATACTTTCCTGCTGGGACTGAAAAGAAGGTTAGCAAAAACACACACACTCTAAAAACCTGTTACCTATCAGTGTCTTGGTAGTGGGACATTTGGCAATATTTTTATTGCCTTTATCACATATTTTAGTTATCATCATAAATTTGGTATCATTAAAAAAAAAATTCATCCTGTGAAAACTGTTTAGAGATTGGACTGCATAACCATTGAAACGGTATTTTAAAACCTTTTAGTGCATTCCATTTTGTGATATCAACTTCAAATTTGGATTGGAACACAACCTGGTTAGACCTATGGCAAATTTTTGGGGTAGGTCTACGTATACGGTACCCAACAACAATGTGCTAAAAACTGAAAAGTTTTGACAAAGTTGTCAAAATAATCCACGTTTACAAGGAAAAAACATATAAAATGTTTTCCATTTTCAGTTGAAAACTGTGTTGTGTACACAGATTTACATAAAGAGTCCAAATCATTTTGTAAAAAAGAAAGAATAATATATATATATATATATATATATATATATATATATATATATATAAATAAATATAAATACACACATATATATTATGTATAAAATCCATTTTAGATTTTTTTTGCATTTTAGCTCTGTACATTTGTTTTAACTTAAATTTTAGTTTATATAACTTAAGTTTATCATGTTATTATGTGTAACTAAGAGTGAGAATGGCAGTACTAAAAATGCTTTTAAAATACTTTTTTAAATCAGATTGTTGACTATAATGGAAATAGAGATTTGGAAACATTCTCAAAGTTCCTGGATAATGGAGGAGTGTTACCAGAAGAAGAGAGCAAAGATGAGGACAGTGATGATGATGATGATGAATGAAGATGAGGTCAGTCAAAAGCCAACAGATGGATTGATTATTTAGCCTGATATTAGGTGAAAAATAATAATAATAATAATAATATTTGAGTAATATAGTTGGTGTGTTTCTTTCTGCTTTTCAGGTGTTGGATGAATCAACAGAAGAGTCACCGAAATTCGACCAATGAAACAAGCAAAGATGAGCTGTAAAAACAAGGCATAAATCAAATCATTTGTACTGCAACAGATCAGTGTGAGATTTATGCAACATGAGACAAATATGTTTTATCAGATTAATGTAATTTTCTCTGCACTGGACCATTAAAACCAACTACATACCTGACTAAATTGAATAAAAATAGCTTAACATGTAGAGATTTTTATTCATGGTCCAGATGGTTTGATTTATTTTTGATGTTGTGGGATCAGTTAGACACTATCAGTGTAGGTACTGTAAGACAGAGGTTAGAACTGTGAGGGGTAAATATGAGAAGAACAGTTGCAGAAATTAGAGTTCAATTGGGGAATAGCCTACACTAAAAAAAACTTTTGCTGATAATTTACTCACCCCCATGTCATCCAAGATGTCCATGTCTTTCTTCTTCAGTCAAAAAGAAATTAAAGTTTTTGATGAAACCATTCCAGGATTTTTCTTTAGGCAGGTTTCTCAACTCCAGTCCTCGGAACCCACTTCTCCCTCTATTTAACACACCTGATTCAGATCCTCAGCTCGTTAGGATAGTCTCTGTCATCCTATCTGAATCAGGTGTGTTAAATAAGGGAGACATACACAATATGCAGAGCAGTGGGTCCCCGAGGACTGGAGTTGAGAAACCCTGCTTTAGGGTGACCATATTGATTACCAAAAACCAGGACACTCGGCCCGGCAAACAGATGGGCCTACTCAAATTATACTTGAAGTTTACTCATACCTTATTAGATAAGATATAAGATATCTTATTCATTTCAATACATTTAAAGTAGGTTATGCCTCTGTATGGATAAAAAATGGTTATATTGTTATATGAAAAACAGGACATGTCCTGGGAAAAAGGACGAATAAGGATGAATAAGGGTCTTATCAAGCTGAACGACCGCTCATTAAAAAATAACAATAATACAACAAAGTATAAGTTTTATGAGCTCAAAATGGTCGCCTTGCTCTGTTCTGTGACACGCCATGCGCGTTTGTCACTCTCCTGTTCAACTTTTCATCAAAATGAACGAATCTTTTGCAGAGTCAATTCGTTCATGAACCAAATGACACGAAAAAAGATTAATTCATTTTGATAAACACTGGGGAACAGAACAACATAATACTCACAGGAAGCACATGATACAAAAGCGGGAAACTGAAATTAAACACATTGAGGGCCTCTAGTGGCCAAAACTACAACTTTTAGGCCATAAACCTAACAAGTATTTGGCTTCAGAAAATTCTATGGGTGAATCTCACACTGTCAAACACATGACTGGACTGAAGCCTCTTAAAAAAATAAAAATAAAAAACCCTATTTTTTTTTTAAATGACAATCAAAAATATTACATTTTGAAAAATGCACTATACTCTAATGGCAAAATATTCTATTTTTAAATATAAGGTATCACTATATCATGGTGGTATGTTTTACTATTTAAAGTATGCAGAATTTAATGTTACACACCCACAATATACAAATTACTATACTGCTATGAGAACATCTTATCACCATTGAGAAAATTGGAAATATATGTTTTTTATGTGATAACATGTAACCTGAACATGGCATTTTTTGTGAGTTTCACCCTGATTCTTTAGTGTAGGCTATGTTGATGTCATCGTGGCCTTTATTTTCAAGGTAAATAATTAAGAAAGCTGAATCATTTACTCACTGGTATGCATGATAATTCACTCACCCCCCATGTCATCCAAGATGTCCATATCTTTCTTTCTTTCTTTCTTTCTTTCTTTCTTTCTTTCTTTCTTTCTTTCTTTCTTTCTTTCTTTCTTTCTTCTTTCTTTCTTTCTTTCTTTCTTCTTCTTTCTTTCTTTCTTTCTTTCTTTCTTTCTTTCTTTCTTTCTTTCTTTCTTTCTTTCTCTTTCTTTCTTTCTTTCTTTCTTTCCTTCTTTCTTTCTTCTTTCTTCTTTCTTTCTTTCTTTTCTTCTAAGGCCTATTTGTGAATTGAATGAAAATGATAACTTTAAATCATTATTTAATATTATCCTAAAACCAAACATTGCTTCCAAATCATTTAAAAATAATCAACCTCAATAAAACAACAAGTAAGTTGGCAGTGTTTCAGGAGTGACAGGGGTTAGACCTTGCAAGATCTGAATGTATTCGAATCAAAACGTATTCGAATGTATTCACAATGTGTTTTGACAGAAATGGCATCAGCGATGACAGACAATCTCCTTGTTGTGTAATAACATTAAATGACTTTGAAAGTCGATGGGCGCGCCTATTTGTAACTTGGATGTGCAAGACTTCCTGTTTCTTCCGCTTGCCGTTAATTTTAACTGTAAAAAACACCTCGCTGCTTTTTTACACTGGTATTTCTTAGCATATTATTTTAATGTAGCCTATTGTCGTAATTATACACACTCTCATTTGCAATGCAAATAGTTGTAACATTTACTGCACATTTATAGAGAGTGGCTCAACTCCTGATTTAGCTTGCGTATTTGGGTGCAGATGGTAAAGATAAATGGGAGGACAGAAAAATCATCATGACATTTGAACTCTTTAACTTTGCAAATTGCCTAATATTTACAGTTTCCTTCTTTTCTTGCCGCTTTTAATGCATTGTAATCAATTCATGGGCAACTGTAACACTCATCTTGAAATATAAAATGGTAAAAGACTGAATTGAACATTTGAATCTTTAAAATGCATAATGGAACTTCATTTTATTTGAACACATAAGCTGATAAACATTCTTCAGTAAAAAGGATTGAACCTTTTTTAAATAATAGGCTTCACATAGACGTTTGTTTTCCATTTCATGCTTTTTATGTGTGTGTGTGTGTGTGTGTGTGTGTGTGTGTGTGTGTGTGTGTGTGTGTGTGTGTGTGTGTGTGTGTGTGTGTGTGTGTGTATGCATGGGTTTTGATTGCACTTGTATCAGCCTGTGTCCAGCGCTGCCAGTGAATCATCCTATACATTTCCACCAAGTGCAGACTTCCCCCCTTCAAACCAACACTGTAAAAAAAATCTGTAGAAATTACAGTATTACAGTATTACTGGCAGCTGCTTGCCAGTAACTTACTGTAGATTTAAATTATTATTTACTGGCAACAGTTTGTTCAAAGTTAAATGAACATTAAACATTAACAAGGTCTGTACAAAAAAGGAGGCATTGTTTCGGCGTAAACATTTCCTAGTGCTATTTGCAGTTCCAGAAAACAATTGCGCCAATGACCAGTAAAAAATTAGTCTAAAGTCAGTGGCGCATTGCGCGTTATTTTAGATGCTATTTTAAGCGCGCAGTGCTTGGCCATAATACAGAGTGAACTACACGCATACACTGTAGATGATTCTCTCATCTACACAGATGCATTTTACTTTTTGCAAATGATACATTATTATAAGGAAAACTATTAAAACACGAGGGAAATTGTTGTGTTTCATGACAATGGGAAAAATAGAAGCTCAAATCGATTTTCATCAAATGAAATTCTACACATTACAGTGATTATTTTTGTTCATTTGCTTTTTATTTCAATTAGCAATAATTCAACTGTCAAGAATATTGCACTGGAATTTGCAACAAAATGCATCATCATAAATAAGGATGTTCAGAATCGGGTCTTGTTCACCTAATAAGGACTGTTAGATGGAAAAAAGTTTTCATTGGTTTTGAAACATATAAGGTTCACACCTTTATGACTGAGCAACTGCCTATAAAAACAGATGATTTCAAGCCATGATCTGAGCATTGCACAACGGAGCATTACAAACACTATTGCTGAGTCGGATTGGTATGATATTTCTATGTGTTTCCATTCTTAGAGTTTTAAAATGTGTTATTGATTACATCATTTATAATAATGTTGATTTTAATAGGACTTTGTCAACATGTGGATTTCTGCAACATTCCTTCTTTTTGCATTGGCTGTAAATGGAGTCATCAAGGTGGGATCCGACAGGTACACTGTAAAAATCATTATTATTAAATCAATCTCCTTTGTTGTATTAACTAAATTTTTTAATTTCAAATAAACTTAAAAGTTTTAAGGCCAACCAGGTTACTTAATTTTTTTAACTTCAAAATCAAAAAAAAATCACAGTGTAGATGCATTACACTGTAAAAAATAATCCTGTAAACGGTGAACTAGTGGCAGCTTTGGTTGCCAGCATCATACCGTAAAAATATGATACATACCGTTTTTTAAAATATTTTTTAAATAAACAGCTAAATACCGTTTTGTCAGCTACAGTAAATTACAGTAATATAACAGTATATAGCTATTAAATTACAGTATATGACTGTAAATTGAACAGCATTTAGCTGTAGCTGACAAACGGTATTTATCTGTTAAGTTTAAAAATGGTAACGCACGCCATATTTTTACAGTATAATGCTGTCAACCACAGCTGCCAGTAGTTTACCGTTTTTCTACAGGATTATTTTTTTTACAGTGTACCTCTACATTTGAGTTTTTGCATCTGTTCAAACTGCAGATAATGAGCAGGTTTCCAGATTTGGCTTTCTGAGCGTACAAGTGCACAATTTTTCATCATTCACTAAAAACTAATCTCTCGTTTTTATTCAGATCTTATAGAAGGATCCATTGGCCAGAAATGCCCGATGACTGGGAAAAATTTGGATCACAATGTTTTAAATATTTCAGCGAGTCTGAAATCATGGGCCGAAGCAGAGGTAAATTTGTGTTTTCTGAAATTTCAGGTGATTAGGTAAATTATACACTGTTTAGGTAGTGCTTATGGGTCACCAAATAGCGTTAACTGTGCACTTTAATGTAAAGCTAAAAATATAGACCGGTTAAAAAAAAAACATTTAAAAACGTTACGAATTTGAGATTATTTCTCAATTTGGTACTGCAATGTACTTTAAAACTCTTTTTCCTTACAGCAACAATGTGTTGACCTTCGGAGGGAACCTTATAACTGTCCACAGTAAAATCATTCACAATGTACTAAAAACCTTTGTGAAAAAAAATTCCAAAGGCCTCACCCGAACCTGGATTGGTGCTCATGATGCACCTCAGGTGATTCTCTTTTTATTTCCCTTTAAATATCAGTCCAACCTAAGAAAAATAATAATAATCATGCTCTGGTAAGTCATAATTACGACTTAAAAAGTTATAATTAGACATACATTTTTTAAATTATGACATTATTTTTAATTTAACTGAATTAATTTGTCTTATGATTATGACTTTTAAAGTTAAAAATGTCAGAGCTTTCATAGCATGTCAATTTTACTGTCATAATAATGACATACCAGAGCACATTTTTTTATGTAGCGGAAATGGGCTTCTATAACCAGTGTCAGATTATTGTAAAAATTATATTGTTGAAATTAAATTATGTTGGCTTTTGACTTTAAAAAAAGTTGTGTTGTTATTTAGACATTGCCAGTCGTAAAGTTTTAAAGGATGGGGGGAAAGTATAATCAAGTGGAAATGGAAACACATGCTTTCAATAATGTTAATTCCAGTTTTAGCATGTTTATTCTGGTTTGGAGTGACGGATAGAAGTTTGAGTACAACGACTGGCATTACTGGCGAGCCGAATAATTATGAAGGTAGAGAAAGATGTGCGGAGAATGGGATATGGAGATTAATTGTTCAACTGCTATTGACCTATTTGACCAAAATTGTTTATTTCAAATGAATCATAAGCTGTTCCATAGGTGGATTCAAACCTTGCATGTTTTATTACACATTTATGTTTAAAGATTCCTGCTTATATAGGCCTATAGCCTAATTCTGAATATCATGACTTTGAAATTCCACAGATGAAGAATCGCTGGAATGATGCAGACTGTGCGAACTCTCCTCTCCCTTCATCTGTTACAAGTTGCTAGAATTGACTTTTAATCCTAAATTTGATTCATAATATTACTTCATGTCTGTCCATACTCTGTAAGTCTTCAAATCCTGATGCAACAGACATACTTTGAATTTTAATATCCATATTTGCAAATGAAATTTAAACTGCACAATGTGCACTTTCTTTCACTTCTTTCACTTTCTTTTCTTTCACTTTCTTTCTTTGTTGCTCTGAATCATCACATAGTTCAGACATTTGTAAGTCTTAAAGGATAGTTGAGTAGGCTACACTTTGAAATTAAAAGGCATCCAAGATGTTGGTGTCTTTGTCTTCGGCAGTAGTTTCAATTTTGATATTTTTAGGTCAAACCGTTCTTGTCTTTCAGTCATATAATGGAGGTCTATGGTCACCACCTCAAAGAACATGCACTGAGAAGTCCAAATTAAACATGATTTAATTACTCGTTCTACATACTGACTGGCCTTAAGACACGAAACGAGCGTGTGAGAAAACAAACAGTATTTATATTGTTTTTACCTCTTGTAACTCACAGCCACTGTCCAAGTGATCTGAGGGTGCGGGCGCTTTTTCGCTGTGGCTACAAAAGTTAAGCATAAATACTGTTAGTTTTGCTCACACAAACCAGCTCGGTTAGGGCTCTGAGGCCATCAACGTGTACTTACGTTTGTGAGTTGTTAAAACATGTTTAATTTGTACTTTGTGCATGCTCTTTGAGGTGGTGACCATAGACCTGCATTATATGACTGATAGACGAGAACAGTTTGAGCCTTAAAAACCTCAAAATTTCAGACTAATGTGTTGAAACAAACAGCATCTACATACTTGGAATGCCCTTGAGGTAAGCTGAAGTCACTATCAAGATTAATTTCAAAGGGAGCTATCCTGCTTAATGAACAACAACAAAAACAAAAAACTTAGATGTTGCATCACTCACATCTACCAGCAGAGGGTGCTGCTCTTCTACCATGTTTTAGGCCTACGTCTAAAATTAATGGCGATTTGCAATTAATAAAATCTAAGATGTTGCGTTCTGAATCAGTCATTTTATTTACTTCTGAAGAAAATAGGCACATGAGTTCCACTGAAAAATGTATTGTCTCTTCGTATATTTCACAGAATTCTCAGTTTCTAACTTCTATATTTCACCAGATAAACCTGAGACAAACACACCATGTGCTGCTTTTGTGAAACATCAGCAGGCTTCTGTTTTCTACTCACTTGTGTGTGTTTTTGTGTAAGTCTGCATACTGCATCGTGCTTTGTCCGGACAGTCTGTAATGACACTGGGATGTGTTGACGGAGAGTACCAGGCTGTCCCACTCATATTTTCCATCTTGGACAGCATTAGAAAGTGCCTCAATGCTCCCTTCGATTTGGTTAGGAATTCCCATTATAATTTAAATCTACCAGTCATGCCAGTCACTGTATGATTGGTAGGCTAATATACACACAAATTGTTTCAAAAACTTAAATAAACTATTAAAATACATTATTATTACAGTCATCTGAACATACATTTCAATTAAATAAGTAGACTGACGGAAAACCAAATTGACTAGCTATTTTGTGTAAAGTATCATGTCAGGAAGAGGGAGAAGTCAGAAACGTTGTTTGTCATGTTTTATTGATATTTTGGTTTAAATTTAGCTGTTTCTCCTTAAACCTCTGGTTGTAATTCTATTGGTTTATTTTAAAAAAAGAAATGTTATGATATTAATTTTTTCTTTTGACTTACATAGGAATATGTGCTAATGTTTTGGCACTTGCTAAAGAGGCTAAAACATAATACCAGATTATCTCTGTGGTCAAATATAACCCGCCATTAGGAAATTATGGAATACAAATAACACACACACACACAGAGAGAGAGAGAGAGAGAGCGAGCGAGCGAGCGAGCGAGAGCTATTACAAATGATTTAATTTACTTCCCACACCAGCCAGGATTCCAAAATTCCATCTTTTGTTTCTTAAACTTCTAAATTAAAAAAATGAAATATTTTATTTTAATTTGCATTCTTTTTAAAGAGGTAAAATTGTGCATCAATTAGGCAGGCGAATATTGTCTAACTAACAACAAAAATCCTCTCAAAATACAAAATATTAAAGAATAAATATTATTGAAACAAAAAAGGTTAATTTATTGATTAATCACAAGTGTGAATACCAGAAGGTCAGTCGTGTAGCCTATTTTTGATGCGTGAGAGGAAAAAATCAAGGTAGAGGGAGAGCACAGAGATTAGCGCTTCCTGTCCTGTGATTGGCTCCTGAGCTCAGTCCGCAACAGGCTCCTCCCCTACGGCATGCTGGTGTGAGTTGCTTATGTCGCTGTAGTGCAGAAAGAGGGGGAGAGAACAGAAACGAAAAGAGAGACTGTGCAAAACAGCCTCTCCCCTCCCTCTCCGGGAAATGGGTCTCAGGCTGACGAGTAAGGCAAGAAACTGTATCGCTGGTGCATCTGAAGCTACACAGCTATGGAGGAAAGGTAAGACCCGAAATACAGACAGACACATGAAGAACAGCACAGAAAGGGAGGGAGGATTGTTGTTCTGCAGTCAGGGAATGATGTAGCAGCATCTGCGATACACCAACGCACTATGTTTCCATGGGAAGCAAGAACAGGGGTGGGGTGGAAGCAGAGGAGGAGGAGAGGAGATGGATGCTCACATATGCACTGTGATGGAAGATGTTCGTTGCGTTCGCAGGCTTGTCTCTTTAGATCAAGTGTTTGTGATGCATGTAATGCATGAAGCCTGAACCTGTTCTATTGAAGACTGCACCTCATGCAATCATGCAATATCAGGTATTTTGTAGAATGAAAGTGAATGTGTGTTGCATCTTTCTGATAGGCCTCACGTAAAGCAAAAAATGCTACTTGTTTCCTTAGCTATTCTGTTGATTTCAATTGTCACAGGCTTTCAATATTGTTAAATGTTTTTGCTGGCAGCTTCTGATGTACTGATTTAGCATGATGCCAATATTGGCTTACATTCAATCAGTTTATCATAAAAAAGGAAATCTGACATTTTTTATTAACACTGAAATGACAATATTTATATATAGTACATATACTGTGAAATATATGCTTACCCAAATTAATTGGTTTCAGTGATTTGCCAAGCAGAAGAAATGATGCTCTGAGTGTGAAGTGTGAACACCATGTGGTTTTGACATAGGAGGCACTCTCCATGATTCAGGGAACATGGCACAAAACAATAGAGCCACAAATCTTACCATAGTTATTGAGTTCTCTAAGGCTTTAATATGTTCAGACTGCCAGCAAAAAAATCTGATTTGTTTGATATTGAAAGTCTGCAGAGCAAAATGACAAAACATTTGGAGGTGGCTTTAAATGTGATTTAGATTTGTGGCTTAAATCAGATTTCAAATGGACTTTTGCGTCACACGACACACAATGTTAACTGACGGATTTGCATATACTACTCACTATTTTTGCTAAAGAAAGATATGAGAGAAAATGTTAAGAGTTGTATAATAGTGTGGCGTTTCCGAATTGAGCAAATGTCAAAACCAATTAAAACGCTGGAAGTATTCATACGGTTTTTAAACAATAAGATTTCTGCATTTTCTTGTGCGATTTCTGCACCACGAACTTGATAGGCCGCTTATTTGGAGGGCAAGATGGTGCACCTCCATTTTCCCGAATCTGTTTTGTCCAGAGGAGGTAATTCCATCGAGCCGGAAGTTGAAGCCTCGCGGAAGACTGCCATCTTGTCAGCTAGAACTTCACTTGCGTTAGCATTTGCATTGACTCCCATTCATTTTTGCAGTCACTTTGACAGTGAATAACTTTACATCTGAGGCGTTTGAAGACCCCATTTTTCCAGTTATTTATTTTCTAAAGAAATACCAACAATGTATAAAATGCTCTATTACCTTTTAGCTAATATTATGGCCCCGTAGAAGCAGTTTTTTGTAAAAGTAGGCTAGCAATTATGTCATAACCATGCGACTCTCTGTGCACAGTAGAGAGATACCGTATGAGTACAGGAGAGAAAGCTCAACGCGCGATCTGGGAAAACGACAAAATAATTAATCAGAATACCTAGAAAAAGTGTCTCCTGCTCCTAGCTCATGGACAGCTCCTATTACACACTGTCCGTCTCTCTGGTTTCGGAAGGGAATGATTCAGATTTCTCATGCCACAGCCATTAGAAGACAGACGGGTTGCTCACATCACATATACATCGTCAAAGCTCTGTTTCGAGTATCGCGATACAGGAACGGAAGTGCTAGAAAATCGCCAAATGGAGTCACTTGTCTCAATGGACTTCCAATGCAGATTCGCTCTGTCCACTTCTTATACTGTCTTTGGTCTTGTCACATCCATTGGCTCGCCTACATAATTTACAATATGTCTCTGGACACACAAATCTTATTTGGTCACCTGCAATTAGATAGTGCAGACAGTCTGCCTGAAGAGATCTGATTTGAGGAATAAATCTAATTTGCCTGCAGTCTCTGAACATAGCCTAAGTTTTGTCAAACTCCAGATCAGAGAACTGGTTCTGCGGCAGCTTCAGTGGCGGTTGACTGGATCACACAAAACATGGAGCGGAGAACACATGCTTCCTCATTTGGGCACCTTTAGCATTAACCCTGTCTGTCTGAAGGCGTCTGGCATTCCTTATGTAGATTCTGATCTTATTTTTTATGACCACACAAGAACTGATGGCCTTCCTACATTGTTCTTCAAGCCTTACTGCAGTGAACCTGCCGCCTTTACCACAGAAGTTCATGTAACTGATCCTCCTTTCTTGAGGATGTTTCATCTGAGTTCATCACCCCACCAAGAAATCATAAACATATGACAGAAGTATGGTGGTGGACCTCTTTATGTAAATTTAGGTAACGTAAGCTATCTCTTCTGATTAAAGCAAACTGGGAGTGAAGTGGGTGTTTCTTATTTATACTTCCAGGCCTTTTGCCAATACTGAAACACACTTGTTACAAAAAATCTATACTACAGATACACAAGTTACAAATTGTAACTTCTGTGTTGTGCAAAGTTGTATAACCCCGCAGAATTCCGATATCTCCCCTCCTCCCGGACCCCAGTGAAAGCCGTTTGTAATGTTTGTTTATTGTGACATTTCTTTTAGATTAGGATTCTCAAACTGGGGCTAAGAGTTATGAAAATAGTTGATGAAAAGCTAATAATATAATAAAATGTAAGATTGAAATAAATGGATAATTTTTCAAAATAAAAACATAAAACACATACTTAAAATATATATTATATATAATTTTTTCACCTATATGTGACCATTAATCAACATCTTAAAACCTTGAAAGTCAATGTGTTGTTAAATGATTGAAATAATATTCAGGGGAAGATAAAATTTCAGGGGTTAATTCAACACTATTCACAACCAATTGTACAAATTCGTACGAAGTGATTACAAAGTGCTAATTTATATGACCTCACGAATTTGTCATTTATTTTGTCTAAACCCACGTGATGGGTTGGTTTAGGGGAGGGGTCAGGGCGAGGTCACCGTAGTTCAGATTCATACAAATTGGCCAACTCGTAAAATATGTACGATTTAGCAAAAATCGAGTGAGTTTGTACAAATTGTTATGAATTAGCCACCCCGTAAAATTCATACAAATTGCCGTGAGATCCGGTTGGTTCATTTGACAAAAAAGTTTGGGAATCCCATTCATAATTCAAAAAAGCAATTCTGATTATCTTTTGTAGCAATGGCAGCTAAGCTACCTGGCTAATCGGCTAGCAGTATGTTAAGGTAGCTAGTTTATTCAGTCAATACTATTAAGACAACAGATTAATAAAATAGCAGTATGTTAAGGTAACAGGTTAAATGATTAGCTCAGTTAACCAGTTAGCTTGCAAGCATCTTTGTTGTGTGCTAAGGTTGACTATCAACATTTTCTAAAAGCTTATCACCTCCATTCACTGACCACTATTTTTCAGACCCTATTTTATACCACATTTGTGGGAATTTTCTTTTTTATGCTTTGTAGCATGTTACGCTGGCTGTAAAAGCTCATGATTATGACATGTGCCTGTGCCTCATGAGAATGACATGTATTTTTAGGTCTGTAACAGGAAAACTATCGGGTGCTCTTGGATCTTCTGTCTAGAATGCATGAGTGGTTTTACCCTGGGGAGATTCTGCTTCAGTAACTCTAAATAGTCCTTCACAAAATCGCTTGCTTGTCTTTGCCAGGATCCTTATGGTTAACGTTCCTTGTCCTTTGTCTTTATGATCTCTGAGATGGAAAGAGGGGCTCTGGTTCGAACACTGAGAGCTTTTTGTGATAGAAATGGTATTGTCTGAAGAGTAATGACATATGGCAGCTCAATATATTTAATTTCCTTGTATTACGTCATGTTTTTTTTTCATCCGATCCAATTCCCCTGTGACCTCATTCACATTCCATGTTAATTCCCAAGCAACTTTTCTTTTTTTTGTTCAGTATTTACAAAAGTAGTTTTCATTTTCTAGGGATTATGTGAGGTACTATCTCAACATATTGCATATTTAAATATGAGTGCATACTGATTCAAATCTCAGGAAATACAAAGCATGATTGTGACCCCATTCCAGTTACCTTTTCAATTAAACCTTAAAAGCATTGTGGGATGTTACTGGCAGTACCAGGCTATAATTCAAAGCTTTACAGATTTTAACATTTATAGCCATTTAATCATGCTCTGCCTAAATTCCCATTAGTCTAAGCGAGTGCCGATGATAAATCAGTAACAAAGATCACAGTGAACCTCAAAAAATGACTTTTTTGTTTGTTTGTTGCAACAGGACTTTGAGGACTTGGAAGTGTTTGTTTGTTCATGCATTCTGTCCTCTGTCTGGGTCAGAATATTACAACCTTCTGTAAATTATTGATGTGGTGAAGAGTAAATATATTTTATATATATCTAGCTCATTCTTGCATAGTTGCATGATTTTGTTTATTTTGGGATTAATGTTTTCCTCTTATTTCTTCTTGTGGATTGTCGTAGTAAACACCACTGGTCAAAGATTTTTTTTAATGTTTTTGAAAGAAGTCACATAGGTTCACTAAGCCTTCATTTATTTGATCAAAAAATAAAGTAAAGGAACAATAATATTGTGAAATATTATTGCAACTTAAAATACATGTTTTTTTTTTATTTTAAAATGTAATTTATTCCAGTGATAGCAAAGCGTTCAGTACCCAGTTTTCAGTGTCACATCTCTTTACTTTTCCCCAAGTGCATCGACGGGTGGGTTGAAACTCATTATAATATGCAAAACTGTTGTCCACTCACAGCAGTGGGCGTTTGCTTCCAAGTCTACAGTGTGAGACGCCCATAAAAATTTTTGCTAGGGTAGAAAATAGCCTATTACTTATTCATTTGGATGTTTTTGAATGCAAAAACCAAGCGAACGTCATAAGGTGACCTCAGACAACAAGATATAATAAAATTTAAAAAGCCAGTTCATGACCCCTTTAATATGCTTATTTGCTTAAAGAGACAGGTTCTAAGCATCTAAAGCATTTATTTGAATTGGAAATCTTTTGTAACATCTCACATTGCTTTTTCACAGAGTTCAGGATTATAAACCAGTACCATATAACATTCCTTCATGACATCAAGAAGCATACTTTAGCCTTTGAGACTGTGCTCATTCACGGGCTTTCGGCACATCAATTATTATGTATTTATTTCAGAAAATATTCATGTGATTGCAGCTCTTGTGAATTAACATTTCAGGTTACCAGTAGTAACCTTTATGTAAATTTGTGTGAAACCCAGTTCAGATTTTTAAGTCTCTCGTCTGTTCCATACAAGTTGATTTGTCATTGTATACATCACAATACCATGTTCTTTTGACATGTACCACTGTAATGTCATGTATCTTGTATCTAAGATCTGTTGTATACATATCCGTCTCACATACAGTCGCAGTGTTTAATCCATGTGTGTGATTTAATCACTAATCTCTCTTTTCTCTGTAGAGCCCAGGATCAGAATGAGGGGAGATTGTGATTGGCCCCTGCAACCTGTGGTGTATTTGTGTCTCCAGTGGATCAAATACACTTTCTTACCTTAATAATCTTCAGTCAAATATAAAAACACACACTCCTGCATGCACAACGCCTGAGCCTCATCTCTCTTAAGGTGAGAAACACTTTAAATCAGAGTCAGGATCCCGATTTTTTCATCTGCTGTATGCTTAAATGTCGGCATTGAAACGGAAAATTGCAATCAAATTTTTTTATTCCTATTGTGACAGTATATCCGAGTGTAAACGGCTTCTTGAATGAGGAAAAAATGTAATTTTGTCCATTGCATTGTTATTTTAGTTTTAAATTTTTAGTTTTCATGTTAATTTAGTTTTTTAGTTATTTCGTTATGTGCATTTATCATTAAAATATTGCTATTTAGGTTTAATAATTTTTTTTATTTCAGTTTTAGTTAATTTTTTTATTTCCACTTAATAATTTCAGTGCTTAAACATATTTTAATTATTTTTTAAACTTATTTATGTTTTATTTAGTGCTGTCAAATGATTAAGTCCCGATTAATCACATCCAAAATAAAAGTTTTTGTTTACATAATATATGTGGGTGCACTGTGTATAATTATTTTATATAATTAAATACACACACACATGCTTGTATATATTTAAGAAATATTTTCACGTATATACTATATATACATTTAAATATAATTGATATTATGTATAAATATTTTATATATAAATAATATTTTTTTTTCTTAAATATACATGCGTGTGTGTATTTATATATATATATATATATATATATATATATATATATATATATATATACACAAATAATTATACACAGTGCACCCACATATAGTATGTTAAACACAAACTTTTATTTTGGATGCGATTAATTACGATTAATTGTTTGACAGCCCTAGTTCTTTATTTTTAGCTTTATTTCAATTAACAGAAATGTTTAAATAGTTTTTGTTAATAATAATAACCCTGGTTCATCAGGAATTCATTTCCTTTCATGGTGTCTGTTCTTAATATTAGCAACATTTTCAAATATTAATATTGCATTATTTTCCCTGTCTATATTGATATAAAGCCATTTGGAAACTAATAGTACAGATTTTGGCATGATGTTTAAAAATGCAATTTAGTCTTAGACATTCAGTTTTACTGTTTCTCCACCTTTCTTGGCATAGGCTTCACTATGGAAGCCTGTTTCCATCCCAGACTAAAAAATATAAAAGGTAATATTGCTTAAAATCAAGAAATAAAATCACAGTTGTTAGATATAGCCACAATTACAAAACAATAAAGTTGATATGAGTGGTCAAACTACTTTCTCCACAAACAATGTGCCATCATAACTCTCACTTCAGGATGTCCCAAAACGTTTTCTTCCTGTTTCAGGTTTGTGCTTTCTGCAGCCTTGTATTGTGGGTGCAGTTACACCCTCCAACCGCATGGAGGCGCAGCAAGCTTCTCCTGATAGCAGCAGTGAGGAATGTACTGTACTAGAGGCTCTGCCTGGCAAGGGAACAACACTAATTTGCTCTCAACACAAAGGAAAAGTGAGACATCTTTCAGTATACTCACACACATAAACACAAACTGACTCACACCACAAAATGATTGCACAGATGGGTGCAATGTCTCACATGCAGTGTATTTCCCATGAGTATAAGATTTCTGTCCCAGATAACAAGTGTACACTGATCTCAGCTGGTTGCTCTATAAATATCATAAGTTGAAAGATGCAGCTAAGTGTCCTCATTGGAAAATAAATATTTAGGAAGTACCTATGTTTGGTACTTCTCACAAGTTGCATAATAATTGAGATTTTTTTTTGGAAAGTTTGTATCATTATCTGATGTATATTAGGACATGCAGCACTTGAAGTTGATTATAAATATTGTTGGAAAAGATTATAAGCTTCTGTTCAAGCATCACCAGACAAAACTGTTCTATAGGAAGGATCAATGGAAAGGCCATCACAGTAAATATAAAGGGATTGATTTCGGCATAACAGTCATCTAGAATAGTGGTTCACTCTTATGGCTTTTTCAATAACCAGTACTTAAGAACATACGGGATAATCAAATGAATATAGTTTCAAAAGAAGACGTTTCTGACCTTTGGATTCCACTGTGTAAATAATAAACATTTCATTTACGTATAGGAAATTTTAGTAGACACACACAGACAAGCACACTTATATGTAACGCATACGTAAATGTTTGTTAGAAAAATAAAGAGTAAAGGTTAATACAGAAGCGTATTGCATTCACATGAAGAAAAAAATCTACTCTGATTTTCTTAATTAATGAGTAATAATTTCTTAATTATCTCAGAATTTTGAGAGAATTTCTCATGGAAAAAAAGTTTTTCTGAATTAATGAGTTCAGAAAAAAACTTTTTTTTACAAGAAAAGATATCTTGTAATTCTGAGATAATTAACTCATTAATTCAGAAATACAGAGCAAAAACTTTTTTTTACATAGAGAAATTGTCTTGTAATTCTGAGATAATTTTCTCGTTAATTCAGAAAAACAGAGCAAAAACTTTTTTCCATGAAAAATTATCTCGTAATTCTGAGATAATTAACTCATTAATTCAGAAAAACAGAGCAAAACTTTTTTCCATTAAAATTATCTCATAATTCTGAGATAATTAACTTTTTAATTCAGAAAAACAGAGCAAAAACTTTTTTCCATAAATTATCTCGTAAATCTGAGATAATTAACTCGTTAATTCAGAAAAACAGAGCAAAAACTTTTTTCCATGAACAATTATCTCGTAATTCTGAGATAATTAACTCATTAATTCAGAAAAACAGAGCAAAAACTTTTTTCCATTAAAATGATCTGATAATTCTGAGATAATTAACTTTTTAATTCAGAAAAACAGAGCAAAAACTTTTTCCATAAATTATCTCGATTAGAACTCATTAATTCAGAAAAACAGAGCAAAAACTTTTTTCCATGAACAATTATCTCGTAATTTTGAGATAGTTAACTCATTAATTCAGAAAAACAGAGCAACAACTTTTTTCCATAAATGATCTCGTAAATCTGAGACAATTAACTCGTTAATTCAGAAAAACAGAGCAAAAACTTTTTTTCCTATAAAAAATATCTTGTAAGTCTGAGATAATTATTTTGTTAATTCAGAAAAACAGAGCAAAAACTTTTTTTACATGAAAAACAATCCCGATAATTCTAAGATAGTTAACTTAATTCAGATAAACTGAGCAAAAACTTATTTACATGAAAAATCATCTTGTAATTCGGAGATAATTAACTTGTTAATTTAGAAAAACAGTAGATTTTTTTCTTCAAGTGAAATGCATATGCTTCCGTACGTTAGAAATATTTCAATAAAAATACATTTAGTAAAAAATGAAATGGCAAATGTTACAAAAATGCAAATTTTTTGTTGTTGAATACAATTAGAATTACAAAATAGAAAATGAATTGACATGTTTGAGTACATTTTAGGGTGTTTAAATTTCTGCATTAATACAGAAGTTCTGCCATCTCTATAGGACGCAGCTGATTAGTTCCTGCTCTATCATGCTTTCAGAAACCCTCCTTCTTCCCCAGCTCCACCTGCATAGATCTGCTACAGGTGTTCATGTACGTGTATTGGCAGTCTGGTATCCGTAGCAGCAGCTGTGTAGCAGATCTATTTCACGAAGACCAAACATGTTACATTCTCATGTCCAATAGCATGCCAAACACTCAGAGTCGTCATGACAGAACATTAATGTGCTGTTTTCAGGTGTCTGCGCTGTACTGTTTGGCATGCGAGAATGCAATATGTGAGGACTGTATGAAGGGAGAACATTCTGAACACCCCACTGATTCCCTGGAAAATATTGTGGACCAACAACTAGCGGCACTTCAGGACAGAGTGGATTCTGCTAAAAACAGGTGAGCCCATGATGCCCATCCAGTCACTCTCAGTACAGTCAAATAAATAGACTTTTAGATGTAAGAAGAGTCACACAAAATATATACGCCTACCCTATGTGCATTTATTATATTTTATAATGCTTTCACCTGGCAATAAGACACTTTTTACAATATTTAAAACCATTCCACAGAGTCCAGAAAATTAGAAAAATCTTCTCAGTAGATTATGTGTGGGTCTTGGCACAAGGAAAAAATTCCATCACCTAATTGCTTGATTCATTAAGTGATTGCATAGTGATTTACTATTGATGTCTGCAGTAATGGTTGATGAATGAATGGATGGTTAATGGACATATTTAACTTCCAGGCTTCCTCAGATAAGAGAAGCAGTTCAGTGTTTGAGAGACATTCTGCAGCAGCTGGTCACTCAGCGGAGCTCCATAGAGGAAGACATCCACTCGTCCTTCAGCGAGCTGCACAAAACTCTGGACACGCGCAAGAGCGTCCTGCTCATGGAGCTGGAAGTCACTTATGGACTGAAGCAGAAGGTTTGTTGACAGTACGCAGAAGACACAACTAGAGTTTGGTGTTTGCATGTTGCTAAGGTAACAGTATTAAATGCTAATAAGCATCAACATTTATGCCTTGCACAAATATTTGGCATATTGATCAATTAGTCAAATATTGAATACATAGTAACACTTTTTAACACTTCAACTAATGTTAAAAAATCCATTTGTTAACATTAGTTGAAAAAAATACTTCTGAAGCATTTATTAATCTTAGTCCATGTTTACTAAAATAAAAAGTGTTTGCTTTATACTACAAATAAAAAGTTTGTGGTTAGTAAGATTATTTAAATGTTTTTGATGAAAAAAAAGGAAGGCTGCATTTATTTGTTAAAAAATACAGTGAAAACTATTTTTGAAATTTCACTACCAATAATAAAAACTGTAAAAATATATATATATATATATGAAGTAAAAAAATTTACTTTAATATATTTTATAATGTAATTTATTTCAGTTATTAACTGAATTTTAAGCATCCAGTCTTCAGTGTTGCATGATCCTTCAGAAATCATTCTAATGTAATGATTTGCTGCTCAGGAAACATTTATTATTATCAATGTTGAAAACAGTTATTATTTTAGTATTTATATATTTTAGTGGAAATCATGATAAATGTATAATTTATTTGAAATAGAGATCTTTTGGAAAATTATAAATGTCTTTACTGTCACTTTTATAAATTTAATGCATCCTTGCTGAATAAAAGTATTAATTTCATTAAAAAGACAGTACTTTATTTATAAATTTTACATATTAAAGTATATTAGTAGTAGAGCCAAACCGATATATTGGCAGGCCAATATTATTGGCCGTTATTAGTATTTATATATTTTAGTGGAAATCATGATAAATGTATAATTTATTTGAAATAGAGATCTTTTGGAAAATTATAAATGTCTTTACTGTCACTTTTATAAATTTAATGCATCCTTGCTGAATAAAAGTATTAATTTCATTAAAAAAACAGTACTTTATTTATAAATTTTACATATTAAAGTATATTAGTAGTAGAGCCAAACCGATATATCGGCAGGCCAATATTATCGGCCGTTATTACAGCATTTTCCAAACTATCGGTATCGGCAGTTATAATGGCCGATAAATAAATACCTTGGCCTGTTACATTGAAAATGTATGTTTTACACTTTGCAGTGTAATGTTATCCAATGCTAAATTATGACTCATCAGACTAGCTAACCACAAAGCTAGCTAATGCCACTATCATCAGTCTGTTCTGTTGTGACAAAAAAAGAAACAAGTTTCTTTTTAAAATGCATTTCATCATATTATTTTAGTTAAAACTCATAAATAGCTACAAATAACTTATGTTAGGGAAATCTGTTGATGTTTTGTTGTGCGTGTCTGAAATAAAAAATAAATAAATAAAAAACATCATCCGATATATTGGAATATCGGATTTTAAAACCAACAAATATTTGCATCAGTATCGGCCTTCAAAATCCTTTATCAGTCGGGCTCTAATTAGTACATTTATTCGAAATAAATAAATGAAATGTAGACCATAAATATGTATCTTAAAGGGATACTCCACTTTTTTGGAACTAGGCTCATTTTACAACTTCCCAGAGTTAAACAGTTGAATTTTACCGCTTTTCGAATCCAACCAGACGATTTTCTGATATTTAGAAGAATATCAGTATCCAGAGAGTTTTCTGGTCTCATTGACTTCCATCAGTATATTTTTTTCCTACTATGGAAATCAATGAAACCAAAAATGATCCGGTTACAGATGTTCTTGTAAATATCAGAAAATCGGCTGAATGGATTCGAAAAACGATAAAACGTTTAACCCTGAGGGAGTTGTAAATGAGCCTATTGCCCCAAAAATTGGAGTATGCCTTTAATTATGCTGCCTATCTTTTGAAACATCTCCTCCTTGTTATTCTGTGTATCCTAAAGGTTCTGCAGGCTCAGCTGGACACTCTTCTACAGGAGGAGGCGGCCATCAACCGTAACTGCAGCCTGACCGGCGAGGCCCTAGACGGGGCGAACAAGGCTGTTGTTTTGCAGACCCACAAAGATGTAGGAGAGAGACTGAGTGACCTTGCCAGCCAGGGTCTTCCTCTTCAGCCTGAGGAGAACGACCAGCTGGACCTCATGATGGAGATCGAAGGGCTTCGCAAGTCCATGCACAACTTGGGCACCATCGTCACCACCAATGCCGTGGCCAGTCAGAGCGAGGCGTCTGGGGAGGGTCTGGAACAGTGTGTCGTGGGCCATCCGGCATCTGTCATCATAACCACAAGGGACAAGGCTGGAGGACTGTGCAAGACAGGGAACGCCATCATCTCGGCTGAAGTCTGCACGCCAGATGGAAGTGTTGCAGACGGCGAAATTGTGGACCATAAAAATGGGACGTATGAGTTCCAATACACGGTGAAGAAAGAGGGCAATTTTAGTCTAGCACTGAGACTTTATGATCAGCATATTAAAGGAAGCCCCTTCCAGTTAAAGGTCACATGCTCTCCGGATGATTCTCCGACCACCACCACTGCAGCCAATGCCGCATCTACGGGTTCCAGCGACGGCGGGGCGCGGAAGCGGAGCGCCAAGTCCCCGGGAGCAGAAGCCGGCAGAAGGGCGTCAGGCGGGGAGGAAGCTTGTTCAGCACCCCAAAAAGAAAGTGAACCCGATCGAGGATGACCTCATTTTTAAAATAGGTACAGTACATGCAGCCATCACCACCCTAGTAAAGATATAGTTCTAAAAATTGTTCTAAATATAAAAGAATAGTTAAGTCCACACCAATTCTATAATGATGATGACACAGAGAAATGATTCAGAATGATAAAAACATTGACAGCCAATCAGAATCCACCTGACTTTAAAAAATTCGAGCAACAGTTGCAGCGACAAAAATTGCAGCGATTGCTTAGAATAAAACAGAATGATATAATCTGCTGGCATGGACGCTCATATAGTTATGTTTATAATTCTTGGTGTCTTAATATGTGGTTTAATAAATCCTAAACATCTTTTACCCTGTTGAAAACACTAACAGCCTCACTAGTTTTGTTTTTGTTAATATTTTGAATTATATATATATAGTTTTTTATATTTATACTTTTTTTTTAACTTTAATTTCAGTTAAAATTTTTGTAATTTTGTAAAATCTACAAAATTACTAAACTTTTAACTGAAATTAAAGCAAATATATATATATATATATATATATATATATATATATATATATATATATATATATATATATATATATATATATATATATATATATTAGTTTTAACTAATTTTTATTTATTAGTTTTAACAAATTTTTATATATTAGTTTTAGTTTATACAGTTTGTTTTTTTAGTACTATTTTAATACTTTGTTATATCAAACAAAAATGAGAAATGTTGCCTTGGCCACAAACTGAATTATAAGTTAATGTTTTTTTATATACATTTTAATTTTTTTTTTGTTAACGTTTTATTTTTTAAAGCAACAATTTTTTTTTATTGTATTTTTAGTTAACAATGATAACCCTGCACCAAACTAGTACATACAGTACCATTCAAAAGTATTTCAAAAATACACACCAAACCAAAAATGACTAAAAACACACAAAAACTGATTTTCCCCAGGCACTTTGCACTAGTTATTCCATGATTCCACAGACCATGATGTGTGTATATATATATATATATATATATATATATATATATATATATATATATATATATATATATATATATATATATATATATACAGTATATATACAGTATATATATATATACACACACAGTATATATATATATGTGTACAGTATATATATATATATTTATATATATATGATTATGTATGTGTATATATATACTGTATATATATATATATATATAATCTGCATATATGATTATGATTAGAACATTCAAAAGAACATCATTTATTCGAAATGGCAATCTTTTTAACATTATAAAGGTCTTTACTGTTACTTTTGATCAATTTAATGCATCTTTGTTAAATAAGTATTAATTTTCTTTAAAAAAGAAAATAAATGATAATCTTACTTCCCCCTAACTTTTGAACAGTGGTGTTTCCAGCATGGAAATGCATGTTTACATGCATATTTAAACCTAATCTAACCTTATAAATAAACCTGAATAAAATCAGAAGAATATTTTTAGGTTATATATGAACTACATTTTAGGAAAAAATCCCTGACATAACCACCTTGCAACACTCTTGCAACCATCACACCACACACATTTTCTTAAAAAAAAAAAAAAAGAAGTTATCTTGCTGTACTAATCTTCACAAAGTCTGTTATCTTCAGCCCAAGTCTTTTACATTCATAGGAACAAAAGGGAGGAATAAAGGAGAGTTCACTAACCTTCAGGGAGTAGCAGCTTGTTCAACAGGAAAGATCTTAATTGCCGACAGTAACAATCAGTGTGTGCAGGTAAGAACGCCCTGTTATTGTCAAACATGCAAACTCTAGGTACAATCTTTATACACAGATTCTCTGTTGATCAGATATTTTCAAATACGGGAGAGTTTCAAAGCCGGTTCAGGGTTCGTGGCCGGTCACCGGGACAACTGCAGCGGCCCACTGGAGTCGCTGTGCATCCAAACGGGGACATCATCATTGCGGACTATGACAATAAGTGGGTTAGCATCTTCTCCAGTGAGGGCAAATACAAGGTCAGTTATATTTAGCTTTACAAGCAAATTTAGAATTTGAGTTTGGAGTTTTAATGATAATGTTGTTCCAATTTTTCTAAAGGCCAAGCTGGGCTCAGGAAGGCTGATGGGTCCGAAGGGAGTGTCTGTGGATCAGAACGGTCATGTTATCGTTGTGGACAACAAGGCTTGTACGGTTTTCATCTTCCAGCCCAGCGGGAAACTCGTCACTAAGTTTGGCAGCCGGGGAATCGGCGACAGACAGTTTGCAGGTATGTGTATATCTACAGCCGTCAAGATGAAGGGTTGCTGACTGCTTTGCAATAGACAGATGCACATTTTGTACTTAATTGTGTAATGTTATCATTCTATGGTTCTGTATCCTTGCCCTTTCTTTCCATCTAGGCCCACACTTTGCAGCAGTCAACAACAACAATGAAATAATCATCACAGACTTTCATAACCATTCTGTCAAGGTAAGCTCAACGTCCAACATTCAACCCAAAAATAGTCATATAACCATTGCAATACCTCAGTTAAGGGAAAAAAACTGCATAGTGCTGCTTTAACATTGCTGAATTATTAAAAACAATATTATTATTACTAATAAATTAATAATAGTATCATTATAACTAATAGAAATGAACTAAATATTAAATCAAAATAAAAGTAATATCAAAATAAAAACACATTATTTTACAGTATGTGTACTTGCATTGTACTTACCTTTAAGACAATAGTGGGTATTATGAGGTAACTACATGGGTCTAGGTTCAGGGTTTGTACCTAGTTATTACAGTTATTGCAATAACTATATATATATTTTTTTTCATTTATTTATTTATTTGTACTGTATACAATTTTCTTATAATCATTTTACTTAATAATATTACTTAATGATCTCTTATAGGTATTTAATGCAGATGGTGAATTCTTGCTCAAATTTGGCTCAAACGGCGAAGGCAACGGCCAGTTCAATGCTCCCACAGGGGTTGCTGTGGATGTCAATGGGAACATTATTGTGGCAGACTGGGGAAACAGTCGAATACAGGTAATGAGAGGTTGTGAAGTCCTGTACTGAACGTCACAGACAGAACTTGAAAAAATAATATTTAAGGTGAAGTCACACTCACCACCTAATGTAATCGCTAATGTAAGCCAAGCCAGTCTCCAATACGCCTTATTCACGGCAGCGCCATCTTTGATTTTTAATGAGGACGAAAGCGAGGCTGTAAGGGATAGACATGCATCTCTTCAATGGGCTGTACTGTTATTTAATGTGTTTTCGGATTGTTCTGCTCATAAAACACTGGAAAAATATCTTTCCAAGAAATGTCAGTTGACAAAAAACTCCCGACAATGTAAGCTGTGGAAAATTGTAAGTAATCTAGGAGCTTTATTCAGCTTTTACAGCGGATGCCATTGGAAACACGGTAAGTCTATCCCTCACAGCCTCACTTTCATACCTGTCATGGCGCTGCTCTGAATAAGGTCTATAGCTTACCTTTGCGGAAGGAACTTTGTTTCTGAAATTACTCGCCCTTAAGTTGTTCCAAACCTGAATGAGCTTCTGCTGAAAGCGGTTGATGATTTCATACAGGTATTGGAACAACTTAGGGTGAGTAAATGATGACTTTCATTTTGGGTGAACTATCCCTTTAAATCCTCTAACTTGTAATTGTGACATCATTAATTATTCATTCATTATTTATTGTATTGTCTGCACTCTCTTCGGAAACACGTCCAATTCCTATTTCCTAGCTTTTTCCTTATCCCAGCAGACTCACAACAATATTTGAGTCAGAAGTTGACATTTTATGAACATTAAAATGATTTGTAGATTGTACACACAAAAAAAACTCAGTATTTTCACATTTTTGCCAATTTCCCATTCATTTTCCATGTGGGTCCATTTGGACCCGAACACCCCAAGTGTGACTATTTTTTTTACTTAGACTATTCACATCCTGTTCCCAATTTTTTGGGGGTTCAAATTTTGGACCATTCCGAGGAAGCTGTGATTTTTAAAAATAAATTATTTAAATTCTTCTGGTCCATTTGGGCCAACAACCCCAGAGGGTTAAAGGATCCTTGCTGAATAAAAGTATCAATTTCTTCTTTTCAGTCGCACTGACCCCAATCTTTGGAACGGTAGTATATAGTTGTCTTACTTACAACACAGAATGTTTACAAATCTAATTCCGAAATCAAAATTGTCGTTCTCAGGTGTTTGACGGAAGTGGATCGTTCCTGTCCTGACATCAACACCGCTGCCGACCCTCTCTACGGGCCGCAGGGCCTCGCTTTAACCTCGGATGGCCATGTTGTGGTGGCTGATTCTGGGAACCATTGCTTTAAAGTGTACCGCTACCTACAATGACTTCAGAGGGACTGGAAAAAGAAACAAAGTCAAACTGTATGTGTCCAAATCTTGCACTTAATGTGATGTAATGGTATTCTCCCTCCTTGGTTTTCACATCTTTTAGTATTGTTATTACTGTTGAATGACTCTCTAAGAAGACTAAAGCTTGTTAACTCTATTTACGGGATGCCTTGGAATGCCTTTGCCAAAGCTCCACACATGACAGTGTGGAAATACTGAGACATCAAAATGCATTGGTGAGTGTATTACCTACAGTAAGCTGAAAACTACAGAAAGCTGCATGTGGGAACCATGCATGAGCCGCCACCTTTCGGGCAAATCCGAGTCCTATCCAACTTCTCTAGGATGCTATTAGAACACTATCTCAACACTTTAGAGATACTCATAACTCATGCAGCTAAGAGAGCAGAAAGCGATATCTCTACTGAAACCAAGCTTTAGCATTCCCTCTTTGACCATTTTGCTCCATTGTTTATGCATCTTAGACTTGACTAATAATAGACTACTAAAAGGTTGGAATTATTAAGCTTTTGGTAATGTTTTTGAAAAAAGTCTATTCCGCCACCATGACTGCATTTATTTTATTAAAAAAAGAGTAAAACCGTAATATTTTTTAATATTACAACTTAAAATAACTGTTTTCTATTTTGAAATGTATTTTTTCAAAGCTGAATGTTCAGCATCATTACTCCGGTCTTCAGTGTCACATGATCCTTTAGAAATCATTCTAATATGATACTTTGGTGCTCAAGAAATATATCTGATTATTATCAGTGTTAATACATATTTGCTTCTGCTTCATATTTTTGTGGAAACCATGATACACTACCATTTAAAAGTTTGGGAAAAGTACGATAAAAACAAAAAACATTATAACTTTTTTATTCATAAAGAATGCATTAAATATTTCAAAGGACAATAAAGACATTTATAATATTACAAAAGATTTGTAGTTCAAATATATTCTGAATTTTTATATATATATATATATATATATATATATATAATAAAATATATCACTGAATTTTTCTATTTATCAAAGAATCCTGAAAAAATAAAGCAGCCAAAACATTGATAATAATAAGAACCATTATTAAATAATTGAGCATATAGAATGATTCAGTGGAGGATCATGTGACACTGAAGACTGGAGTAATGATGCTGAAAATTCACAGAAAAAAAATACATTTTAAAATAAATAAACAGTTTTTTTAATATAGCAATATATATATTTTTTTTTCAAATAAATGCAGTCTTGGTAAACATAAAAGACATTACAAATTTTAATTATTCCAAACTTTTGACCAGTACTGTAGGCCTGATAATAGCTTCACAAACGCTGATCATATTCCACCCGTGTGTTTAATTCATTGTTTTTACTCCAATCAGTGCAACTTTAATAAGCAAACTTACAGTGTGGAATTGAAACATCACGAATAGCATTTGAAGTATCTGTCCTGTGTAATGACATACTGTGTGTATGTGTGTACAGTAGATTACACAACACACTGTTGCCTTGCATACCTATAGAATGATACTAGCAGCGTACGGCTCTTTATTTAGAAAATATTAGGACTCTCTATTTTCCTTACGAATATTATTAAAAACTGGAAATATCTATATATTTGTGTATGTATCGTAAATAATGTTTCAGAGCAAAGAAGTTTGGGTTTCAAATGCAAATGTAGTCAAAGCCAAACATTTTCAGAGGAACTGATTTTGATTTGTCCATCATTCTTCTAATGTGTATGCCAGGATTCTTAGAGGGATAATTCATACATAGTAGTAATGATGTCATTACAAATTTCTGGATAACTTACTAGCAATAGTATTTTCATCATCATTAAAAACGCAACGGTCATTTTTATGTTTTTGCAAATTCCAGAATGTTCATTATGTTGTTTTGGTACAGTAAGTCTGTAAATTATGCATATGGTTTAATGCGCTGATTTGCTTTATTTTCTGTATATAAGGATTGTATGTAAAGAATGTTTTGTACGTTCATCAAAAAACGAATTTTACTTGAATGTTATCGTTTTATGTCTGTACAAAAAAAAAAAAAAAATCAGCCTTAACATTTACATCATGCAGCATTGTTTCGCTTTATTGATAAAAAAGGGTTTCAGTAGTTTATTTTATTTAATTTAGTTGATATTTTTGATGTGTGCCTGTTTACGATAATCCTGCTTGGACTGTGTTGATTTTTCTAATATTGCTGTCACATCATACCATTATCATGCTAATGTACAGCGCATTAAAAGGTGACTTTGGAAAAGCTTGTCCTGTTTTGAAAAATAATAATAATTGATGATAAATGTGACATCATTAATTTGTTACTTTAAAGGGATAGTTCACTTTGAAATTCATTTTTGATATGTTTTAGCTTACCTCAAGGGCATCCAAGATGTAGGTGTCTTTGTTTCAGTATTTTCAATTTTGATATTTTTCTGTTAAACCGTTCTTGTCTGTCAGTCATATAATGGAGGTATATGTGGTCCACCTCAAAGAGCATACACAGAGAAGTCCAAATTAAACATGATTTAATGACTCGTAAATGTAAGTACACATTGATGGCCTGAGACACGAAACGAGCGGTTTGTGTGCGAAAACCAAAAGTATTTATATCGTTTTTACCTTGTGTAATCTACAGAGATGTCAAACTGATCTGACGGCACGGGTGCTGAAAAATGTCAAAATTGAAAATACTGTGGAAACAAAGACACCTACATCTTGGATGCCCTTGAGGTAAGCTAAAACATCAAAAATTAATTTCAAAGTGAACTATCCCTTTAAATTTTAAAGATGTTCTTGCTTTCATTTTATATTGTCACTGAAATAGTCAAATATTCTGACCCGGTTTCACAAAAAAGGCCTTAGAGAAGGCAGGATTAGGCTTTAGTTCAATTAGGCTTTTATAAATGTGCCTTAAAAAACTATTACTGGTAATTACTTGAGATGAAACAATGGCACTGACATAGGACTGAAGATTTGGGTGTTGATAAACTCTAGATCAGGGTTTCTCAACTCCAGTCTTCGGGACCCACTGCTCTGCATATTGTGTATGTCTCCCTTATTTAACACACCTGATTCAGATCCTCAGCTCGTTCAGGATGACAGAGACTCTATCCTAACGAGCTGAGGATCTGAATCAGGTGTGTTAAATAAGGGAGACATACACAATATGCAGAGCAGTGAGTCGTGAGGACTGGAGTGTACACTCACCTAAAGGATTATTAGGAACACCATACTAATACTGTGTTTGACCCCCTTTTGCGTTCAGAACTGCCTTAACTCTGTGTGGCATTGATTCAACAAGGTGCTGAAAGCATTCTTTAGAAATGTTGGACGCTCAGAACTGCTTAAATGGGTCATATAATGCCATTTTTGTACAAGTTAATATGAATGTTTAGGGTCTAAATGAAAACTTTGTAATATACTTTTATTAAAAATTCTCATTAGTATTTTAAGAAAACACCATTTTACCTGGTCAAAATCAGCTCTTGTTTTCAGCAAGCCATTTCAGTTTATTTCCCTTTAAATAATAAACCCCGCCCCTCTGTTCTGCGGGCGTGAACGCACGTGGAGTGTTGCCTTGACAACACTTGAAGGTTTTGGAGAGAGAATGACAGCGCGAGTCTCTCAGGACACATCTGTGCAACTGTATCAGTTTGAACTGGAGTAACTGTTCACCAGAACAAGATGACGGCCGCAAAGAAGTTCGACAATTAAGGCTTGAGGACGTTTCTGAATGGTTGGTTAACGTAATGTTACTTTGATCTATCTTTGTATGCACTGGCAGGGTAGAGTAGTGAGATATGAACGCTGTGTTTACTGATGTGTACGTTCATTGACAGATTTACGTTACAAAACTTTTCCCCATCATTTTGCAAAGATTAATATAAAGATTAATACAATTTTAGGTGCAGAGGGAACATAAATAGTTGGTAGCTAGCCTACCGATTTTTTTTTTTCAGGAGCAGCTTCTTAGCAAAACTAGCTTTATACTGATCCTCGTTTATAAAGCAGTCTGGTGAGAAATGATTCGCGCAAGCAAACATGAGCGCATTGACGTTGATCGTGGGGAATCTTCCCTTCGTAAACAAAACTCAGCCACTGCGTCCTCAGTGGTTCGGTTTTAGGAACATCATTTATGAATGATTTCTGTGTTTGTTATTGCACCCAAGAACAGAACAACACAGTCGCTTAGACGCCATTCTGCTCCAGTGTATCAACAATGACGGACTATTCATAGATGCCACCTACGTCACTACAAATAGAACGCCGCCATATTTGCGACCGACTCGCCCGGTACGGCCGCTCAAACTGCCTATTTGAATGAGAGAAGAGATAGAGATACCTTGAGAAAATTTCAATTTTAGGCTCCGATCCTTATTTGTTACCCCCAGTTTTCTTTAGTCCATTATTATCTGCCCCAGGCTTGCCCTGAATTGGCCTTTCATGAAATAGAAATACATTTGTCATAGAGCTATGGCACGCGTTCATGAGAGTCGAGGCGATGTCATTAATGAATCCTCTGCAGCAGTTCGGCTGGCATGAATGAATCTTTCTAATCCGAACATCAGCACTGGGACAGAGACAACTGCATCAGCACAGTCAGAGACATCAGTCAAATATTATAAAAGACTGCCATATCTCTCTGATAGAACAGATGTTCAGTTAACTTACAGAGAAGGTTAATCACAAATATCGAAATGAGTCTTTCGAGTCGAATCTTTTTGAATGATTTGGCTGCGGTTAAAAGCTATCAAGAGGTAAAGCTCTTCGTGATTATAATATAACGACATAAATTGCAGTTTGTTCGTCACATAAAGCTATCATATTAATAAATAACGATATTAATATAACGGACGAGTAGTATTATATCACTTTTATGATACTTTTGTGATGTTTTTTGTCTTTTATTATTATTATTTTTTGCTTGACAGCCCCCAGTAGGCTGTTACTCATTCACTCTTATTACATCGACAAGAAGAGTCTTAGGCTACATAATTCAAAAATGTCCCTTTGTCTTCCACGGAAAGTAAACTTAAGGATTTGCACATGATGGTGAGTAGTTAAATGACGGCAGAGTTATCATTTTTGGAAGAACTAACGTTAGTCCTTTAATATGCATTTCAAGGCTGATTATGCATCGTCTGCAGAGCTAACACTTGCACAAAAATAACATCTAAAGCGCGTCTGACGAAGACAAACGCAAGACGAACACATCTTTATGAACTTCAGAAAAATATTTATTAGATTTAGACAGACAGACAGACAGACAGTTATGTCAAAATAACCCCAAATCTAATAACTTACCACGATAAAGTGCATTTAAACAGATCCAACAAATTTAATGAAGAAAAAACATTATCTGTCTATCTGTTTGTATATGTTGGCCACTGAGAGTAGGCTGTAATAGAAATATAATAAACCACAAATCAGCAACATGAGACTAAGTCTTTAAAAAAAAAGATTTTCTATTCTCTCTTCTTTTGGTATGGAATAAAATACCAGTTCAGGGTTCCTCTTTCGGCTGTTTTTGCAGCCAACTGCACAACACATTGCAGGCATTAATGTGACCGTCGGTCGCAAACTGGTCGCAAAGATGGCGGCGCAAAGCTACAGTGACGTCACGTGAACCGAATGAATTGAGAATGAGGAGGTGACGTCACGCGTTTAACTCCGCGGTGCATTGTGGGAGGGATCCGCCATTTTGGAAGGACACGCTATCCGTTGTTATAGTTACTTCGACCGTGAGACTGAGAGAAATAGCGAACAGAGAAGGAGTGTAGCTTGATATTTATTTGCATTTTTGCGATAAGGCACACTTTCTTGGGAATAAATGAAGCAAAAGGAAAGGGTCTCTGTTGAGAGAGACTACATAACAGCACTAAGCAGCGTTATTTAGAGAAACTACTTGACATCAACATACAGTATGGACCCAGTACGACCTGCTACAGTGGACGAAAGACCCGAAGCACTAGCACCTTTCACACACCCTGACATAGTCAAGCATCTGGTTCATGGTAAGTGCTTAACGTTACTGCTACACAATGCAAGAGTTCAGACGCCTTAAGTCACTAGAAGCTTATGAACAATTCTGCTGTGGCTGGGTGCAAGAGAAACCCACAAACCTGTAACGTTAAACTGCGAGAATTCAGTCAAACTCGATATTTCAGGCTTCATTCATATGTGGAAATAAATCTGATTTGAATCAGATAACTTACGTGCATTTGCACCTGCCATGCAACGTCAAGCGGACAGATAGGACATTACCCTGTCAATGCGAATCGTACGTCCTTAAAAGGTGTCTTTTTAAAACATTTCGCGGTACAGATAACAAATTAAACAACTAGTTGAATAAAAGAGTATTCATTTCATTTGTTTGTGTTAAATAAAAGGCGAACTGTGCTGAAATGTATTGCTTTTAAAATCATGCTTTGCTCACTGTTGCTGCTGTCAGTTTATCCACAAGCAGTTTCTCTAAATAAAGCTGGTTAGCATTGTTATAAACCCGATAGAACCACTTTCCTTTATCTTCCTTGTCCGTTATACCATTATATGACCCCTTTAAATCACTTTTCTTTCCCATTCTGACATTCAGTTTGGAGTTCAGGAGATTGTCTTGACCAGGACCACACCTCTAAAAGCATTGAAGCAACTGCCATGTGATTGGTTGATTAGATAATTGCATTAATGAGAAATTGAACAGGTGTTCCTAATAATCCTTTAGGTGAGTGTAGAGATCTACTCTATTGCTGCGTCCGAAATCTCCCATTACTCACTATATAGTGGACTATATAGTGAGCTCGCCATTTTGTAGTGCTGTCCGAATGTATAGTGATGATTATTATACCCTATATAGTCCACTCAATGTATCTCAGAATGCATTTTGAAAAGTAGTGAACAACCGATGGTCACTCACTAACCTAAGCCCTACATACCATCATGCATTGCGCTGATCGTAAAAATAAGTTATAATCATGTGTGGAGTAGCGCATTATAACAAAAACGGTCAGAAATCACTTTTAGTTTTTACATTTTGGAGAAATACGCTCAATATAATGTAATGTATTTATTTTTAAAAATCTATTTAGCCCAGAGCCGGCTCAGCACCAGCTGACAGATGATGTAATCAACAGCGCCGAGAGACGATCGGAGTGTCCGAAAGTGGCTTCTGTTATGCTGGTGAGCTCACTATATAGTGCTCTGCTCTCTAACCCCTACATAGGGGTAGGGAGTAGTGCTTTGAGTGGAGATTTCGGCCGCAGCATATGTTTTGATCATAGTTCTGAATCCCATCTGACCAGTCTTTCAAAAAAAAAGCGATTTTCTCAGCTTTTTGCTAAAAATGTTGTTTCTTTATCTCAGCTTTTTAAAAGCTGAGATTTTGTTGTTGTTTTTTATATATTGCCTGTTCAGATATTTATACATGCATATTCTGGGGGTCATGAAAGTTTTGTGAAAATGATCAAAACTGGCGGTGGCAACATAAAGAACATCGGCAGGGAAAGAGGTTATATGAATTTGAGCATAATTAATTCATAATTCATACCCAAATGTCAAAAAAAATTCTAACTCAAATTCTTTCTACTTAGCACAATCACGACAGACTCAAATCATATCAGTAGCCACATAAAAATAGTTTAATTTTACACAGAGCAGGTCGCCTCATGGGGTTTGACAAGTTGTCCAACTCTACATAAAAATAAAAATACAGAGTGCAGCTTTGGCAATAACCTCTCTAGTCTTCACGCTTCATTTAACCGCAACAAAACCATAACCACTTACTATCCACACCATTACAATGCTAAACGATTAAACAAAATGAGGCACGGTTTCGATTAAGAGTGATGACCGCAGCTTTAGAGGGGCTTCTGTATGTCTTCAGCGTCGGTCACTTCTGAGAGAGTTGTGTGTTTCTGAACAAGTCCGTTTCCACGTGTCTAATGATTTTAAAAAGCAAAATAAGCAGCTGTCTGATTTATATTATAAAGTGTAAAATTTACAAATAAATATTCAAAAAGGTCAACACATGCACAGTTTTAAACAGACTCAAATACTGTAGGGGTTTATTCAAGTCCAAGTGAAAAATTTATTCCGTACACGATTCCAATTATGATGGGTTGCCAGGCGACCAGGTACCGCAACCAATCCAGAAGCTGTCCATATAAAACGTGTGTTCTCTCCCAACTGATGTGGAGATTTAAGGCGTAAATAGGGTCATTACAAATTTTAAAACTTCTAGTGTGTACTTTGGTTTATTTCATCTTCACACTTTACACTGTAAAATAAAGTTACCCATTTTTTAATGTTTAATTTAACATTAAGAATGCATATAGTACAAAGTTTTATCCCAGATAATATAATAGTTTTCTAGCAAATGGGAGTTTATATATTGTAATTCTGAGAAAAAAAAAGGTCACAATTACTTATTTATTTTTCTATTCAATAGTGGAAGCGAGCTTCCGTCGTTCTAGGAATTTGGTCATTATTTAAACGAATGTCCGAATTTAACAATTCAAGGATACGGGTTATTCATCATCTTCTTGAGGTCCACCTTCTCATTGCAGTATGGACACGTCTGCTTTTTTCCCACGATGCACCAGCCACGATACAGAATTCATGAAATCTGTTGATTATATGTAGTTAGGGATAATTTGACTAAATAAAAAGGTTTGCAGAAACTTTTACTTCATGTTTCCTCGTACAATAAACAGAATAAACAAGTTCTTGAAATGCATATCAATAAATGTAGCGAACATGTAAAATATTCAATATAACAACAAGACTTCTTGTTTCCAGTTAAGAAAAACATTACATGCAGGGTTTATGGGAAATTAAGGATACATGTGGTTACAGGAGAGCTGGTAGGTGTCCTCAATGATGCCTTCCTCATCTACGTCCACAAAAATCTTCTGACCACACACGGCGCAAATGTCATCACTGAGGTTTCGGGATGGCATACCACCCACGTTATAGTACTGAAGAAGGCAGAAAACAGGTAAGAGTTACTGGGAGATTTAACAAAAACCTTTAATAAGATATAATGGATTCATTTTTTTAAATTAAAATGTTTACAAATAATACTGCAGGATATCTGAGAATAATTTAAGGGTTTACAGCCATGTGTCCACCAAAGCAAGGACTTGTTTTAAATGATTTTGTTCCATTGTTTTGCTGGTTGTTGTCGTCTGTTGTCTTTGTACATGGTGGTTCAATGTGGGATTTGTCCCGCCCTCCTCCACTGTAATTGGACGGCTGGGTAAAAAGTGACAGTGATGAGCGAAATAGATGCTCAGCGCCTTGTCACGCTGCTACCACATTTAAATAAGCGCCGATCCCATTGAAAACAATCGAAAAAAAAAAAAAAAAAATACGGACAAAAACGCTTTGGTGGACACACGGCCAAAGAGTTACATTGATATGAGAATGTCTGGACATTGACGTATAGAAGCTGATGTATATGTATTTACCCCTATAGTGGATGCCATATAGTCTGAGCAGATTTCAGCAAAGTCACGTCCCATTACCCCATAGTACAGACCATAGAAAAGCATGATCACACCTACATCCATCGAGTCCTCTGCTTTAATCCTGAAAAAAAAAAGTATGGTCATATCCCAATTTCAATTTGAATAATTGTGCAGCCCTTAAAGATTTAAAAACATATTTCAACCATAACTTATACAATCAGTTGTCTATATAATTATTCTTAGAATGGCAATCAGAGCATGCACATCCTCTGAAACACGTCACCACAGAAATACTGTACGCATCTATTTCTTTTCAATACCTTTTTTGGACGGGACTAGTTTTCTAAACTACATTTGAATTACAGTTCTTATCATTCGACGTCTGTGATTTCATGTATCGATTTTCGTACCGCGACAAACATCTCCGTGTTTCTTAGAGGGATGGGAGTGTGTGCTTTCTAGATGTGGGCATTACAGAAGCTCATCTGCTGATCTTTCATGCATCACATATGATGTCTATGTCTTTTAAATGTATTATTTATTGATATAATTTTAATTCATTATACTGGGTTTCTGCAGGTATCTTCAAATTTAATATAATGCCTTTTTAATGGCATTTTTAAGATTTTTAAATTGCATTACACAACCCATGACAAAACCACGTGTATATATATATATATAAATTTATATATATATTTAGATTTCCTGGAACATATAGGTGTAATTTGCGGGTAGGACATGTCCCTACCACTTTTTGCCAGGGTCGATGTGTCCACCATTTTGAACCATCTCATGGCACGGATGTACCAATACAAATACATTTTGTTCGTTTGTTAAATAAGAGGCGATCTGAAATGTGTTTAATGTTTTTTTTTTAATTAAGTGAGTTCGTTGCCGCTGCTTTCAGTGGTGCAGATACAATGTTCTGTCTTCACACGGACACGCGCTTAAATACGCAAAAAACACATTAGGAGGATCATACAATATTGGCCATCATAGACATTCAAGACCGGATTATATTTCACAGAGGACTGTTGAGTTTGCGGAAAACAGTAGGTCACTTGCCCTGGAATTTTTACAGAGGTTGTGTGAGGAAAACCTCAGACTTGGTAGATACTGGTGGGATTAAAAATCGCAAAGTATGTCTGTGAAACACAAATTTCTCTAACGTCCCCCTGGAAACTTAGTGCCATCCGAATAGGGCTTAAGGGAGTAATTCCTTCTAATCAGAATGCCATTGTGTCAGCATTGCCATGGAAACAATGAACAGGGGGCGAACTAACTACTGACTTAATATTTAGACAGACAATTCCTCCTCCTTAGGATCCCTGTGCTTAGGATTTTAGGATCTGAATGAAAGCACTGTTTCATTTCTGATCAAATATCAATGTTTGTTACGCACCTGAAAAAAACGTTGAACCCAAACATGGTAAACATGATGGCGAGATATCCTATAACACCCACAGCGTAGCTCAGCTTGTAAATGAGGAGGAACCACTTATACACCATCCTGCAGAAGTGAAAGGCTTTTAGTTCAGATTCTATAGAACAAGGCACAGGCAACACATTGTACACGTTGTATATTGCACTTATAAAACTCAAATATCAGCTGCTTTTTTATATGAGACAATTACATGTAAAGCAGTGCTTTTGAATCTGAAGGCCCTCCGCTTTCAAACACAATACAGTATCCGAGGCTACATAGTGCATACACATGATATTTGTGCTGTAATTGACAAACTGTTGATTGATATATTTATTAATATTGTTAATTCGTTCTATATATTAAATAAATAAACTATGATTCCTTTTGTGATTCCAGAAGTTACGTTCCGTATTCAAGAACTGTATTTTCTTGATTTAAAATAATAGTTGTTGAGAGAAAATAAAAAGAAATACATTTTTTAGTATTTAATTTACATTAATAATATAAATACTTTAAATACTAAGTCATCCTGCTCTTCTTTTAGCTTATTTAAAATAATTGATCATCCAAAAATGGAAATTCAATAATGAAAAAGTTTAACTTTCTATATGCTATGGAACCTAAATAAGACATTTTGTAACCCAAACACAAAGTCTTTTGATAATGATATACTTCCATTGTATAGAAAAGTGTGAAAAAACTTTCCTCAAAACTTTTCTTTTTGTGACTAACAGAAGATAAAAAGCTACAGAACAGTGTGGAACAACATACAGGAAAGTAAATGATGACAAATGTCATTTTTTCTTAAGCATTTCAAGCATTACCGTGGCGTTCTGCAGGAGAGGCTTGCGTGTGGCTCTGAATATGACATAGCTGGTGATGACGGAGAACATGCCCCATGTGGACAGGAAACGCCACCAATAAAGCTTAATAGTGAAGTACAGAGGAACCACCCACATCTGCAATAGTGTGACCATCTACAAGACAAACAATATTAACAATATTCATTAACTACTTTATTACAGAGCTTTATTTGTGCACATGGACCCTAAAAATCAGATTTTGATCAGACTACTTGAGAATTGACCAATCCGATTAAAATCCCATTCGGATTTTGCTTTAAACCTTTTCTAATCCGATCTAGAGAACCTCATCATCTGTGAAGTGGAGCAGGACAAGTAAAGGTGTGCGACATTGACAAAAAATTATATCCCAATATTTTCGGGGATTTTCCTGATAACGATTATTAGACAATGTTTTGCTGAGTGTATTTATTGTGTTGGTACTTTGGCAGGTTTAGACCGCCGACTTATGTTCTTCATACTCTGTGCGTTGGTCAGTTCACAGCAGTGACAGAAATGATTTGTTCCAATATGTTTCAGTTGTTTATTGCAGCCCTGAAAGGACTACAGACTAGTGGTGCACGATATATCGACCGCCGATATAATATCGGCCGATATGGTACATTTTTTTTACACATTGTAATCGTTCCGATGTCAAAATAGGGCCAAAAATAAAATATCGCAATGTCATTTTTTACCAATATTGTGCGGCCCTAATCCTCGCTATGTGTTTTCTATACAGAGATATTCGACATCGGTAAATATCGGTATCCAATATCGGTAAAATCTATTCCAATTTGAGGCTTGTAACGTATAAACGTCAACCTGATCGCTTTATTTAGCATTAAATAGCATTTAGCATGTAAACACTACATCAAGTCCATGTAAACGTAGGTACTCACATTGTAGGATCTGCCGTGTCTTTGTTTCCACTGAACCAGGACAATCTGAGCAACCACTAGTGTGGCGATGAGAATCAGAACCATCTCGGCATGCATGGCCTCATGACCTCGATGCTTCACGTGCAACCTCTCGTGCTGCATCCTGAAGTTACACACACATGAGCGTACAGACAAGTCAGAAATAATCAGAGAATCGTTATGCCATGAAGCCAAAGACAAATCAACACTTCTATATGCACTGATTTCAAAACTAGAAGCTAATGATACAGAAAACTAGGTTAAGAGGTTGTGAAAGATGTTCGTTTTTGCAGGATCATACACGAGGCCAGAACTACTGAGGCCACTTGCACGACATTGCCAGCGTTCACTTATAAAAATGACACACATGCTCCAGGAACTATTTTTACATAGATGGTGACAATCTTAAGGGACTAAAAAAGACAACATGTGACAGTTTAGAAAAGTTTCACTTTTCTTATTATTCTTAACATTTAAAAAAATAATGTAAGGAACAACCCCATAAAAAAGATTGCTCATGACTACTTACTTCCACGATTCCCTGTTGGACATTTTCAAAAGATCGTCCTGTGAAAAAAGAACTGGATTTAGAAAATACAAAAATAACATGTTTAGGTAAATGGCTTGCTTTATAAAAACCACACTGAAATGCATCTTCTATTATTTTATGTACTAGTTTGTATATGACCCTTCAAGTTAGTACAAGACCCCTGGACTGGATTTATTTTGCCTGTGTTGATTTCGGTTACAATAAACGTGATTGACCAGTCAGAACTTTTCTAGAGAATCACATGATAGAGTGCAATAGTCGGGTTCCAGAAGTAGAAATCCCATTCATTTTCTCCTGCCAAGGGGAATTGATTTTCAACAATTAGTCTACTTTTAAATAGTCGTTAATCAATAGTAAATGCTTTTGTTGAAGGCACCAACCTCCATTATAACTTATTTTTTATATAATCATCTCAGTCCACACATCTCAGTTGACTTTTTTTTTTTTTAAATCCCTTAAAAATACTTCTGGACCAAGGCCGCTACAAAAGTGGGCAGATACTGGTGCACTCTTAAAAAAAAAATTTCACACTTGAATGCAGAAAATGGCCAATCATAATTGAAGTATTCGAGAGCAGGGGCGGACATAAGTGGACACTTGGGGCCCCGGAGAATAGGGGGTCCCACCAGGTATTGGCAAATCATATTTGGCAAAGCTCAAGTGTGTATTTGTGTTATGGAGATTCTTGACCCGCCGAATTATGTACACTGTAGTAGGTGCTGTAAAGAGCTAATACTAATCCCAATCCTAATCCTACCGTCACTAAATTGTGTGTACCGGTCACATGATTCGGTGGGTCACAGAATTTGGCACAACAATGTCTAACTGTCTTACAACAGAGGTATTCACCAGAGAGAAGAAAACGGTAACACTTTACAATAAGGTTCATTAGTTAACAACTTGAGTTAACATGAACAATACTTCTTCAGCATTCATTAATCTTAGTTAATTTAATTACTAACAACACGTTTTATTTAAAACAAAATCAAAGGTTGTATTTGTTAACAAGTTAATGCACTGTGTGTGAACTAACATGAACAAACAATGAACAGCTGTATTTATATTAAATAACATTGATAAAGATGAATAAATACTGTAACAAATGTTTTGCTCATTGTTAGTTATTACATTCACTAATGTTAACTAATGAAACTTATTGTAAAGTGTTACTTAAACTACAAACTAAGATTGAAAGAGAGACAGCAAAATATGGGTTACAAATGTAAAAGAGCACATAGCCAGTGTGTTGGGGACCCATACCTGGAATTTGCTTAGGGACCCAAATCATTAGCCTTAATCCACCTATTCAAGATGTAATAATAATTGAAAGTCTAAATTTTAAAATGACAGTTTAAGTGAATCACAAAAAAAAAAACTGGTACAACTGTACCGATTCCTTTATAGATTCACATTTGAACCTATAACTACCCATCTAGAGTGCATATAATCTGATGCTAGCATAAACATGGCCATGCTTGTCCACACATCTCAGGTGACTACAGTCAGCTGACTAGAAGAGAGCTTGTATCTCTTGCAGTTAGCTGGACATTTTATTACAAACTACTGATCATACAACAGTGCCTTTCAAACCCCAAATCTTCATAACATAGCTCTCAATGTACAAAAAAATTGATCAAACTGGCTTGCATTTACTCACAACCCAGATTTGTCTACTTGCAGGTTGTGATTTATCCTTCTCACTACCCAGTGATTCACTTTTAATAAAACAGTCAGTGACAGGCAATGGATTTCTTATTACAGTATCACCATGGATATCATATGATAACAATATGTTTGCAATATAATCCACATACGGATGTTCCTGCCACGTTTTAAAGGCATTTTACTACTCGCATACACCAAGTTTGCCGAACAAACTAAACAAAACATTTCCCATTATAATCAACGGATCTATCTACACTACACGCGAGCGTGTTGATCATGTAAACAGATTCGTTCATAACAGCAGGGTAACGTTGACGTTAACGATAGCTAGCCGCCGCGTCGCTGACAGTGTACACGACAGCTAGCCTATATACCAAAATATCAAGGCGAAACATCACCGGTTTTAGTTGTGTGAGGACCATCTATATATGAAATACTGAATCCAGTACCTGGGGTTGCAGGTCAGCCATTATTAATATCGCTCTAGATTCCAGTCATCTATTAATGGCTACGTTTCTACCGGCAGACACCATCGCGCTCGTGTTCCATACAAATGAATCATTCTGGTGAGTCGAATCTCTCAATGAATCTTTTGAAAATTGTTCAAAAGATTCTTTTGCCGACTCATTTGTTTGAACCGGTTTGAACCCGTACCGTCTCTTTTGAGCTTGTTTGGTAAGTCTATGCTTTTGACGAAGCAGGTCCTGTAAAAACGTGCACAAATTATTTCAGATAGCCTAGGTTGCATATATTAGTTTTATTAGGCCTGTTGTTTCATTTGTTATGGTTGACTTATTATTACGTTTTATTTTATTTATTGAAACGTTATTTTACAGAGGGAATTTAGGAGCACGAAATTTAATTCTGTATGCTTTATAATTTTTGAATAGTTTTTAACCGGATCTTTGAAATGAACCGTTCAAAAGAACCGATCACTTCCCGTAATGTGCTCATGACGGCTTGCTGGCACAGATCTGCGCAGGAGCAAGTTAGCAACACTCTCACACACAAATCATGACACTAATACGGGATTGGCCTTATTCACCAAGTACAGTAAAATATCAGTTCGTTTAAAGTAGTCTTATTTCTATACATTTGTTTTTTTAATACAATAAGTAAAAGTTTTGAGAGTAGCTAGCCTTTGTGACACAGCCAAAAGGTAACCTCTCATTTGTAGGCCTAATTCAGTAAGATTTGAGAATTAATTCTCATTTACAACTTACTATTTGTCTTATTACAAGCTATCAGTATTTTTATTTTATTTTTTTACAATGATATGAGTTACTGAGAGCCTTAAAGTGTTAAAAACAATAACTAAACACTGAGTACAAAGTGTCTGTTTGTCATGTCTGTTAGCGATGAGTCAAAGTTGGAGATGTGGGTGGTTGAAGAAGATATGGCACAACAAATCACACTAACCAAACAAACAGCAATAGTTTACTTGCTGAGTAATGCAGATTTAATAGAACATACAGAAACATTTTAACTGATTGAGCATGTCTCAATCGGAGATTCTTTTCCCGTTTAATGTTAATCACAGGTCCATCATAGCCTATTGAGGATTAGTCATTTTACTAAAAATGTTTCATTTTATTTTTGCAGTTTGAACAATTCACATGTGATAAATATGTACAAATGTTTAGCAACTAATGTAGTAGCCTTAAAATGTGGCCAGAACGTTCTATTCCAAAATCTATCATTGTAAATAACTTTTTACATTCATCATTATAAGTCACATAACATACAAACTGTTTATTGCTATAGTTTGTTATAGCGAAATGTTCATTTGCATATACGTAGCCTATTACTTGATTGCTTCATGATTATTTATTATTGCTTTGTTCACATAATTTCTTCATTTCCCTAAAATGATGCCTTCCCTGAACTGATTACCAAAAGCGAGAATCGAGAATTAAAGATTAACCAGCACTGCAGTCCCTCCTGTTCCAATGCCGGGGGGCGTATGGTATAAATTCTGGGTGAGCAGCGCTGAATTATCTACAGCTGAGAACCTCACACTGTTGCTGGAACTGAAGTGTGAGCTCTAACAAAATGAAGCTTCTCTTATTACTTTTCCTGTGTGTTGTTGGAACTCTCGCACAAGACGATTATGATGATTATGGAGCGGTAAATATTATTAACATTATAATATTTAATAGAATTTGAATATAAAATGTCGATAATGTAGTGATTATTGTCTTGTTTTTATTTGCCTTTTGCTTCAGGAAGGAAAAAAAGAGGTAAGTCCTTTTTAAAATTCAAAATATTAATAAATAGTCAATTCAAATCTGCATAAATAATACAGAAAATATGATTAATAAATTAATGCCCATATAGATACCCATAAATATGGATATATATTTATCATTTATGGTTGATTAAGATTACATAAGTTAAATTTGGTTAAATAAGATTGTATTAAATGTAAAAAAACTTGTCAAATATATATATATATATATATATATATATATATATATATATATATATATATATATATATATATATATATATATATATATATATATATATATATATGAGTGTGTGTGTGTTCATATTTTGATATTTTTGACAGTTTCATATTTTGACAGATCATATTTTGGAGTACATATGACCTCAAATCAAATGGAATGTGCAAATAATTACATAAAAAAAATGCAGTGACATTTTTTGATAGATTGTTCTGAATTTAGCTTAAAGCAACCGTAGATCCCAGGGGTCATCGTCCTGTCAGTAGAGGTCGTGAGACGTACTCCTCAGGCCCAGCAGCCCCGCCCCCCGTCAGTGGGGGAGGCCGCTATCGTGGACGACCAACTGCAGCGCCGGTGGGGAAAGCTACGCAGGAGAAGGAAGAGTACCCAGAATCGGGTGGATGTACCCACATGTCTGAGAAAATGGTCAGAGTGCCAATATGCTTTGATTCTATTTGTGCAGTATGTATTTAGATGGGCGACATAACCCATTCAGGCACTAAGTTCTGATATTTTAGGATAAGATGACAAAATTTTCTGTCTATATGAATAATCTTAATAACATGTTATCTCCCATTGAAAACCCAATTGTTCAACCCATTAATCCTTTAATCTGAATATAACTGTTAATGGGGGTTACGGCCTTAATTTAAGTAAATACCACACAAACCACATTTAAATTAGTTTTTTTCTCTCTCTCTCTCTCTTCAGGGAGTGTTGTGTCCCACAGGTTGTGAGCTGAAGAAAACCCTCCAAAAGCAAGAACGTAACGTGAAGCCAACTGTAGATCAGCTGAAAAGATCTGTGGATGAGTTGACCCAGTCCACCAACTCTATCTATGGCTACGTCATGGATATGTCTGCAGAAGTAGCACAAAGACAACGAGTCAGCGAGGGTAACTAACTATAGCTCAGAGAGCTTGTCCTCCAACCCTAAACCAACACACCTGAACAGGCTAATCAGGGTCTTTAGGATCATAGATATCCATAATAAAGGCTAGATTTCTTACAGCGGAGTCTCTATCGTCATCACCGGCGGCCATCTTGTCACAGGCAAGCGGATGTAAGATGAGTGATCAGCACGAACACAAATACTCTTATCTCGTTGAAATCTTAACGGTTTGGTTTCTTACAAATGTTATTAACGTGCCTATAATTCTGGATGATTATTTATTTATAAACGTATTATTCAGTGTCATACTACATCTTTGATGTTTAGAACAAACCAACCTGTTTGAAAATCGGTATAAAATTGAGTAAGTTATGGTTATTTGAAAAGTACATGCGCCATTAAAACACAATGTCACGAGTGAGCGAGCTGCCTGTGACAAGATGGCCGCCATGTGTGGACGTCGACCTCCATTGGCCAGCAGCGCGGACGAGACATCTAGCCTTTATTACGGATATCTATGTTCGGGATTACAAGAAAATTATAGGCAGACGAATTTGATCAAGGTTGGAGGTAAACTCTGGAAGGTGGACCTTGTGGGCCAGAGTTGAGAACCTAGTTTATTGTGATCAGACAAGAATGATTTGGATTAGCTATCCTATAACTCAACTCAGTTATTCCAAAAGGAACATATTTTGATCAAATATACATTGTGTAAGTCAATAAGAATTAAGGCATTTGCCAAATAAATAAAAATATCAACTCATTATCGTTTTTAAAAGACATTCTCACTTATTAAACATCCCCCTCTTTGTGTTCTCTCATAGGCAATGGTTTGCTGGTTGGTCAGTACACAGATAGTCTAGAGACACAGCATGCTTATGTTAAGGAGGCTGTGGACGTCACCTTTCCCCAGAATATCAAAGTACTACAGGCTGTGCTGGAGAAGGTCCGTGAGAAGATTCAGCGTTTGGAGAAAGCCATCACTACTCAGAGAGCCAAGTGCCAAACACCTTGTAAAGTCAGCTGCCCGATTCCTGTGGTGTCCGGCAAGGAGTGTGAGGACATTATCCGCAAAGGAGGAGAGGACTCTCAGATGTACCTCATACGGCCTGATCCGCTCAGTGCACCCTACAAGGTCTTCTGCGATCAGACGAGTCAAAAAGGAGGTATGTCCACTTCATTGAAACGAACCCCTAATGTAACTCAGGGTCTCAGGGCCTATTGAAGAAAGTCACGAGAAACACACAACCCAGATTCATTGGGAAAACTTGCCTGTGGCTAGCCTGGGTTTCCCCATGCTGTCTTGCCGCAGCACGATTTTATTCACGTTCCTTGGCAGTCTGGTCACCATGAACCAAATTTTCCCCTGAAATAGGGAATGCCTTTGAAAATAATGTTGCATCTATAAACACCACCATATTCCCAACCGGTAATGGTAACAAAAGCAAATGTGATGTAATGTTGCAGCCATGCCATTTTAGCTTGATTCTATCAGTTTTTAGCTTTTTATTGTCATATCATTATATCATTTGTGTGTTGTTGGTGTCATACTGCCACTAATGGTCATTTTAGCCAGAAACCGTATAGTTTTTCCAATGATGCAACCATCATCATAAACTTCTCTATTATTCCAAAGGTTGGGTGGTCATCCAGAGCCGAATGGACGGCAGTGTTGATTTTGGCAGGCGCTGGGACGACTACCGAAGAGGCTTTGGAAACATTGCATTTGATGTGGGCAAAGGCCACTGCCAGACTCCTGGTAAGCTATGGCTAACAAATAATATGCAAAACCATGATATAAACATACTTACTTCAGACTAGCATTGCATATTGTGTGGTTAGACCCTGCAGAAAAGACCAAGATGTTGTGTTTTGTTGTGCTGGTTTCCCTTACTAGGCTTCTTAGCTAAACCAGCAAGCTTACAGTACATGTTCAACCAGTATTGCCAACAACAAAAAACAAAACCTGGTGAACAGCATTTAATCACCAGTATATAAATGCTGGGTTGTTTTAACCCAATTTTAGGTCAAAAATGGACAAACTCAAATATTGGGTTATATTTGTAATTTAAAAATGTAACCCATTGGCTGGGTTTGTCCATATTTGACCCAAATTGGGTTAAAACAACCCAGCAAATAGCAGTTCTAAACACTGGTCTTTCCAGCAAGGTTCTCAATATCAATGTTACATTCACTGATTCACCATATCATCTCATTCTCTAATGAACTTGTGGACTGTTTTAGGTGAGTACTGGTTGGGTAACGAGCGGATTAGTCAGCTTACAAAGATGGGTCCCACTGAGCTTCTGGTTGAAATGGAAGATTGGTCCAGTTCAAAGGTCTACGCTCACTACGAGCAGTTCACTGTTCAGGGCGAAGCCACCAACTACATCCTAGCGGTTGGCACGTTACTCAGGAACAGCTGGAAACACGTTCTTAGATGGCGCAACAGAACTGTTTGGAGAAACCGTACCATGACTATCCATAACGGCATGATGTTCAGCACCTATGACAAGAGATAACGACAAATGGTTCGTATGGTACACGTTATTTATCCTGATGATGGCCAGAATGAAAACTGCATGAAATATCTTCAATATCCAATGTTCTTTCTCTATCCAATTGTGTCAAACATAAACAGGATACCTGGAGATCCTTCTAAGCAGTGTTCAAAGGAAGATGGCGGCGGATGGTGGTACAACCGATGCCACTCTTGTAATCCTAATGGGCGATACTACAGGGGCGGAGCTTATACAAAATACATGGCTAAGCATGGGACAGATGATGGCATAGTGTGGATGAACTGGAAGGGCTCGTGGTATTCGCTCAAATCTATCAGCATGAAGATCAGACCTTACTTCAAATCAAGATAAAAGTGAATTAAAATGAGATACTGTGTCCATTCTTGTATACATTCTCGTCCAATGCAATGCATTTCGGGATTTTTTTTGGTTTGTTTTTTGAAATAGGAGGATAATAGACCCTGAACCTACATTTTTACTAGAGCTATTATTTGTATTTGCAAACTTAGTTTCTGTGTTGAAGTGTGTTGAAGAATGCAAAACGGTGTAAGACAAGATGGATACACAATCATCCTAATTCTCATTAAAGCTGACCTACAAAATACATTAAACCAAGTGTCTTCAGTATTTATGTTTTTTTTTTATTAAAGAGCAACAGTATCAGTTTGGTATGAGATGTATGACGCTGCAATAGCAATAAATTCAGGAATATTCAATATGACTGAATGTAAACACATTGTTTCTTTGGCACTTTATTAGTACTTTTGACATTGTGGATTTTTTGAAAATAATTTGGATTAAAACCCTTTTCAGACTCTCACAGGTTTGTCCACTAGTCATTTCCAAAAGTGTAGATACATGCATCATGGGAAAATTATTTGTTTTTCTAGAAATGACAATGTAGACATTTCTTAAATAATAAAAAACAAAACAATAAAGTATCCCTTTAAAAGGTACACTACACTCTATACAAAAATGGTGCTAAATAGCACTCAAAGTGGTTCATTGGCTTGTAATCATCAGAGGAACCACTTTATCTTTGTCAAATGGTGCAATGTTAGAACCATAAGAGGTGCCATTGAGCACCTTAACCACCCCAGAGTACCACTGAAGAACCAAAACAGGTTCTTTAAATGGTAGTGGTGCTATATAGCACCATGACCATCACAAAGGACCCCTGAAGAACCCCTTTTTTAGTGTATTTACCATTGAAGCACTATTATGTACATTTAAGGTACTAATGTGCACCCTTTAGGGGTAAATAAGATACAAACACATAGCCTACCTTTTGAATAGGAGCCGCTCAAATGTGTAGTGTAGAGAGTGTGTAGAGAGTGTATCCTAAACATACACAATTAAATATAAAAAAAAATTATTGACATAATTAATTAAATAAATAAAAATATTTGACTTAATTACAGCTTATTAGAAATGACTTCACATGTCGCATGTTACATCCCCAGCATGTTTTTTACCTGTTGTGTCCTTGGTAAACAACCAATTATTGGGGGCAAAATTGTTTGGTTGAAACATTGTTTGGTTGAAACAACAATGCTTTATTAATGCCAAACACCTACACACACACAAATGCCTTATGAAAAATGTTGTTTTATTGGCACATAAGTCATGATACTCATTAAAACGTTACACAGTTGTGAGATTTTAATGAGGTAAATTAAATGGCATTTATACAGTATCTCATTCATATTCCTTAGTTGCAACTAGGCACAGCTGTTTTAGTCTTTTTTCTTCTGCTGTTAAACACCAGGAATATTGGACATAAGTTAGACATAAAATAAAATAAAAAAACATGAAACTGTTAAGGTGATATTGGCAAAATAAATGGCACATGTGATCTTTACATAAATATGTAGCAAATAGCTTGTATACATTACCAAACCATACTGTGTTAGATAAAAACAATCCCTCATATCTAGACATAAATATTAGGGCTGTCAAACGATTAATCCGGATGAAATCGCATTCAAAATAAAAGTTTGTGTTTACATAATATATGTGGGTGTACTGTGTATAATTATTTTGTATATATAAATACACACACATGCTTGTACATATTTAAGAAATATTTTCATGTATATACTGTATATAGATTTATATATAATTTATATATAAATATAAATCTTTTATATTTAAATAATATTTTTTCTTAAATATACATGCATGTGTGTGTATATATATATATATATATATATATATATATATATATATATATATATATATATATATATATATACATACATATACAAAATAATTATGTGCACCCACATATATTATGTAAACACAAACTTTTATTTTGGATGCGATTATTCGTTTAACAGCCCTAATAAATATGATTAAAAATCTTCAAGGATTTCATCTAAAACCACCTGATGCTGCCCAATGTCTTCAAACTTTGTGAGAAGCTCAGTGCGAACAATGGGAATCTTACGGTAAGTGAGGGACACGGCGGCCGATCAGCAGACTGAAGTTTTAGTTTTTTGACTTTGGCGAATGATTTTCGCCTCTTTGAGATCATGCTGAACTGCGCCATTTTGCTCTCCATAGCTTTGAATGCTTCGTTATCAACGGCATGGTCAAAGGTTTGCTTGCATGATCCTTTGCACGCACGGATTTTGATGTCAATGTCCACCTTCACTCCAAAAAATGACACAAAAACAAGTCTGAATCAGGGCAAAAGTTACATTTCAACCTTCAAGCAAATAGTGAAATCCCTGACTCACACGTTTTTGCAGAACATTTGATTAAATATATTGATTATGTGAACCTGAATTTACTCAACTGACCTTCCAGTAAAAAAAAAAACCAAAAAAGCAGTGTTGAAGAGGCTTTAATAAATTCCTCAGGCTGTAATTTTCCTCTCAGAGATATTTATTCATATGTTATTTGAATGTTCAGATTTGACTTTGATCTTTAACATCTGATTCTGAAATAAAAGACTTTGGTAAATACCTTACCTCAGTTCGACGGATTTCATTGATCTGATCCCAGATCATGCGATGATGCTTCCGTAAGTCTCCTGCAAGTTCTGCAGACCTCTTGTGCAGGAATGTTAGGTTTCTATGAAGTTCTTCAGCAAACTCAGCATATCTGAGCTCCTGCACTGCACATGGAGAAAACCATCAGACCTCCTCATCCTTTTGTAAATGACTGAACATGATAATACAGTCCCAGCAAACAAATTTAGGTTCTGGGAAAGTTCAGGGAACGTTCTGGGAACCAAAAACTAACATTCCCAGAACGTTCCCTGAACTTTCCCTTAAGGTAAAGGGAATGTTCCTGGAACATTCTCCTTACGTTATAAAAATGGAACCTAAAAAATAACCTACATGGAACATTCCTATAACATTCTTGTTTGGTTCCCAAAAAATAACCTACATGGAACATTCCTATAAAATTCTTGTTTGGTTCCCAAAAAAATAACCTCATGGGACCATTCGGGAATGTTCTGTGTTTGCTGGGGTAGATGAACCCGTTTAAAAATATAATTATCTGAGGAACATGGATGGAAGCTATATAATAGCAACGATTCCTCCAGTGATCTTGTTAGAAGGCACTTGAAATATATAGACCTTATGCACCAGAGAAACGTGGGCGCCGTCATCTGCAGAATATATTGTCTTTGAACTTCCGGTTTCGCGGTGGCTCTGTATATTTCTATGACATCGCTGTCGAGGAATAATTAGCTGGTGAAGCGGATTTACTTATTGTAGAGTTAACAAAAGGTATCATGAGCATTGTAATGTTTATCATAAGCATTGTAAAGCGGATGTCTTAACAATTGTCGACCGGGAATTTTTTACGAGCAGTTCATTCATACCTATGCAAGATCACTGTCAAAATACAGACCGGAAGGCAAAAGACAACGAGCGAAGCACTGAAAAGGGGCGGTGCTACATAAGGTCTATATTAAAACTATGTGAGAACAGAAATAAATTAAGGCAACTTCAAAAGGATGTCTAGAGGTTCTCTTGCAACTCCAAATGGTGCTTCAGGTTCCATTTTTATCTTTTTTTTTTACACAAAACACAAAGATATAAAAGCATATGAAAAGAACCATAACATTTAACATACTGTATGTTTGGATGATAGCTTTTCTTTGTGACCCATAAAGCTGGACACTCATTTGCATTACTGATGAGGTAATGTCCTGATGTTGTTGAATCCTTCCACAAATATTTCTCAGTCGCTTACGAATATCTTCATCTGTTACTTCCATAAGACCCTCCAGTTGACATCCAGATGGACATTTATTCTCCTGCAAAAGAAAAAAATCACAAAAACATTCCAGTACTGACTAATTCCAACAATCGTGGAATAACAATTTTTCTTAATCTAGAATTCATCTTAGTATTTTCTTAGTTAATGAATGCACTTTTATTATTTCATAGTGGTTTGTGATGAGCAATATAATATCTGATTGTTTAATTTATGATGTATTACTACTTATTAATCAATCTACTATCTACTTTGAAGATAAGTGATCTCTTAAAGGGATAGTTCACTTTAAAAATTAATTTTTGGTATGTTTTAGATTACCTCAAGGGCATCCAAGATGTAGGTGTCTTTGTTTCCACAGTATTTTCAATTTTGATATTTTTAGGTCAAACCATTTGTGTCTATCAATCATATAATGGAGGTCTATGGTCACCACCTCAAAGAGCATGCACAGAGAAGTCCAAATTAAACATGATTTAATTACTCGTAAATGTAAGTACACATTGATGGCCTAAGACACAAAACGAGTGGTTTGTGTGAGAAAACGAACAGTATATTGTTTTTACCTCTTGTAACCACAGCCACGTCCAAGTGATCTGAGACTATTTGTGGCTGTGGTTACAAAAGCTAAAAACTATATAAATACTTTTGTTTTCTCACTTTCATGTTTTAGGCCATCAATGTGTACTAACATTTATGAGTCATTAAATCCTGTTTTAATTTAAAACAGTTTAAATTAATTTGGACTTCTCTGTGCATGCTCTTTGAGGTGGTGACCATAGACCTCCATTATATGGCTGATAGACACGAATGGTTTGACCTAAAAAAATCAAAATTAAACTACTGTGGAAACAAAGACCTACATCTTGGATACATCTTTTTTTCAAAGTGAACCATCCATTTAACAATAAAGTTTCCAAAACAAGGTTTTCACAGTGATGCCATAGACAAACTTTTTTTTAGAGTGAGATTCTCCAAAATCACTCACCCTCTCCTCATCAGAGCACAAAGGGTGTGTTGACCATGCTGGACACTGTCCAAATTTGCTGAAACCAGAGTGATTATGTTGTTTGCGACTGGATTTCAAGGTCGTACACACTGCAACAAAACCAAACACACTTGCATTACACTTTAATGTTTGTTGTCAGATGGGTTATGGTGGATAATTTTGAACATTTTGTTTACATTGAATGTTGTAAGCTCATTGTTTGTTGTAATCTTGATGTGAAACCACCTTATAACGTTTAAAATAAAATAAAAATAACTTGTATCTAAACCAGTAGGGCACAGACGACTACAGTCTTATATTAAAGGTAAATGAGTTTTAATGATTAACTGTGGTCAAGACAATAATATGATCAATAGGATACACTGGCAGTCGAAAATGTGACCTTAAGGGTCCTGTACCTAGGGGTACAACAATTTGTCACTCAAAAGGTATTAGTACCTTAACCTAGTAATACAGTATGTACTTTTAAGGTACTGTGAAACTTTTAGAGGTAAATAATGTACAAAGATGCCCTTTTGAGGGTACTGCTTCAGTCACAAAGGTCCGATTTTTGCAAATGTTTTGCTGAGACATACTAAAATAGGCTTTATTTATTGAAAAGTAAAATGATTATGTAATCAGATGGTCTTTTTTGTGGTTATGACTTAGCTGTAAGGTGTCTATTTCCAGAAAAATATTCTAAAAGCAGATATTTTGAAATAAAAAACACACACAACCAGTCCAAAACTTAAAGTGAACACATTTTTATTGGAAACATGAGGTATGATGGTTGTGTAAAAATATACATGGCAACATTACAGCTTTACATTATGACAAGCAGTTTATTGGTACTGATCATTCAAAGCAATGGCTATCTGTCTCCCCCCACCCCAAATCCCCTCTATTTCACTTTTCAGACAGGTCTGACCTTCATTCTCACTACTTTGAGAGAGTAATCAGCTGGTTTGAAAAGCAGCCACACGACACCATTCTCAATCTCATAAGGGACTTTGGTGTTGGGGTCATACTGGCCTCCTTTATAGTAAATCCCATTGAGATTGGCTGACCGGCAGTTATTGTACCACCACCCGCCACCATACATCTCCGCACAGTTCTCCTCCCACTTATCGTTGTCCCTATCAAAGGTGCTAAACTTCATGCCGGCATGTGAAAGGAAGGATCCAAGCTTAGGCTGTCCGTTCACTAGCGCATCACCTGCGTCCCCGTGTAATCGGACACGGTCAATGGGAACCCATCTGCCTCCGAGCCAACTCTAAAACTGTACTCGGCATACACCTCGTTCCCTTGCCAGTCCTGCAGCTCAACTCTCAGAAGACTCTCTTTCTGAGTGAGAAGGTGTAGAAAGATGTTGCCGATCCAGACCTCTCCCTTACCCTGTTGATCTACCTGCCCAAAACCATTTCGATACTCCTTCCAAGTGCGATTGAAGTTAACAGACCCATCCTCCCGCTGCTGAACCAGAGCCCATCCCCCCATCCCAGTGTCCTGGTCACAGTAAACCTCTACTACTTCCTCCGACCCAGCCAGCTTTAATTTGAACAGGCCGCTCTGACCGCCGTTAACATGCTTCTGCTGGATTTCAACGCAATCTGAAAGAAGATTACACACCCGCTGATTAGGGCAAAGCTGCATTGCAAATTCGCTTCATTAATTTCGGAACTAATATGGAATTTACATAGTTTCTGGATGGGTGCATCTGAGTGCAATTAAATGTGACATGTTGTTTGTAATTACTTGGATATCAGTTTAGTACATTTACACCACATGCTTCCAAACTCTTGCTGGTATTGTCAGTATTATCAAGAGAATTTAATTTGCTAATGGTTCACTTGTGTGTGTTGCTTGAGTTAAGAGTTTCACTCAAGTGTACCTCCACCAACAAAGCCAGCCTTGCGCTCGTCCTTTGATTTCAAACTTCGCGTGGATGTCGGGCAGATCCTCTTCAACATCACCACGCATAAACGCCCTCGAAGTCATCCCCATCAAATGGGTCGCTAGAGAGGGTGGTCTTTGAGAAACTTTTGGTTCCATCTGACACGAACTGTTTTTGTGGAGGAGGATGATGATGAGGATAACTTTTGGGTGTTTGTGCCAAGCCCCTTGAAGAAGTCTTCACCGAAGCCGCCTAGATCACTGGTGCCGTGAGTGAGAGAAGTGATGGACTTTTCAGAATCAGAAACTCCTAGTTTTACTAAATCGTCACACCCGGGCCCGCTGAGACGTAACCTCAGTCTTCTCCACGGGGCCGTCTTTGGTGTGTGTTACTACTTTGCGCAACCGTCTTGGTGCATTGCTTGACGGTGGAGGTTGAAGAGGAGGAGGAGGAGGAGGAGGAGGAAGTTGAGCCCATACCTGATGTGGGGAACTTGCTAACAGTTGCAGCAGATTCGGCAGTGGAACCTTCCGCCTCCAGAGTAAGCTGCATCTGACCCACGTCCCCGAAGAGGAGCTGCTTCTGCTCGGCCGTACCCGTTCCGCTTTTGTATATGGAGGGTAACACCACGTCCTTCAATGGCCTGCTCTTCATGATTCCCAGGGAACTGACTGTCTCCACACTCTGGACGCGGAGAGCATCCAGATGGTCCATTTGCTTGTCCAGAGACACGTAGCTCTCCCTGTCCACCGTGAACTCACTGTAGCTGGCGCAAGAGCCCTTGCATGTACGTAGTTTGATGTCAATGTCAACCTGCACCAAGAGAGCACATTGGGAGAATGTGCTTTAATAGTATGTTATTTCAAGAAATCAGTGTATAGATAGATAGATAGATAGATAGATAGATAGATAGATAGATAGATAGATAGATAGATAGATAGATAGATAGATAGATAGATAGATAGATAGATAGATAGATAGATAGATAGATAGATTCAAACCCATATATCTGACTTTCTGTTGGTCCGAGCTAATAAGTGTAAATTAGAAAGTTCAATATACATACCAGTACAATAGTACAATATACATACCAATTTTTGTAATTGTAGATAAAACTAACAACCCAACTTTTGTCAAAAGGTGGCGCTACTGAGCCCTCACCACACCTGTTTCTGAAACGTTGCACATGTCTACTGGCTAATAAATGTGATGTGTCTGATGAGTTTCATGCAATTTCAAGCATGCTAAGAGTCTCATAAGCATTCTAAAAGAATGGTAAAGTTTGCCACAGCATCAAAGATATTAAGAATCCATTCACAGGTCTACATCTGCCATGTATTTACATTATACAGATGAAGTTTGAAGCAAATCGGGTTAAAATAAGAGGGTGATTTCAAAGCATTTTGAAAGTGATTAGATAGATAGATAGATTTTTCTCACCTCAAGTCGTTGCATTACAATAACTTGATCTTTGACCTGTGACTTCAAAGCGTCCAGTAACCGGAGTTGACGGTTCGATTTTAATCTTGATATCAGTAATTCTCTGTCTCAGCTGATCAGCCAATGAGGCGTACCTGTTATCATTACCTGGGTGAAAGTAGAAAACATTATTTGAATTGTCTTCAAAAAAGATCTTTATCCTTGGCATTAATTATGAAAAATGTCCAAAAATCAAAGATTAAATCAAAGCGAATCCTTACCGGCGCTAGAGGTCAGTCGCTCTCTTAGGTAAGTGTAAGTGTTTTTGGACACTTGATCAGCAGTGCGATAAAGTTTCTTGCCCTCTGCCCAGGAGACTACGAATCTTCTCAATCTTCTTGAGGATATCGTAGTCGGCTTTGTCCATGAGGCCTTGAATTCGGCAGCCGGATGGACATTTGCTTCCCTGAAGAAATGAAATGGTCTTTAGCTAACTTGTTGTTGGGCCTTATTGCACTTTTCTGTGCTTGATGAAACCTTTAATCGATATGTATGACTTAAATAATAAATAAATACCCAGTCATCATCTGTACACATAGGCCATTCTTTTGCCTGACAGGTATCTTGTGCCTTGTAACCGTGTTCAATAGGACGAGCACCTCTAGGGTTCATCGACTGTGTCCTCTGACTGGAAAAAGAGTCAGAGAAGGAAAACTACTTTAAGTGTGCAAAGACATTGTGATCAATGCAATAAGTAAATTATTAGTGGCATTTGTTTAAGAATACAAATGGGTTTAAATAAATGCAGTGCATGAAAGAAAATTCAGAAAGAAACTTACCAGGGCAGAGGACACGACGACGAACAGGCAGAAGAGCGAGTGTGTGAGCTGCATCTCGGGCCTCTTTGTGCAGAATACAGACTCTCACTGCTCACACATCCCATATGAACCCTTCTGATTGATCAACAGACTGAGTCATTATTGACCATCGTCCCTGTCCATTCCCCCAGCCCCGCAATCTGGAACAGAGAACAGTGTGTGAACATACCCTCCCTCCCAGAAACAGAGAGAGAGAGAGAGAGAGAGAGAGAGAGAGAGAGAGAGAGAGAGAGAGAGAGAGAGAGAGAGAGAGAGAGAGAGAGAGAGAGTGGAGAGATGCAAATTACGAGGCATTACACAATTTTGACCATTATCAACTGGTTTACGGGAAAGATGACAAGCTTGTACAAGAACTGACGTCCTACATTCTTCAGTGGGGCTAGAAACATATTAATGGAATATATATTTATTGTATAATTTATTATTAGAACTTTTAAATATAGGCTATATATATATTTGGGGACATACTGTAAGAGGTCAGATTTATTTAATTTTTGAACTTTTGAACTTTATATTTATCAAAGAGTGCTGAAAAAAGCATCGCAGTTGCAGTTTCAACAAAAACACTAAGCAGCACAACTGTTTTTATAATTTAGTTAAACCAACAATATTTTTTTACAGTGATGGCAGAATGTTGTTTAACATTTGAACTATATTTTACACATTTATATTTAATTTCAGGGTTTAGTTAGATCATTGCTTACTGACTGATTCAACAGGATGATTCACTAAATGTTTGCAAACGTGATTTGCACAATGAAAGTGGGAACTTGTGTGTGTGAAGATCATTTCTAGGACTGTCCTTTTTCAATTACACAACTAATGTTTGTTTTAAGTTGTTTTTGATGTGCACTCTCGTTGCACTACAGATAACATGTCTTATGTTGATGAAAGACAGCTCAGCTTTAATGTTCTTTAAACATGATTATAGAAAGGATAACAATTTCGGCTACCAAATTTTCATCCAATCTGCCAACAGAATCTATAGCAATTTTTAGTTTGAATACATTTATTATTATTTAAAAAAAAAAAAACATGCAAAGTGGCATTTTGCTTCTGAAATGATATTACAAATTGCATATTTAATTGTTCAATGTAGTGGCCATTTCTGTAGGGTCTAAAGCACTTGTAGTATAATAAATATGTGCATCCTTAAAATATAAGGTATTTGCAAATTAAACCTTTACATATGGTCGTAATAGGAAAAATGCCAACTGCTAAAGTATCAGTAGCCTATAGCAATAAATATAGTAATATAGCAGCACATATAATGCAATTGTCCTAGAATAGTAGGAACCACGATAATATAATTTTGTCCTACACGGATGAGATTGTGTGTAGAACGATAATGTACTTTGACAGTCTAGTCTTGTAATAAGTTTGCTATCGTCTGTCCGCATAAAAAATACTAAATAAATTAAAAAGAAACGCGTTTGTCGAGCATGACGAGTCTAACGCGCATATCCGGGAGTTTGCATCGGTTGACATTGAGAGTTTGTTCTACCTCACCACTGCCTTTCTTCGGGAATAATGTTTCATATTCACACAAAATCACCAAATCTGCTACTGTCAGATGTTTTACAAGAAAATCAAGCCACAGAATCAGTATCAGACAGTACGCCTCATCAGCACACCGAACTCTACGGATTGGATGCGCTTCGGGGTTTTGGGGTGATACTGCAACGTCAGGTATTTAAATTAAATTGTTTAAATGTAATTTGACATTGGTTATAAGTTATTTATCCGTCTTTACATATTTTAGTTCTTGAAAAGAACGTACACAAAACAAGCGAACTAAAAAAAACGTAGTTGTTTCATTGACTGGCCACTAGATGTCACCAAAGCCTTTTCACTCTTTCACACTTTAACCTCCCTGACGGCAAAAATATGTGTTATTTGACTTTCACTGGCACTGCATTATTAAATGACACCGAGAATCTGAAAACAAATGATTGACTACTAAACAGTTTCTTCCAATTTGTTCTCAAGGTAACTTTAGTGGAATTATGTATGTTCATAACGTACCACAAATGTCCAATTTTTTTTACATTTATCTTAGTTACACGGACTCATGTTATCACTATATAGCCCTAGCGCTAGCAAAGAAAAAAAGTAAAATGTTTTGCTTGTAAAAGTGTGCTAGTGCAATATATCTCTAAATAAATGCCACTTGTTTTGATATTTTGTTTTTAATTCATTCATACATTTTTAAGTGTGGCGTAAGTGTCCAAATAGCCTACTGTTTGGGCCAATTTTGTCTTGATGAAATTGTGTAAAAATCTTACAAAATCTCTCCAACGCAGTTCCTCAGCTCATATATGGTGGGAAATTGGACTTCCTTGTGTTTGATTATCTGTCAGAAATCACCATGTCACTGCTCTCAGCAGCCAAAACTAAAGCACCGGTAAGTTATTTATACCTGATGTGACCCACAAAACTGATATTTAATAATATTTTTAACTTAATTTGATAATTATGATACACATTGAGATTAACAATGCTCCCTTTTCTTTAAGAACATGGGATATGCTCCTGACTTCGATCCTTTCACTCACCCCATTTATTAAGGATATCAGCAAAAGAGGTAATGTAAAGTTATGATTAGAATGTGACTTTTTACCCTGACACATTTTATTAGATTAATTCATGTTTAAATGGATTGTATTGTGTTCTGTTTACTTTTATCTTATAATATAACATGCAAAAATTGTTTATCTTGATTTATAATATTTTATGGAAAAACATTTTAGACTGAATGCCTTGTTGTCATGCTGTTTTTTTCTTCTTCCTGTAGGCATTCGTGTGGTCAGTAATGCTGGAGGTGTCAATATCCTCTTGCCTGTGGAGCAGCTTTACAGGAAGTAGTTAAAAAGCGGGACTTGACTTAAAGGTCACTGTGGTCACTGGTGATGACTTGATGCCAAAGGTAATTGAACTTTAGTTTATATGTGCTTATGTGATGCCTGGGCATTCACTCGCCTCATAGGAGCTGACATGTTGACATGACATGACCAGCCAAATACTACTATTTTAACTCAGTAACCCCCCCTATTATTGGACACTTTTTACTTAATATAGTCATGGCTGAGTGCAAATACCCAGAGTTTCCTGATATTACAGCCACATCACTAGGTGTCAGTATAATCCAACACGAAAGCCAACATGATACACCACAACAAACAATACAGGTTTAAATGTTTTGTATTTAGTTTCTTAGCATCTATCATTCAACACACTTTGACAAACGTTTAAGGGCATATTTAAGGAATTAATGATTCAGATTTTTATTTATTTATTTTATTTATTTTTTACAAATTCATAATGTCTGATTCATTTATAATGTCTTTTCACACTTCATTTTTTATCAGAGAGTCCTGAAAATGTGTTATTAGTTCCCACAAAAATATTAAATTCAAAATAAATTCAAAATTTAAAATAAATTCAAATAGAAAACAGTTATTTTAAAATATAAAAATGTTTCACATAGTGCTGGGCAACAATTAAACGCATCCAAAATAAAAGTTTGTGTTTGCATAATATATGCGTGTGTAGTGAGTATAATTATTTTGTGTTACTATATATAAATACACACATGCATGCATATATTTGCATGCATATACTATATATTTATACACAAGTTATGTTAAATATAAATATTAATATATTAAAATATATTAAATTAATATAGATTATATTAATATATTAAATATATTAAAATACTAAAATTTTTATATATTAATAGCACATTTTTCTTAAAATATATACATGCATGTGTGTGAATATTTATTTACAAAATAATTATACACAGTACACACACATATTATGTAAACACAAACTTTTATTTTGGATGCGATTAATCACGATTAATCGTTGCCCAGCCCTGAGTTTCACAATATAACTGTATTTTTATTTAAATAAATGCAGCATTAGTGAGCATAAAAGCATTCAAAAATGTACTGACCTGAACGGTAGAGTATAATAACCGGTATTACTTTAACACTACTTATGGGCAAGCACCACCTGTAAAACATTACCCTCTTATTGGAAGATTGCAACAATTCTTATGGGTTTGTTCAAATTCCTAAACTAAGTATGAGTTATTACTTTCAGCCATAGCACTAATACTATTATATCCTCTACCCTTACTTAGGAATTTTTAGACAGTGTTGAAGTCTTTCCTGTGATTCTTTTGGTTTGTTGTGTATCCTAGAAAGACTCTTTGACTGAACTGAGGATGACTGATTCATTGGAAAAGAAACCACTTCCAAAAAGCGTTCACAGCATGAATGCGTATTTTGGGTAAGAACTACAAGTTAATTACAGCATGTCATTGGTCCTGTCTGTTCTTCATGCCTGGAGCTGCACTGGTGGTTTGAGCACATGAGATTCAACTTTCTCGTGTCTGTATCTTTCAGCGCCCTCCCCATTAAACGTTGCCTGGATCTCGGGGCTGATATTGTCGTGACGGGACGCTGTGTGGACAGCGCTGTGGTTCTTGGACCGCTGATGCATTCTGTACGGTTTGTCATGCAGGAGCGTTTTTCAGATTTCTTGTGCAACAGACATTGTGTAACAGACTCATCAGTAACGACGAGTTGCTAATTTGAACCTTCTTCATTAACACAAAACCGAAACAAGTTACACACCAGCTGTGTATCTTTTCAGAAAAAGCTAAGTTTACTTTAGCTTCTACAGGGAGAGGTCCAGACCTTCAAAATCAAAAAGAAATTCACATAGTTTTCTTGTTAAGCTGTTATTGCTGTGGTGCTTTTAACAGTTTTTCTGTAGATATTTGGCAGTATTATTCATTCACAAAAAGTGCATATTTTGCATCCACAGAACCTCCTCTTAGTTTAGCATTTGAATTTTCAAGACAAACTAAAGATTCCTTGACTTTATTTAATTAAAAAAATATATAATTAAAAATCTTGTAAATATTTTTTTAAATGTTTTTAAAATATGTCTGTTATAAAATAAGTGTATACATAATTTATATAGCATGTTGACAAATTTGTATTACAGTCTTTGATGTTTCATTTTTATTGTCTTTCATTCTTAGTTGCATTAGATTTTCATTATTGTAGTTTATTTTAAAATACTGTAAGTAGTATATTTACACACACACACACACACACATATATATATATTAGGGCTGTGCAAAAATTAATTGCGATTAATCGCATCCAAAATAAAAGTCTGTGCTTAATTAATATATTTGTGTGTGCTGTATATAATTCTTTTGTATATATAAATACACACACATGCATGTATATATTTAAGAAAATGTGTTATTCATATATAAAATATTTATATAATATAGATTATCTATTTATATGTATATACAGAATTTAAGTGCAAATAATTCTTAAATATATACATGCATGCATAGGTATTTATATATACAAAATAATTACATACAGCACAAACAAATATATTACGTATAGCACAGACTTTTATTTTGGATGCGATTAATCGCAATTAACTTTTGCACAGCCCATATATATATACATATATAAAAAAATAATTTTTTTAATAAGTCTCTCATAAATGCACAAATTATTTACATAAAATATATTATAACATTTGTCTTTTAACAGTTTTCCTGGGACTCCAATAACTATGACCTATTGGCTGCTGGAAGGTACTGTTGAATCTGTGAGCTCTCTGAAACACATACACACACACACATTGTGTTTTCATGTGTACTGGGTATTTTCCATAGACCATAATGGTTTTTATAATGTACAAACGTTATATTCCACCCCTTTACACTAACCCTACCCCTAAACTCACCCATCACACAAAATTTTCTGTATTTTTTTAATTTTTAGAAACATTACTTAGTATGATTTATAAAGCTGTTTTCCTCATGGGGACCAAAAAATGTCCCTGCAAGGACAAGGATTTTGGGTATTGCCATCTTTGTGCAGATATTTTCTCATTATGACATTTTATCTTAATGTACGGTTTACTTGGCCACACACACACACACACACACACACACACACACACACACACACACACACACACACACACACACACACACACTGGTGTGAGGTGAACATAAGGTCAGACAGTCTTACATGAATCATTTGTTTTTGTTGCCGTGTTGTGAAGAACCTTTCTTTGTAAGAATATGTGTGGTTAACCATATTTATGTTATTAGTCAAGGTCTGTACCTGTTTTGGTTACGATGAAATTTCATGAGAATTTTTAGGGCCCTATAAAATCCGTTTTATTTTTTCCCAAATTCCATTTTTATTTTTTCCCAAATTCCGTTTTTTCCGTTTTAATTTTTGCAAATTCCGTTTTTTTTTGTTTTAATTTTTGGGAATTCTTTTTTTACCCTTTACTGTTATTTTAGTTGTGCTTTTTATTCCGTGATTGTAAGAAATTATAGGGCCCTAAAATTTTTTTCTGTTGTAGCCTTGCAGGTCATCTGATTAAGTGCGGAGCACAGGCCACAGGGGGATTTTCACAGACTGGCACACAGTTCCTGACTGGTAACAACTCAAAATAAATAGATATATTCATGGTACATTTAAACTCAAAATTGTATCGTGACTGTTTCATGACAGCACTTTTCCTCCATAAATTCTCATTACAGTCAGTTATCTTGATGATTCTTTGATGTTTCACTTTGATGTTTTTTATTCTAAGTTGCATTAGATTATCATTATCCTAATGACGGACAGAGAACTAAGGAGAACTTGGGTCCTAAGTACACAGAGCAAAGAAAATAACTAATGAGATAATTGATGAACCAACAGGTTAATGGGATTAATAAACAGACAAACTGGGTCAAACAGGCAGTCAAGGAAGACAGAACCAAAACACATTGAAACATAGCCAAAACAGAATATAACTGACTATAACTTCAACATACTGCATATATATATCACCTGAATGCAGTCTTTGCTTAAAAACTGTCATGAAAATAATGTCACAGTGCCAAAAAATCTGATAACACATTATTTTACAATGTCCTTGTTACATGTAGTTACTTTAACTTGCATAATTATGCAACTAACCCTAAACCATACCTTAACCCTAATCCTAACCCTATAGTAAGTACATGTAGTTAATTATTGTTACTCGGTACTTAAATGTACTGTAACACAGACACCTTAAAATAAAGTGTAACCAAAAATCCTAATGGTCCAGAAAAAAGGCTTTCTTCTCTTTAACCCTCAGGTGCTCTTCGTTTTGGAGTCACACTTGTTATCTTCCCGGTCAAAAGTGACCGGACACCTGAAAATGAAATTTTCTCCATCCCAGTAAAACCAATGCAATTTATTTTTGTTCAATAATATTTATTCTTTTTTAATTTAGTATTTTGAGACAATTTGATTGAATTTATTAATATTTATGCAATATTTATGGTCTATTTTTGCCATGGAAAAATATTATATTTTTCTAAATATATATTATATATTTTTTGAAATTATTAATGCAGTATTTTAGTATAATATAGAGTCTAGGCCTTCAGAAAAAAAAAAATTGAAGAAAATTAGCACCATCTGGTTACAGTATAGAGAAAAGCGTAGAATCATGGTGTAACCACTAGCCCTCCAAGTGCTCTTCGTTTCAGAGTCACACTTGTTATCTTCCCGGTCAGAAAGTGACCGGACACCTAAAATGAAACTTTCTCCATCCCAGTAAAACCAATGCAATTTATTTTTGTTCAATAATATTTTTTCTTTTTAATTTTGTATTTTGAGCCAATTTGATGTTACTTATTAATATTTATGCAATATTTATGGTCCATTTTTGCCATAGAAAATAATAAAAAAAAAATGTTTTTCCACTTAAATTGCTTGAATCATGACCTCAATTTTTTTGTGTTCACATACCTATTGCCATAAAAGTCACCAAGTTTCATAATTTTCTGATGAACCTGTGATTTTTAAATATTCAAAACAGATTTCTTTAATCACAATTTATTGGTGTTTTTGTGTATAAAAGTGTGTGTGTGTGTGGTGGGTGGGTATGTCTGTTTGCACTCTTGACGTTTTAGAGTGTCACCCCTTCATATGCTGAGCACTTTTTTCTGCATCGTGGCCGATTTGTAGATTGTACACACAAAGATTCTCAAAGTTTTTGTGTTTTTGTCAATTTCCCATTCATTTCCTATGGTCGGTCATTTTTAACAGAAGAGCACAAGTGTGACTATTTTTTTACGACCACTTAGCCTGCTCGGATCATGACCTCAATTTTTTTGTGTGTTCACATACCCAATGCCATAAAAGTCACCAGGTTTCGTAACATTCCGATGAAGCTGTGATTTTTAAAATTTCAAAACAGAAAATTTTCGGTCAGAAATGACTGAAGAGCACCTGAGGGTTAAATGAAGTTACATTTGTTAATTCTAATTATTATGTGCATTCTCATTTGATTTGCAGGGATAACATGGGCTTCCCTGTGGTAGAATGTTCTGCTGATGGTTCATTTACACTGTCCAAACCTCCAAAAACCGGTGGGCTACGTTTCATTTGGTACAGTGGCGGGAGCAATTAGTGTATGAGATCGGAGAACCCACAGCATTACCTCTTACCTGATGTGACATGTGACTTCTCTAATGTCACCATTACTGAGATCCCAGGTCATTATTTATTTTAATCAGCTTTACTGGATCTTACATGCATGGTTGTTTTTCTGATACTCTGGCTAAATTATGAATAATTTTTATATTGTGGAGAGACAACTTTAAGCAAGCCGAAGCTGGTTGGTGACAGTAGTTACCTCCAGGAGAAAGTCCTCCCACAGTTATCAGATTGTTGTTTATTATCTCTAATTTTCTGACTCAGAGACGCAGCCCATTGATTTTACACCAGTTGTCTAGACTGGCTACCTAAGAGCCGGTTCTGCTATCTGCTATAACCTTTACAACCTCTTTCATTTAAATGTTATTTTCTTTATCACAAAACAAACATTTAATTTGTCCCTTAAACTTCCATCTCATTGTCCATGTAATCAGTAGGTTAACAGTACATGACGTACTCTAGCTTGATTTGATCTTTTGTGGAAACATTAAAAAAAGCTGAGATCGATATGTTACATGGATATTTCTAAGGGCTAATATCTAAAGACGAATGTGACCAATAGCTGGTATGTATAAAAATATCACAAGACGGATGAAATTTAATATGAAGATTTATTTTATTCTTACTCGAAACCAAAACTGCTATAAATTAAGATCACATTATTACATTATTTTATTATTATACATTTCTAAATAATAGTTATTTGTCATTCACTACGAATTATTTTGCCCTTCTAGATGTGGATGGTGGAGCAGTGAAAGTAGGTGGTGCCAAGGGATTGCCTCCATCAGGTGACTACAAGGTGGGTAAACCTTTCCACCCGAGTTGCTTTAAGTCAGTATTTTAATTCATTTATTATGTAATAATCAAGAATTAATATATAAGCTATTAATAAAAAATAAACAAAAATTGGTTATGGTTTGTATTTTGTCACCTCAAGGTTTGTGCCACATATGTGGATGGGTTCAGGCGACTGCAGTTTGTCCTGTTGGTGAGTCCAGAGAGCTGTGGAAAAAGCCAGAAGAACAGCAGAGAGTATTATTAAAAGGTTAAGGCTTTACTTCTAGGTGATTTTGTATGTCAAATACTTAATATGTAATTCATTGTTTAAAAAACAAAACACATTTTTCCATTGGAGTTGGCAATAATACCTACAGATGCAAACCAATGCAGACAATACCAGATTTACAGTATTAATATATAGTAATACACACACACATATATATATAGTATACATAGTATACTATATGTTTATATATACATACTATACAGTATACATATACAGTACGACACTTCTCAGACATTTCACAAACCAACAAACGATTTCGTTTTCAACAAGTGCTGTTAGTGATCGACCAATCACAACATCTGGGCCATCTGACCAATCAGAAGCGCAGATAGGCTCTTAGAAAGCAGTGGTTTAGAGTGAATCTTTGAACTTTGAATGAGAGCAATAAAGTGTTTTCTGACCTTGAATTCATGTAAGCCTATTGTAGGCGACCTTCAAAACAAACCTTTAAAATAAAACTTTTAACTGAATTTTATGAATTAAACAGCTTGTTAATATATGGAAGCTTGTTTCTGCCACTGAATAAAAAATAAATAAATAAAAAAAATAATTGTGACTTTTATCTCACAATTGCAAGATATGAAGTCAGAATTGTGAGAAGATAAAAAGTCGCAATTCTGAGAATATAAAGTCGCAATTGCGAGATATAAAGTCGCAATTCTGAGAAATAAAGTCTCAGTTGCAAGATATAAAGTCGCAATTCTAGAAAATAAAGTCGCAATTACGAGATGTTAAAGTCGACAATTCTGAGAAAATAAAGTCTCAGTTGCCAAGATATAAAGTCGCAATTCTGAGAAAATAAAGTCGCAATTACGAGAATGTAAAGTCGCAATTTCTGAGAAATAAAGTCTCAGTTGCAAGATATAAAGTCGCAATTCTGAGAAAATAAAAACGCAATTCCGAGAATAAAAGTCGCAATTCTGAGAAGATAAAGTCGCAATTCCGAGAATGTAAAGTCGCAATTCTGAGAAATAGTCGCAATTGTGAGAAAAAAAAAGAACAGAATTGAGATTTTTTTTCTCACAATTGGATTTACATCTCGGCAATTCAATTCTGACTAACACATAATTTCAGAGTTTATATGTCGAAATTCTGACATCTTGTTCTCAGAATTGTGAGATATAAAGTCGCAATTGTGAGTTATCAGGCCAATTCTAAGGGAAAAAAGACTTTAAAGAACTTTTAAAGAATTTTACTTTAAATAATACTTTATATTTCACAATTCTGACTTTACAACCTGCAATTTGGACTTAATATCATGCATTTCTTTATATCTCGCAATTCTGAGAAATAAAGTCAGAATTTGCAAGATATGAAACTCGCTATTGTGAGAAGAAAATAGTCAGAATTGTGAGATTAAAAAGTCGCAATTACCTTTTTTCTTTTTCATTCTGCGCGGAAACAAGCTTCCATATAAATATACTTTACCACTAGAAAAATAGAAAAACCCATTAAACATGCAAGTATTATGCAATAATATAAGCCATTTCTTCCTATATAGAACCTTTTTGATATAAAGGGCTCTTAAAATTGAGTAAAGAACCCTAGGGTTTTATATAGAACCTTATTTGAACCTATTTTTCTAAGACCGTAGCAATTTTTGCTGAAACATCATCTGTAGGACCCAGCGATTTTTCAGACAGCTTGGTTTGGAGGACTATGCTGAAGTCAACATTCAAGTTCTAGGCGCTGAGGACACATATGGACCACATGCGGTCAATAAAGTAGGCTGTCTGTTTCTGTTTTCCATTCGAAAATTGTGTTCAACATCACAGTTCATTTACAATTCGAACAAATAACCTACAGTTTTTGAAGGCAGTTCTTTATTGTGTAGGGTATCCGTGAGGCTGTGGTTTGGATGGCCGTCCATCACAAGCAGAAGAAAGCGCTAGAGTTTTTCTCCAGAGAGGTGGCACCAGCGGGAACAGGCATGGGTGAGTTACAACCTCAACTCAATCTTATCCTACTCTGTGTCCAAACCACTGTGGTTAAGCTCACTGTACATGTAAAGCTGAAGAAACATTTAAACATCTTAGGTCAGTGTCTTATTTCTTTCTCTCTCCCCTCTACAGCTCCAGGACTCACAGCTATTGTGGGAGGGCGACCAAGAATGTGAGTGTTAGTTAGTAGTTCTTTAAGTACCAAAAACTGTTTATAACTTTAGATAAATGTGTACGTGAAAAATGTTGTGTACGTCTTATTTCTCTTTTCTAGATCACCAGTTCTGAAACCTTTCTTTTTCCTGCATCCCAAAGCAGATATGGAGGTATTACCATTTTTTCCCCATGATAATACCAATTTTTGTTCGTTTTTTATTTACTATTTTATACTATATATTTTATTCTTTTAAAGAATAATTGAAATACCATGTTTAATGACGATGGTAATACAGTACCATAGTATAGGGTGAATTCTTATTGAGATGAATGGAAAAAAGTGTCCCGATTAACCTGAATTCATGCTACATCTAATACAATCATAACTGTATGTTTTTTTTTAATAAGGGAACTGATACAACAAAATCAAAATGTGCATTAAATTAAAAGGTCATTCTATATGGATTGGACAGAATATGCAAATGGATCATTTAAAATATACACATGGATGATTGTGTGAATGAATGACTCTTAATTGTTGATTTCAGGTGCACATTCATGTGAATGGGGAGCTTGTGGAGACACACAGAGAGGCGGTATCAGACTCGTCATTAGCCGAAGACACGACCCTCCCTCCCCTCAGAGGAACAGGAGGAAACCCACAGGTACCCTGCTGATTGTATGTGGGATATAAAATGTAAAGTGAATAGTTCACACAAATTTGATTCTTACACTACTTGACACTTACTACTTTAAAAGTTTAAGGTCAGTACTTTTATGTATAAATTAAACAAAAGTGACAGTAAAGACATTTACAATGTTACAAAAAATATATTTCAGTTAAATGCTGCTCTTTTGAATTATTGACTATTCATCAAAGATTCCCCCAAAAATATCACAGTTACCACAAAAATATACCACAAATACCACAAAACAGCTTTATTGATAATAAACATATTAATTATTAAAATATATTATAGCGATTTCTGAAGGATCACGTGACACTGAAAAAGTAATAATTTACATTTTAAAATATATTCAAATAGTAAACTATTTTCAAAACACTTTTTACTTTCTTTTATTTTGATTTGATTTGAAATCTTTTTTTCGAACATAAAAAGAAAGTATATAAGAAAAAACAATGTTTAAAAACTTAGGAAAAATCAAAACAAATGAGCAGCAAATATATATATATATATATATATATATATATATATATATATATAATTCTTTGCTGTTGACATAGTTCTATTATATGTGCGAAAGGAGTAGGAAGAAGTAAAACTAATATACTCCTACCCCCTAAATTCTAACAGTCTTACATTTACAATTTTATTATTATTATCATGTTGTTCTATACATCCATACACCTATACAGATATACATATACATACATAAAACCATACGACATACGACTTCTATCAAAAGCATTAAAGAAATCATCCGGACTCCAAACTTTAGAACTGTAGTCTACACCATCTTTTTACATTAACGTTTAAAAAGGAGTTATTTAGCAAGCTGCTCTTTTCCATAAACTGAAAAAAGAAGGTTGTAACCCCGACTGCCGTGCTTGGGTAAACAGTACATGCGAAAACACTATATAAATGCCTCATTCATTAATTCATTCATTCAAGCACCACTCCACACCACATCTAAAGGTTAAACGCTTGAAATTAAATATGCATAATGTTTCATTTAAAGGTGCAATGTGCAACATTTCATGTTAAAAATACCCGTTTTTCTAACCCATACATGCTTAAACAATTGCCTGATGGGCTGAATGAGCTCTTCTCTGATCACTGCGATTGCCTCATAATCCTGTGCAGTAAAATAAATAAGAGGGATTCGGGACGAACTTTGAGACTGGGCATGACGTCATGCGCGTTCACGCTCACCTGTCTGGCAGGTTTGTGTATTCACCACCATTCTCAGTATCAGCAAAAACAACTCGAGCAACAAAATTTTAGTCAACTTTTTTAGTCCATGAGAGTTCACACCTCTGGTTGCAGTTTTGCTTGTCGCCAGAGGGGGCATAGTTCTGCCAAAACTCAGAGACTTGCGCAATGCACCTTTAATAACAATAAATAATCAAACAGTCCCTTTTTTAACCACATTCATTTACTTTGCAGAAACAGTGAAGTTTCTGTACTAACTAAATTTAATAGTAATTTGTTCAAAAGAAGTGAATATGATATGGATAATATGACATTTCTTTCCTTTCATTGACAAGTTATTATCTGCATCTTTTTCTTAGATAACATGCTTTGTTTGCTTTCCACGCAGCACTAAAAAATTTTTTCCTCTAAAATTCTTCCCAAATAAGCACATTGTGACTAATCCTTTTTAATGACAGACTCTTGTGTATCAAAACCGTTTCTTTCGCATGAAGGTAAGCATGCAGTGTTTGATATGACCTACTTCAAGGTGAAAGTGGATTGAATGTTTGAGCGACAAACTCAACTGAAAGAAATAGGCTTAAGCCTGGTTTTAAGGGCCAATTTGATTGTTCTACCATGAGAAGGTTTTATAAGATCCCTTGCACCGGAATCCAATGCTGCTTGTTTTCCCAGAGTTTTTTGCCAGAACACTACAAAGGTTGTGTCTTTTAGAGAGCCTAAAGCAGTGTTTGCATGAGTCTCTTTATCTGTTTGCCACTTCTCAGTTGCCCTAAACAAGCAGCTAAACCCTTTAAATGATCGGAAACACCCTTTCATTGGATCTAGCTTTTAAACACGCACACACTCGCATTCATTCACAAATATGCAAGTGCCATGCACACAAACACTGAAGGTCTTAAATACAAATAAACACAAAATAAAGCGACAGAGTCTGTGCAATTTTTTTCTTTTCTTTTTGTTTCGCTCTCCTCGAACGGACAGACAGACGAACCTGGAGCCACGGTGATTAGAGCATCACAGAGGGCTGATTGTAAGAGAGGCTTCTAACGTTACCGCAGCCCGAGGGCATTTTTTTTCCGAGACAGAAAAACTGATTAATGGGGATGTAGCCAATGATAACCGCCAAATAGCTGTGTTGAACCATCTCTATTACTATAGTTCACTCAAAAATGAAATCTGTATTTCTTTCTTCTGTGGAACATAAATGTTTTGAAGAATGTTGCTACTCTTCTTTAAGCAATAAAGGTGCATAACAGAAAAAGAACATGAATGCAGTCATATACTGTCTTCTCAAAAGCTTTGAATGAGAAACAGACTGATTTTATTGTTATTATTCATAGAAAATCGTAAGCATCTTGGGCATTCTGCTTTAAACATCTACTTTTGTGTTCCACAGAAGAGAGTTAGTCATACAGATTCGAAACGTCATGAAGGTGAGTAAATGATGACAAAAAACATATACTCAACATTGGGCTTTTTGGACATTGGACAATAAGCAACTACTCACAACATCCTAAGAACCACATTGCAACACCCTGGCAACCACCCAAAACACTGCAGCGTCATAGTGGCGTGTTGCATTTTCTACAGGAAAACATTAGCTGAAAACCAGACCATTCTCAGTTACTGAGTTATGGTCTGGCAAAGCAGTAATAGACAAACCATTTCCAGAGGGGCGTCACCAATGCACATCGCGGGTAGACCTTAAACCAATCAGAGCGATGAAGGAGATGACGTATGCACAGCGCGGCTGGGGTAATGTTTTTCTTTGCTCGTTTTTTAACAAAAAGGAAACATTCAAATCGCTTAAAACAGACGCAATAGCTGATTCGAACGAGTGATGTTCGACGGCGGCATCCATCTTTGTAATGTAGGCTTTAAAATCCCAGTGCTGTGTCATCGTGTAAAGCCCGCCCAACGTTTCTGATTAGTGCGCGATTTCGACGGATTGGAAATGGGTTTGAATAAGCTCTTTGCCAGACTAACTTTCAGAGCAAATCTAAATTTGCCGGAAGTTGTCTGGGTTTTCCAGGCTAGGAAAATATACACTACCATTCAAAAGTTTTAGGTTGGTATGATATTTTCATGTTTTTGAAAGAAGTCCCTTATCCTCACCAAGGCTGCATTTGTTTGGTAAGAAATTCAATTAAAACAACAATATTGTGAAATATTATTGTATTTTATTATAATTATTACAATTTTAGATATTTTAAAATGTAATTTATTCTTGTGATGCCGAAACAACTACAATGTTCACTGTCACATGATCCTTCAGAAATCATTCTAATATGCTGATTTTCTGTTTAAGAAACATTTCTTGAAATTATCAGTGTTGAAAAAAAAGTTGTGCTGCTTAAAGGGTACCTATCTTGCTTTTAATTCGTTCCTTTATACATATAAATTATACATTTGTGGTCTATATAAAGTGAAACTGCAATGCTTGGGTCTGAATTCCTCATTATTATAGCTCCACAGGCCCCTTTTCTACCCCTTTTCTGATGTGCGTCTGTGGGCAACTCGTTTTGAAGCGGCCTCTTTAAATAAAAAGGAGTTGCATCTTTCCTCGCCCGCTGTCCAGGTCGCTGAGTTCACACTCAGCTCAACTCCACCCCGTTCGGCCATTTTTGTAGTTTGATTAGAGATATACGATTATATACTATAGCGTCACAGAACATTTTTATTTACACGTTAACAAAATGTCAACAACGGAAGACTTGTCCATCAAGCCTTACATGTTCGAGCCAGAGCGAACGATTTGAAAAGACGACGACGAACCTGCAGAACAACGTCTTCATGTGGATGTTTTGCAATGGTGTGTAACTGTATTGTGTTATCAGTGAAAGTGGATTTCTCTTGTTAAACAAGCACACTAACAAGATAAATGACTATGGTCTAATCTTACCACTAAAAATCTGTATTAATAATATGATATGTTTCAGAAAAGCATCAGAAAACACAGCAGCTAAATGACCATTGATGGAACTCAAGAACAATAATACTGCAGACGTGTAACGTTACTTAAAAACAAAGACAAAGGTACTGCAAAATCATGTCCACCATGTGTTTTAAGAAAGCAAAGTACTTTATTTTTATTATTGATATTTACCGCTTATCGAAATGCTCTGTTCGTCGTCTCTAAAGATAGAAGGAATTGACCCCTCATTCAGACGAAGTCTCTCGGCAAACCCTTATTTATACTGGCAGAGAATGTTGAAGTTGGACTCCTTGAAGTGCAGGCACTTCGAAGAGGTTCTGATTCTGGGAGACGGTAATTAAATGTGTGGGTCACTACATTCAACAAACGAACATTATGACTTACCCTCTCTTAGCTTGGACTACAAAATCGGAGCGAGAAATAATAATGGCAGATTGCTCGAAGTGTGGGCCCGTAGTCAATGTCCTTATTCGGCAGTTCCGCTGCAAATACTGTGACGTAATAGTTCAAAATATGACATAGAGAACAGAAAAATCTGAACAGGTTGCAAAGTATGACCAAAACAGAATATAAAGATATAAACAAAGCACCTGAAGAGAGATAATTTGAACCATTTCTGTACTTATAAACACTCCAAATATACAACAAAATGCATTTAAGGGCTAAAAAGTGGATTTAGCATGAAATGTCCCCTTTAATATTTTTGGGGAAACTGTGATACATTTTGTCAGATTCTTGATGAGCAGAAAGTTCACAAGAACAATATTTATTATAGCCCAGACCAGATAAAGGATTTTGAAGGCCGATACCGATACAAATATTTTTGGTTTTAAAATCCGATATTCCGATATATCGGCTTATATATATATTTTTTTTTCAACAAAACATTAACAGATTTCCCTAACATAGTTATTTGTATTTATTTAAGAGTTTTAACTAAAATAATATGATAAAGCATTTTAAAAAGAAACTTGTTTCTTTTATTGTCACAACAGAACAGAGGAACATCAAAATATATTAAAGTTCTGATAAATAAAATTAGTCCCTACATTGCCTTATAAGCTACCTTATAATTACAATGTCAGTATATACGTAATAGATAACGTCATACTGGAAATTGTGTGAAAAAAAGTGTGTTTTGTCCGTTTTTATTTTATTTTTTAAATATTTATTTATCGGCCATTATAACTGCCGATACCGATAGTTTGGAAAATGCCTAATATCAGCCGGCCAATATATCGGTCTGGCTCTAATATTTATTTGAAATTAAAATCTTTTTTAACATTTGAAATGTCTTTACTGTCATTTTTTTATCTGACATGCATCCTTGCTGTATAAAAGTATTAATTTCTTCAAAAAAATAAAATAAAAAATAAATGGTCATGTTAATTTGCCCATTCCTATTTAAATAATCGATCAGATCAAGCAATCTGTGATCTGACTGAGAGCAAAATGGACTCGGATGTCGCTGTTAGTTCAACCTGCCTGAACTTAATTACACCGAGAACAAAATTGTCTCTTTTTCAGATCTGCCTTCTGGGCCGCATACCTTCAGACTGGAGGATTTAGCATACACACGCAGTGGAGACAAAGGGGACTCTGCAAACATTGGTAAGTGTTTCTCCATGTGTTTTCACACGCAGTGAATAATATTTCCACGATGAGACAATTTGCTTATTGCATGTCAATGTCACACCAAAAAAGCCATTCTGGCTATAAATGCTCTTGAAAATCCTGGGTCAGGCCATGTTCTCTGACCACAAACCACAAATCACAGCCCACTGTCTGCAGCCCAAAAGGCAACACTCTCTTGTGATGTGGCAACTTGCCCTAGTTTTAACTTCATCTTCGATGTGACGGGTGGTTATGTGTCATTCATAGTAGACTGTGAGTCTGGGTTTTTTTGTTTTGTTGTTTTTTACATCATTTGTTAGCTGTTCTCGTGTCGAAATAAATAACATGTCAAATCCACGCTTCAAATCATCTATATCTATCTGTCTGTCTGTCTGTCTGTCTGTCTCTGTCTGTATCTCTGTTTCTATGTCTGTCTGTCTGTCTGTCTGTTGTCTGCTGTCTGTCTGTCTGTCTGTCTATCTGTCTGTCTATCTATCTATCGTCAGTGTCTGTCTGTCTGTCTGTCTGTCTGTCTGTCTGCTATCATGTCTGTCTGTCTGTCTGTCTGTCTGTCTCTCTTCTTATCTGTTGTCTGTCTGTCTATCTTGTCTGTTCTCGTATCTGAATATCTATCTATCATCTATCTATCTATCTATCTATCTATCTATCTATCTATCTATCTATCTATCTATCTATCTATCTGTATCTATCTATCTATCTATCTATCTATCTATCTATCTGTATCTATCTATCTGTATCTATCTATCTATCCATCCATCCATCCATCCATCCATCCATCCATCCATCCATCTGTTTGTCTGTCTGTACATTATTATAAATAAATAATGCAAATGCAATACATAAATGCCAATGTAGAGAAATTCTGGTAATCTATGACTTTTTGCACGTGTGAGTTGTACTGGGAACATAAAATGACTAAACTTAAAATCCACTGTCATGTTTTTGAGCAAAGTAACTTTTGTTTTGAAAGTTACATGAATATGGTAATATCATTCAGCATGATGGTATAAATCAAATATTTAGGGTAGATGTCTCACATGTCTTTTCCATATATCAATAAATCTGTATGTATAACGTCTGTGTTTAGGGGTTATTGCAAGGCACCCGCTGTATTTCCCCTACCTGAAAAAGTTTTTAACTGCTGATGTTGTGGAGCAGTATTTCCAACATTTGATCAGAAAGGATCCAACTGATGAACCCTCCTGTCATACGGTAAGAAGAATTCTGAAAATCTGTTAGCAGATGTGCTTTCAGTGGTGAAAGATATCAAAACGTTATGTTTTGATGAGGCAAAAAGCACAATAGCCAATCTTTTAAATAAACGATAATCATAAAACGCAATATAATAAGCTACTTTGTTAGTAGACTGTTTTTAAGGAAATCATTACCAGTTGATGTCTGAAGCTGTAAGGAAGTTAAAGTCACACAACATAAACATTGTAACACTTTTATACTGAGCTTCTCAACATCTGCAGCCTGCACAGCTTATTTAAAGACCTGTGTGTGAGTGTGTGTGTGTCACACAGCCTCTGGTTTTATGGGTTGGGAAAACGCCTTTGGTGCCGCTAATGAGGACCACCTCATGCTGAGGACTGACATGTCTAGATGCCTGTCTGTATGAAAGTGTGGTGTGAGCTAATACACAGATGTGTGAAAACCGGGAGGTGATCTCAATTAAAATAATGTATTTCACATGTTTGTGGTGGCTTCCAGGTACGAACTGTCTGGCATTCACGGCCTGAACTTCATTCTCCCAAACTCACTCGGAGGGGGAGGGGTGGCGTCTCTGCGCAGCGACCCTCAGGTAAAACACATTCATTCAAACAAACTCGCAAAATGGACACAGACACAGACTTCAACCAGTGTGGCTATTTTTAAAGTTTCACATTAAAGAAGAAAGCGGTTCACATTTGGTATGTGATTACTTGAGCTATTTCCAACCTTAAAGGAGTAGTTCACTCTTTAAAAAACTTTTGCTGATAATTTACTCACCCCCATGTCATCCAAGATGTCCATGTCTTTCTTTCTTCAGTCGAAAAGAAATTAAGGTTTTTGATGAAAACATTCCAGGATTTTTCTCCATATAATGGACTTCAATGGGAACCAAACGGTTCAAGGTCCAAAAGACAGTTTCAGTGCAAACTGCAAACTGTTCAAAGGGCTTTAAATGATTTCAGACTATGAATAAGGGTCTTTTCAAGTGAAACAATTGCTCATTAAATTAAAAAAAAAACAAAATTTAAGTTTTATAAGCTCAAATGCTCGCCTTGCTCTGTTCTGTGATGCACGTTCGTGACTCTCATGTTCGAACTCGTTCATCAAAATGAACAAATCTTTTTTCAAGTCATTCGGTTCATATTGACTCATCGTCTAGAATCGTTTAAAGTCCTTTGAACAGTTTGCACTGAAAAGTGCATTATATGGAGAAAAATCCTGTAAAGTTTTCATCAAAAACATTCATTTCTTTACGACTGAAGAAAGAATGACATGGATATCTTGGATGACATGGCGGTGAGTAAATGATCAGCAAAAGTTTTTTTTTTAAAAGTGAACTACTCCTTTAAAGAAATGTTTCGATAATGTTTTCTCGCCCTTTTGTCATTCCAAACATGTATGTCATGATACAAAATTTGGGGTCTGTAAGAAAAAACACCACAAAGTGAATCATTGTGATTTTGGTGTTACTAAAAATGTGTTATTCTTCAGGGAAAAGCCTATGGGCAAATGCTGCTTGACTACAAACTGAAAGGCCTACCTGATTTGAAATCAATGGTCGAATAAAAAAGGACGAAGACTGAAAGATGCCGGTGGTGTGTTGAGATTTCACATTTTAAAAATGTGCTTCAAATGGACAATGTCAAGGAATAGAAGTTTTATAATGTCTGAAAATGTCCAGATGGAATATATTATGAAGTTTGTACAATGTAAACAGTGTCTTCCGTTTTAGTTTGTGTCTACTAACAGTTTCCAAACTGTTCAAATGATTCCATGGAATCAAAATGTGAACTTTTCAAACACATTACTGTGCTTTTAATCATTTTTAGTTTCTGTTGGAATTATTAAAGAGTAGTTCACTTTAAAAAAAAAACTTTTGCTGATAATTTACTCACCCCCATGTCATCCAAAAATATCCATGTCATTTTTTCTTCAGTCGAAAAGTAATTAAGGTTTTTGATGAAAATATTCAGGATTTTTCTCCATATAATGGACTTTACTGGTAACCAAACGGTTCAAGGTCCAAAAGACAGTTTCAGTGTAAACTGTTCAAAGGGCTTTAAATGATTCCAGATGACTGAATAAGGGTCTTATCGAGCAAACTGATCGCTCATTTAATAAAAAAATAATAAATTGCTTTTAAATTGCTATTAAACAGCTCAATTGCTTGCCTTGCTCTGTTCTGATGAACGTTCATAAATGGAACGTTTTTTTCGAGTCACTTTGTTCATTTCGTTCGTTGAATGAACCAAATGACACGAAAAAAGATTTGTTCATTTTGATGAACGAATTCAAACAGGAGTCACAAACGCTCATCACAGAACAGAGCAAGGCGACCATTTGAGCTTATAAAACTTAAACTTTGTTATTTTTTTATTAAATCAGCGATCCGTTTGCTTGATAAGACCCTTATTCATCGTCTGGAATCGTTTAAAGCCCTTTGAACAGTTTGCACTGAAACTGTCTTTTGGACCTTGAACTGTTTGGTTACCAGTAAAGTCCATTATATGGAGAAAAATCCTGGAATGTTTTCATCAAAAAACTTAATTTCTTTTCGACTGAAGAAAGAATGACATGGACATCTTGGATGACATGGGATGAGTAAATTATCAGCAAAAGTTTCTTTTAAAGTGAACTACTTCTTTAAGAGTGATTAGTAGTACGCAGGAGCATTAAAATGTTTTATTTTATCCGAGTAAACGAAACAAAGAGCCAATCGAAGTTGAATGTGAGTTTTGTTGGGTCGTTGTTGAACATGCAAGCGCTTTGATATGTAGTGAATACATTAGAAGTACGCCGTACTTCACGTAGTTGTGTTGAGATGGCCGCGTCTTACAGGCGACAGCAAAACAATAAACCCTTGAAGTCCCCATATACAATGTCCTCTCATTACCTCTGACCCCTATCGACACAGGAAGGCAGAGAGCAAAAGGCTTATCCTCATCTGATGACTGAGTTTGTGTTTACCGTTGAAGATATGTACTCTAAGAAAGAAGAATTTGCTTAAATGCCGCAGAAAAAACTTGTAAAAAGTGCTCATCAATGAGTGCTCACCCAAACTCGCATACTTCATGCATTTTTATTCACTGTGACGTTAACACATTCTTTTATTAGGTTTTATGGGAAATGCGATGTTTTGACCCGCATTAGCATGTGCTAACAGCGTGATCTTAGCGGCACAGAGTGATCAAAAGGAAGTGGAAGGCGAGACATGTGAAGAGTTCATTTGTCAACGGCCGACAGACAGATCCAGCAGTTCCTCATTGTGCTCTTGCAGAGCTTCTTGGCTTCGTCTCAATGCAACGGAGTGTCATTCACAACAAACACATACACGGTCACATAAACTGAAATCACTCTCCCTCAAAACTCCACATTTATCACAAGCGCATTCAGCTGCCACATACAGACTCTGGGATGCTGGGGTACAAAACAGGGAAGGAAGATAAATGGCTTGTCATTTATCACCGGCTATCTTTCAGCGCTCCACTGCTGTTCAAACAAGCAACTGCCCTGAGAGAGCACCAAGTAATCACTAATCCCTCAACATTCAGCTTTTGCCCTCACTGGGACACCTTTGTTACCATTCTGACACTGATTTCTCCTCCTGTCCATCATCACTCTCCCACTAAACTAAACCTCGAGGGGGAGGGTGCAGCTTTAATCCTTTCCTTTATCTCTGAGTTAAGACTGTTTTGCATCATTTTGCTACTACTTTTACCACTTAATGTCCTCTTAAGCTCAATTTGGGTTTTTATAAACTTTGCATTAAGGATTGTATGGAGCTGGACTATTTACAAGACAATCGGTTGTTTTCATTCCATTGACACACTCTTAGTTAAGACCATTAGTTGCTATTGGTATTCATTAGTAGTGCTGCTGCTGAACTCATGGTGAATTCAATCCTTTTCTGTTTTGGAAATGGGATGGCTACATTTCTGGGGACTTTTAATAAAAGTGCTGACATGTGCTCTGTCTGCACGGCCCGCTAACTGGTCCATTGGTAAAAGGAGCTCTTGTTTGGTGCGGTCTGGGTGAATGTATTGAGGACTTTAATTATTGCCACATGGCATGAACCGGCTCTCAACTTCAAACCACCGTTGGCCAAACTTTCTGCTCTCACTTTTTCCACATTCATCCACCCTGCCCGTACCTACATCCGAGAAAATCCAGACGCTGCTGAGAGCTCAGACATTCAGTTGAACTAGTTTATTTGTTCATTTTCGAGCAATAGCCATAACTTTATTTGTAGTATTTGAAAAATTACTATATTTACACAGATGTATGCATGTTTAAATATAAATTGCTGGGTTGTTTTAACCCAACTTTGGGTCAAATATGGACAAACCCAGCCATTGGGTTAAATTTTTTATTACATTTTTAACCCAATGTTTGGGTTTGTCCATATTTGACCCAAAGTTGGGTTAAAACAACCCAGCATTTTTAGAGTGTGTATATAGTATATACATGCATGCATCGGTGTGCGTGCATTCTTTTTACAAATTTTTAAAACATCTTGTCTACAGTAAAAAAAAGGAACTTTACTGTAAAACTTAAACATTTGTAAGCATTCATTCTGGTGAGTTTTACTTATAAACTAATGCCAATGTTTTACCGTAGCTATATGATAAGGTATCTTACAGCAAATCAATTATCAGGTTTTAATCACGTTTTCTTTCGTTTACATTTTTACAGCTCTTCAATAGGGCATCAATAGCGACCAATAGTCATTTCGGCTAACGCACTGACGTCATGCCGGACCGCTGCTCCTTAGAATAAAACGAAGCGGGGAAAGTGAAGCCTGAGCAGCACTGCAAAATGTTAGATTCTCTGGCTCTACTGTTGGAGAAAACCTTCCTACTTGCACATTTTAACTTTTTCAGAACCACTCAATCTAAACAAGAAAGATGCACAAAGCGTCGCGAGGAGAGCACTTATTTCCAGCGCGGAGATCTTTTGGAGGTTCCTCGCACTTTGTTTACTCACTTTGGCATTTATCTCGGTGACAACAAAGTTGCCCACCTCATGCCTGACATACTGCTGGTTATGACCAGCAGCAACACATCTCAAATCCAGAAAGTAGTGACAAACAAGAGGTTGCTTCTCGGTGTGATCTACAAGTATGCATCAATACGGGTCGACACGGTGGAGGATTTTGCCTTCGGATCCCCGTTTTGCTAAACACAATGGATAGTATCCTGAGAAAACAGCCGCTGGCCGCTGAGGAGGTCGCCAGAAGAGCGGAAAAACTTATCGGTCATATTCCATATAGTCTTCTTTGGAATAACTGCGAACATTTTGTCACTTACTGCCGCTACGGGACAGCGGTCAGCCTGCAGACAGACAAGGTAAACAAGATTGGATTCCAGACAGTTTTTTCTTTTTGAATAGACGAGTCGATACTTCATATCAATGGACAAGATAGGCTATAAAAGTTATTCTTTAAATGTTGCCAATTTATTTTCTTTCTTCTTTGCATGACACGCGCATTAATGGATTAGCATTAACAATTAATGGATTATTGTTTAAAATAGGTTTAGCAAAATCAATATAAACAAAAATGCAAAATTGTGTATCGATTAGGAAAAAGTTACAGGCCTAGTCTATTAAACCTTTTTTTCTTGAACTTAATTCATGGCTAAACGGATTAAAGTTTTATTATTTTTTTTGTATCTTTTGAATAAAAGGTACAAAAGCTGTCCAACACAGTGGGGCGGTACCCTTTCAAAAGTTACACCTTTTTTTCGTAGCCTATCCTACGCCTAAAAAAAAACGTTTATGAGGCCACAAAAATAGACCGTTTATCATGCTTTTTTATTTTTTCAAGGCAATTTTTTTTACAAATGTTTTTTTTTCGATTAATGTGAAATAACTAAAACACGACTTTTCATAAAATAAAATAAAATAAATATATGAAAAAAAAATTGTATCGATAAGGAAAAAGTTACAGGCCTAGTCTATAAAACCTTATTTCTTCACAAACTTAATTCATGGCTAAGTGTTATTTTATTTTTGTACCTTTTGAATAAAAGGTACAAAAGCTGTCACTGGGGCGGTACACTTTCAAAAGTTACACCTTTTTTTCATAGCCTAGCCTACGCCTAAAAAAAAAAACGTTTATGAGGCCACAAAAATAGGCCGTTTTTCATGCTACACTTTTTCCAAGGCATTTTTTAACAATTAATTTTTTCATTTTAAAAAAGTTTTTTTTATTAGCATATGTTTAATGTGAACTAACTGAAACACGACTTTTCATAAAATAAAATAAATTATGAAAAAAACTGACTGGCAGTAATGTGGATCTAATAATATTTTAAAACAAATTAGGCTACAATAAATAAATAAAAAAAGTACAATCACCTATAGCCTACTAGCATGCTACTGTTGTTAACTTTAAGCCCCCAAAATATCAAAATGACTAATAGCCTAACACTACATTAATTTAGGAAGAGGTGTATGCTACTGTAGATATTAATTCTAATTCAATTAATATTACTCCTTTTTTGTCAGAATAGGCTATAGGCTAATTCGAACTCTTCCAAGATTCTAAATGCCAGCTTGTCGCGGGGTTGGATGTTCCACCGAACACTTTAATTCCAAACTTCCATCCCCAGTGACAACGTATTTTTACGTCATTTGCCTGACCGAGAGCTTTTCGGAAAATCTGGGTCATTTTAGCGCAAAAACAACACCTTCATTCAGTAGCAAGTGGGTTTGGGGAGATGTACTCTCCCAGAAAACATGACAGCTCCTTCTCAGATGCGAATCACACTTTGCTTTATTTTGTTTGTGCCCTGAATCTCATCTATCCCATCTTTCTTTCATTCAACAGTTCTGTGAATGTTTCAAATCAGTAATCCGGGACCAGAGGAGTGTTCTTCTGACCACTATCATCGGAATGCTTTCCATGTTTTTTCTTGGAATAGCGCCGTCCACCGCACTTCTAACCTTTATCATTCCTTTCATCTTGTGGATGGCTGGATAAGAGACACTTCAGGTCTAATTTAGAAACACACACGAACTAGACTATTTAATGTATCAAAAAGTTTGTGTTTTATTTTTTTTGCTGTAGCCTTGAAAGTCATTGCGGCAGTTGACATTCAGTTGTATTTTTTCGCTATTGATAACTTAATATTTTTCATTCTTTTTACCTAACATTTTATATTGTAAATTTGTATGACCTTTTATGAAAACATACTGTACAATGTTAACAAGTTAATAAATGTCAAATTTAAATGTTATATGTCAAATTAAATGATAATAGCACAAAACATCCATTTTCTTCAGAGGTTCACAAAGAGCCTTTAACATCAGTCAACCTTTCCATTGCACAAAACGTTTTTTAGTGGAAAGGGGATCTTTAGGTTGTTATTATTATATTGTTCTTCACACTAAGAAAAAAGTTATTTTAAGAACTGTTCACTGAAAGGTTCCAATGTTAAACGTCCTTAAAGGGGTAGTACACCCAAAAATAAAAATTATGTCATCATTTACTCCACCTCAAGTTGTTCCAAACCTGTATGAATTTCTCTCTTTGCTGAACACAAAAGAAGATAGTTTGAAGAATGCCAGTAACCAGCACCAAAATACTATGGAAGTCAATGGGGCCGGCAACTGTTTGGTTGCCGGGATTCTTCAAAATATCTTCTTTTGTGTTCAGAACGACTTGAGAGAGAGTAAATGATGACAAAATTTTCATTTTAGGGTGCTATCCCTTTAACGATTTATTGGTTGGCTAATTAATCTGCTCCATGAGCTTATAATCCAAATTTAGATTTTTGAATACACATAAAACCTAGGGCTGCACCTGCATGAGAGACTGTTGCTTTGCTTAATGCTGGAAAATATTTATAGGGAGTTTGTCCAAATCCTGGTTTTCAAATACGGTTTTAATGATGATTAAAATATTAAACTGTAATGAATTGTATCGTACGTGTGTCGATAAACGTCACATCTCTCAAACTAGAGTGAGCCTCGTGACCCCTTGCAAGTCTTTAGTGACCCCCAGGGTTGAGAAACACAACATGGTGAGCCCAAAATAATTCCTCCTTTTGGCACCTTTATGTAAGAATGAACATAAACAAGACTTTTTAATTACATTCATTGGTTAAACTTTATTTTAAGGTGAAGTAGTTGCATTGTTTTAAATAAGTCTATTAATTAAATGTAAAAATACATGTTACGGTATGGTTAGGCTTTGGTTTAGGATTAGTTACTTGTAATTATCCATATTTACTGTTATTACTATAGCAAGTATGTAGTAGTCGAGTAACTACTTCATCTAAAAAATAATGTGTAATAAATAAAAAATAATTTACATCTAATATTTGCATTTGTGTTTTTTCCAGATGTTTGCCAAAAAAATTAACACCAATTTAACTCAGTGTTAACAAATTGGTGGTGAGGCGACATACGAGTTGATTTTATTGGTAAGACATTACAATAAGCTTTAGTTTACTGTAAAAAAAAATTATCCTGTAAAAATACGGTAAACTGCTGGCAGCTGTGGTTTGCCAGCATCATACCGTTAAAAATACGGTGTGTTACTCTTTATGTTAGAGCATATAGCTGTTAAATTAAAGTTTTATATTGCTGACAATACGGTTTTAACTGTTAATTTCAAAAACAGTAACACACTGTATTTTTACGGTATGATGCAGGCAACCACAGCTGCCAGTAATTTACCATTTTTTTACAGGATTATTTGTTTAAAAATGGTAACAAATGGCTTTACAATCATTTTAATGCATTCACTAACATGAATTAACAATGAGCAGTATATTCATACATCATGCAAGTTCAAAATGTTCATGTTAGTTCACAATGCATTATCTAATGTATAACAAATGCAACTTTTGATCTTGAAAATGTATTCGAAATGTTAAGATTAATATTAAGGTAATGTTCATAGTTGGTTCGTGCTAACTTTAACATAAACAAACAATTAACATTGCATAATCATAGTTAATGTTAATCTTAACACTTACTAGTACATTTGTTGCATTGCATTTAACATTAGATGATGCACAGTGAGTGAACATGAACATTTTGAACTTGCATGCAAGGATTAGGAATATATTGTTCATTGGAAAAATGACACCTTACTGCACAATTTTGTTTAGCCAAAAGTCAGTTATTGGTTTTAAGGACTTAAATCGGCATTGCTGCAAAATTTGTTTATTATACAATCAGCAATACCTTCCTTTGTTCCAGATATAGAAAATATTAAGCAATTTTATCCAAAAAGGGTGAGAAGGTCGGCAGAGTCATTGAGTAACTATGCTTTGTTTGTTTCATTGGGCATGTGATGTACTTATTCTGGAGCTTTTTTCTGAAAAAAAAGCCCTTAGTTTGTAATCCCCCCTCCAGTCTGCCCAGACTGGGATAAAGCCTGCAGGTGCCAGACCTTCCAGAGGCTCACCACTTCTCCAGTGAGGATGTTTCCCCTACAGTTCCTCAGCCTGTTTAATATCGCGGTGGCCACGATCTTTGAAGAAAAAAGAAGCAGCAAGTGGTCAAACATGACATCTCCATTTTTAAAAGAGGAGATCTGCTAGAGGTCCCTCGAACTCTCTTTACACACTTTGGAATTTATCTGGGAACAACCGTGTGGCTCACCTCATTCCTGATATCTTGCCAGTCTTGACCACTGAACAGAAGGCCCTTGAGAAAGCGGTGACTAACAACCGGCTGATTTTGGGTGTCATAGCAAAAAAAGCGAGTGTCCGCGTGGACTCGGTGGAGGACTTTGCATATGAAGCAGAGATTCTGGTCAACCACATGGACAAGGTGTGCAGTCGGCCACCGTTCCCCGGAGAGGAGGTGGCTAGAAGAGCTGAGAAGCTCATGGGCTCCGTGGCTTACAGTCTGCTGTGGTACAACTGCGAGCATTACGTCATGTACTGCAGATACGGCACCAGCATGAGCTTTCAGACCTGCCAGGTGAGATGTTTCAGGAGAGAGAGAGCAAAATCAGTGATTAGCATGTTAGCAGACTAAGAGGATATTTTCATGTACTCTTGAAATAACTCTATGTGCAAATCTTCAGTATTATGAACAACTTCCTAAATCTTGGGTTGCTTTGGTAGAGTATATTTGTGACCATAAAACCATGCCAACATGAATTTATGTCATCTACAATGACTAAAGGAAGTAAGGAGTTTTAAAGGGATAGTTCACTTTGAAATTAATTTTTGATATGTTTTAGTTTACCTCAAGTGCAACCAAGATGTAGGTGTCTTTGTTTCCACAGTATTTTGAATTTTGATATTTTTAGGTCAAATCGTTGTTGTCTATTAGTCATATAATGGAGATTTATGGGGCCCACCCTGGGTTCACTTCAAAGAGCATGCACAGAGAAGTCCAAATTAAACATGATTTAATAACTCGTAAATGTAAGTACACATTAAGACACAAAATGAGCGGTTTGTGTGAGAAAACAAACAGTATTTATATCGTTACTCTGTGACTTCTCTGTGCATGCTCTTTGAAGTGAACCCAGGGTGGGCCCCATAAATCTCCATTATCTCACTTGAACAACGGTTTGACCTAAAAATATCAAAATTTAAAATATTGTGTAAACAAAGACACATCTTGGATGCCCTTAAGGTAAGCTTAAACATATCAAAAATGTATTTCAAAGTGAATCCCTTTAAAACTCTTTAAGCATTTCATCTCTCACTATGTTGTTACTTTAAACCAATTAATGCATGAGGAGACTGAGGAGGACACTTTTGCAGAAGTATTGCATTGACTAAAAGGCATGAAATTGGTATACAAATATCTTTATCTTATATTGCAAAATCACTAATTCCATTTCAAATGAGATTATGCACAAGAAATTAGGTTAAGAAATGTAATGTGATTTAGAAATATAAATCACTTTTTTGCAAGACATTGTTGGTGACTGTAGGGTTGTATGAGTTTAGACCATTAACATTAGAGGTGATTTATTCTATTTGTTTATATTTATGATTCAGTTGCTCCAGTTTGTGTTGAGCAAGAATGTTAATCTGCTGATTCCAGGCAACAGGCAGTAATCTCTTTGAAACTCTTTGCATACACACACATCATCTCTCTTTCTTTTTCAGTCTAAAAGACGATGATATTCCAACAGCATGACTAAACTAACCGCTCTCAAACTGTGGTGGATATGATTTTGCCAGAAGAATCTAAAATATAGGCTCATCAAAAGACAACTATTCTGTTTTTGTTTTGTTAGGTTCTCCAAATGATCTGTTTTGCATTAAATTGAAATGAAACATGGAAATCAGGAAATATGTGGTGGTAGGCCTACTTAAAAAGTGCATTTATAAAACCATTTTGGCAAAATTCCACCAATGCAACACCAAAGAAAGTCATTACTGTCTGAGCTTTCTGTTTAAAAATAGATAATTTTGATTGAATGCAAATGCACAATTCTAAACTCTGTTTTGCATTGAATTGAACCATGGAAATCAGGAAATGTGGTGTTAGGCCTACTTTAAAAAAATGCATTTAAACCATTTGGGAAAATTCCACCAATGCAACACCAAAGAAAGTCATTACTGTCTGAGCTTTCTGTTTAAAAAAATAAATATATTTGATTGAATGCAAATGCCAAATTCTAAACTTTGGAATTCTTGTTTTTGTCCCCAACAGTTCTGCAAAGCTGTGCGCAAGATTGTGTGCAGCAAGACAAGTTCTCTTCTAAGTTTTCTGTTGTGTTTGTTCATTATGTTTTATCTGGAATCTGTGTCCATCTTTGTAATTTTACCCACGGTTTTCATCCCTGGCACAATTTGGATGGCATCCTGAAGCTGTGTCAAACAACTGACCGGAGACAACAGGATATTTTTTTGATTTTTTTTTTTTAATGTTTTTATTTTATTTTTATTTTTATCATTGTTTATTATTTAGTTCAACATGCTTCATTACCCTAAAGCGCATTTTGAGCATTGTAAAAAAACAACACACACAATATTTACTTATCAGGGCAAAGAAAACCTTTCGATTAAATCTATGTAATCTTTCCAGTATTGTCATGTTAATAGCCTATCAGATAATTTATTTTCATACTGTATGTTGTGACACAATAGGCCTACTGCCATATCAGTATTAGGCCTATATTAATAAAAGGACATTTAAGTTTTTGTCTGTAATTTTTTCTATTAATGTACATATAGGCACACTGTATCGTGTGTATGTGTGTGTGTATATATATATATATATATATATATATGAGAGAGAGAGAGAGAGAGAGAGAGAGAGAGAGAGAGAGAGAGAGAGAGAGAGAGAGAGAGAGAGAGAGAGAGAGAGAGAGAGACTACTTAAAGGTAGCCACTTAAAGAATGACAAATATTTAGGAAAGCCATGGTACTCAGTCTAATTAGTGCAACACTTTTTGCCATTAAGATTGCTTAGCTGCTAGTAGAAAAATTATCCCAATCAGGCTGAAATAAATAAATACTATATAATATTTAGCAGAATTCTCCCAGATTTTCCTCAGAAATTTTTTTCTCTTGAACGTTAAATACGTAAATGTAAGTTGCAGATCAAATGCAGTCCTAAATTACTGGCAAAACGCCCGGCCAGCTCATTAGTTGAAAACACGACCTACCGTCAGGTCAATAGTGTTTGTCGTAAGGTTAACAGTGACAGTCAACAACATCGAATCGTCGTCGATCATCAAGTGTCACACAAAGTTATCCCCGTAATTTACGTTCCTTAATTACTTTATTGTGTGGCCAAAAGGTAAGAGAATCGGTTATTTAATTGCATCAGTATGTCATCAGTTTGAACTCTAAGGTAGTGTCATTTTTTCACGAGAGTTGATAACAGAAGTGTGCCACACATAACTTACTCGCATCATACTATTATTCACTCACAGCTCGGTATATACAATATATTCGACTAGGGAAACTAGTTTGGTTGACCCTTTTGCTTCCCGCTCGTTTAACGTTAAATTGCCTGGCTGTTCTGTTCTGAATATGAACTTTTTACCTCAAAATCCTGATATATATTTTTTTGTTAAGACTCGATGGTTTTTTATAGTAGTGAATTGATGTATTGGTTTATACAGTTTTATTGGTGTTTTCTTAAAGAAAATACGTTACATTTGCATAACAACGTATATTTTGTTACTTGACAGGTCGATAGTTATGATGCTAGCGCTAGTTGTGTTTGCTAGCTGAGAAAAGCTGCGTCCGAGCCTCAAATCTCACACTCGTCAACTGTCATTTTATTGATAAATACAGATATTTGTGTCTAACACCTTAACGTTTTTCTACTTAGTAACGTTACTTATCTACAGATATACACGTAAATCATTTGAACTTTGATAAATGGAGAGGCTCGAGTGTGAGACCTGACGCAACGGTTTTCTTTGGTAGCGTTGTGTTTTCTGACGTGATCATGGATGAAGGCAGCATCAGTCAGCCAACTGAGAAGAGTAAGATGATGGACAGCTCGAAAGAAGCTGCTCTTTTATCCCTGATGGACAGGACAGGCTACAGCATGGTTCAGGAAAATGGACAGAGAAAGTTTGGTGGTCCACCTCCAGGTAATATGGAAACAGCATACAAGATAACATCGAAGTTAGGCCCCATGAATAATTTATGTAGCCTTTGGGCCAGACGGATTGGGAATATTGTTGACCAGTAGCCAAATAGCTTTTTAGGTATTATTTTAAGCACCTGATGTAGATAAATCAGCATTTCTAAAATTTCTGATTCCTGGGACAAAATCCTCTCCACAAATGACTACAAACTTGCAATGAGCTTTGTTCTGTTTCGTTACAGTCCAATAATTTTAATATAAATACTATCAAGCTCAAGCTTCTTGCTTAATATCATTCATCACATCATATTAAGAAGGCAAAATGACTGCAAATGTAATTTTATTTGGTCTTCAGCAGTTTACAAGTAGATTGATTCATAAAAATATGACCTGTAAGTAGTCTAGAAAGTTTAAATGGCTTTACTCCTTATGATGAATGTTATCATCTTTCATTTTTTTATTAGCCTGTATCATATTTTACCACAAAATGTACAATAATTTTGATGTAAAACATTACTGTAATAAAATTAAGACTGGAATGCTATAATACAAAACCATTCAAACTTGATATTTTTAGTTTCATCAGATAGTGGTGTTCATAATGATAACTAAAGTTATGTCTCAGGTTGGGAAGGCCCCCCTCCTCCACGAGGATGTGAGGTGTTCGTGGGTAAAATCCCCAGAGACATGTACGAAGACGAGCTGGTACCTGTTTTTGAGCGGGCCGGTCACATCTACGAGTTCCGTCTGATGATGGAGTTCAGTGGGGAGAACCGTGGCTACGCCTTCGTCATGTACACAACGCGAGAGGGAGCCCAACGAGCAATCCAGCTCCTGGACAACTTTCGAAATCCGCCCTGGAAAGTTCATAGGAGTATGTGTAAGTCTGGACAACTGCCGCCTTTTTATTGGCTCCATCCCAAAAGACAAGAAAAAGGAGGAGATCCAAGAAGAAATGATGAAGGTCAGTATATCACACGACTGCACACATTAGAAAATGAACTGTTAAAACTGTATGACATGTTCACTAGCACCATCTTGTGAACAAAAAAACGTAAAAGAAATTGACTTCATTTTATAACATTACAGAAAGCATAAGAAAACAGTTGGTTGTGATCTAATGTCTAATCTTTTTTATTGCAATTCTAAATCCAGGTGACTGAAGGGTGGTGGATGTGATTGTCTATCCTAGTGCAATGGACAAGATGCAAGAATCTGTGGCTTTGCCTTTGTCGAGTATGAATCCCACAAGGCAGCTGCCATGGCTCGCAGGAAACTCATACCAGGTACAAAAGCAAATGTATTCAGTGGAAAATACATCTTATAAGACATGTGTAAAGTACTAGAAACCCGGACTTAAGTAAGAGTAAAAGTACAAGTGCTCTATCAAAAAATTGACTTGAGTAGAATTTGAAGTGCTCTTTAAGCTCCACACTTAAGTAGAAGTACTGAAGTATTCAACATTTTTTGTACTTAAGTATTGCAAGTAGTTTATTTTAAAATTTCACTACTTAAGTGCTAAAAGTATTGTGTCATGTAATTATTAAAGAAAGCAGTCAAAACAGTTGAACTAGCAATCAAATAAGGCGCTTTGGTGGGATACAAATTTGCTTTGGCGGCCGCCAAAAAATGTCATTGCAGGACAACCCCTGCATTAGTTGTCAATGTGTGTCAATCAATACCAAAACAAGCCCTATAAAACTGGCTTGTGATTTAGGCAGCATGAAAGCCAACTTGCAACAAATGATTCATAAAATTTGTATAATTGTAACGAGTAACTAGCAGAACATTAAAAAATATCGAAGTAAAAGTTAAATTAATCAAATATCTACTGAAGTAAAAGTAGAAGTATAAGAAAAAACAATACCCTGGTAGAGTACAGATACAGCATTTTAGTACTTAAGTAGATCTACTTCATTACTAGACAGTACATCTCTGCATCTTATATAAAATATGTATTTGTGGTGGTACTTGATATGACAAGCTTTATTATTTCTATTGCTCATATATTAGTCATATTAGTTTTCACTAGGGCTGGGTATTGAAAACAAATTTCACAATTCGATTTCAATTCACAGTTGCAAGTTTAATTTCCAATTCGATTCAATATTGATTATTTTGGATATCAGTTACAATAAATGGCAAATTTTCTCAAGGAAATCTAATCTCTTAACTAATGCTGTAAACTACGCGAGTGTAGTTGTAGCCTACTAGGCTTCAATAGCCTAATATGAAGGTAATAATGAACTGTTTTGTAGCTATACAAACACTTAAATTACACTTTTATTTATTTTATAATAAGAAGATTATATGAAATATAAACATTTAAATGGTGGCTGTCATAAAAACTTGCCAGATTTATTCAAATATGCATTAAATATTGAAGAACATTAAGATTACAATGCATATGTAATATGATGTATAGCAAAATGCTCCTCTCTAGAGTTATTTTTTTCTCCGCTGACTAACGAGTTTATGTGGGTTTTCTGAGGTAAACATGATGCAGTACACTGACATTGATTAAAAGCTGTTTAACTGATCTCTTTCCACGGTTGAAACGCTGATTGAGCGAATCAATGTGACATGATACGGATTTTGATAAGTTGTACTCTATCTTTTAACACACTTTCAGAAGCTCATTCATGTTTATTTCGCACTGTAACTGGTATTTAATGCTTCTCTTGAGTTGCGCCAGAGCGTAAAATGAGAAATCGATTAATATAGATTAATCGATATTTATTACCCAGCCTAGTTTTCACCGCTTTGTAATCTTTAATCAAAATATAAAAACTTGCTATACTACCATACCTCTTCCCCTCAAGCCACCTGGGTACATGCTGGTATGTAATGACAACTTTTCACAATTCAGTCAATTCTTCCAGTTGATTATGGAAGTAAAACACTGATATTTGCTGGAACATCCATAAAAAAACCCACACATGATATTTTGTAAGTAAAATAATTTTATTTCAGTCTGATAGGAATAAAGTGGCTGGAGAAGCATGGCAAAAAAAAAACCTTTATTTATTATAAAGGGAGGAAATATTTTTTGTTCGATGTGTGCCCACTGTAGACAGTGTATTCTGTTTTTTTATTTTTTTTATTTAAAGGACAATAATTTGTAGGCTGGACTGCTCTGATACTAAAAGTGGTAATCAAATATTCAGCAATGCAGGACTGCAAATAAAAATATAAAACATCAACTATCACACTATATTGAAAGTGTAACCATATTTGGCGTGCAGTGTTTAAATTTTTATCGGGTGCATATTTCAATATTTACGCAATTTGCTGTGTGTCAATGTCAACTCTATGTTTCAGGAACATTTCAGTTGTGGGGTCACACCATCCAGGTTGACTGGGCAGAACCTGAAAAGGAATTAGATGAGGAAACCATGCAACGAGTGCGAGTCCTCTATGTTCGTAATCTCAATGCTGAGCACCACGGAGGAGACGCTTCGCTCTGAGTTCTCACACCTGAAGCCTGGCTCTGTGGAACGTGTTAAGAAGCTGACGGATTATGCCTTCATCCACTTCTATAACCGTGATGATGCCCTGACTGCTCTTGAGTCCATGAATGGGAAAGTTATTGATGGTTCGCCCATCGAGGTGACTCTTGCCAAGCCCGTCAGCAAAGATGGGAGCAAAAGATCCGGAACACGGAGTAGCCACAATGGAATGGCAGCTTGCGGAAACTACAGTGATTCCAGCTTCTTGTTCCAAAGCAGAGATGATGTGAACTTTGGAACAGGAGCAATGGGTGATGGGTTATCTGCACGCCCCCTCAGCCTGCTGCCTCACTTGGGCAGCCCGTATGCAGTGGACTTAGATCGCTGTGTGTATTCATTCCTACCAGGATCCACTTTGGTCCCAATCAGCCTGAACACCCTGAAGCCCAGCCAGCTGAGCTCAGCTGTATCATTGCTGGATTACTACTGCCACAAGAATGACTGGTCTCTGCCTGAGTATCACCTCTACTCACTTGCCGGACAAGAGGGGAAAATACTGCTCATCTACAAAGTAGTCATCAGCAGCACCAGGAGCAGCTTCATGCCTGATAAAGTCTGCACCATATTAGAGGATGCCAAGGAGCTTGCTGTCTCAGATGCACTCTGGAACCTGGGTTAGTTTCCCTCAGTTGTTCTTTGGTTTCTTTAGTGTTATTTTCTTCTGTACAACATTTATAAGAATACCAGGTTACGTACAAATTTCAATTAGAAGTGCACTGATATAAAAATTCTGGCTCGAGACATACAGTATAAGACACGGGTCGGGAACCTTATGGTTTGTCCGATCTGCGTGCCGGCGCAGGTTAAAGTCTCTCACTTTAAAAGTATTAAAGGCTGTGACTATGGGGAATGATTATCTTAAATGTACGTTCATGCAAGCTTGAGGGAGTTTATTTAAATGAAATACTTAGGTAATATTTTAGCTTTTGTCATGTGTCAGTGATTATCCCCCTGCCTGTCAATTTTGGCACATGTGCCATAGGTTGCTGACCCCAAGAATCAGAATTAATGTTATGGCTGAAACTATCTTTGGCCAGTAATTAAATTGTAACATTTTATTTTATCAAAATAAATCCAAATTAATACATTCAAAACGGCAATCAATCATTTTAAATATATCACAAGTGACATTATAAAATACAGTATGAAGAATGGATATTTCTTTTCCAGTATGTGCATTTAACATTACATTTACATTAAATTTGTTATTAAATTACTAGGCTTTTTTTAAAAAATTTTTATGACCATTAGATGACTAAAAAAGAATACTTTTATTAAGATATTCATACGTTGATAAAGCAAGACATATTGAATTGATCAAAAGTGGCATAAAAGACATTTACAATGGTACAAAAAATCTTATAATATAATTTTTATACATTCAAAATTGCTTTCTATCTTCAGAGAGTCCTGAAAAATTCAAAATCAGCACATTAGAATAATTTCTGAAAGATCATGTCACATTTTATTATATTGAAGTAGAAAACAGTTTTTAAAATTGTAGTAATATTTCACAAAGAAACTGTCTTCAAAAAAGTTTAAAAAAACTTACCATAATATGTAACTGAACCAAGTACATTGG
>JAQIUQ010003731.1:0-12360 GCA_030378365.1 Hybognathus amarus | reverse complement strand
AACGTTTTAGGGTACCCTCTAACGTTTAATTAGATGACGCTATCTAACCTAACTGTACCTAGACCCAAACCTACCCCGCTAAAGGTAAAGCATCAAGTTGGACGTAGGGTCGGGCATCGGATGGGTTTTATCCGAGTACCAGTACCTACTCGGTAGTTTCTAAACGTTCCGGTGCCTAAACGGTTCTTGAAACAATACTTAAAACAAAACTGCACACACTTTGTCAAAAAAATTAAAAATAATAATACCCCTTTATTTACAGGGCCAAACTGGACACACTACTAACTGACAATATAAATACAAGTAACATAGGTAATAATAAATAAACCAACATAAAATAAAAGGTTCATATTTACATATTATCAAAAAAAAACAATATTATATCGAAACAATGTAATTATACAGAAGATTCATAGAAGATTACTACCAGGGTAATATAAGATATCGACATGGCTACAGGTTCCCATGTTTTGTCTGCTTTAGTCATGTAAGTTATTTTGTCATTTACTGAGTTAGCTTCTTAGCCAGTTTGATATTTTGTTCCCACTGCGTCTTATGCGCAGCTTTGAGTAAACATATGAAAGAGAACGTCTTGTGTAACCCATGTTCTCCGAATAGGAACGCAGACGCTGCGTTCGCTGCCAAATATCTCGCGCGTGCTTTTCGGCAGAGGACTTAAGGAGCAGTTGATGCGCGTGCTGTAGAATATACGACGTGAGCATCAAGGCGGTGCGAATGGTGATTCTATATCCATAGACAATCGTTATTCTGACTCGTAATTTTACACGTGAAATGCAGCTAAACATTTCAGTGTATATTTCACGTGTGTTTAATCTCCTCGCTCATCAGCTTATCGTCCGGGAGTCTCCCGCATATCGATAACGGCAGTCCGGAATGACCAAATTAGTTCGAATCTCCCGCAATCTGAGTGTGAGCGAGCAAGCGCGTGCGAGACACATGTCGAGACAATGCTTCATAAACGCATAGTGCGCGCACGTCAGAGAGGGAGACAGCGAGAGACTGCGTGTGAGCCTCATGCCACCGCATGCCAAGACTCAGGCATCGAAATCAGGCACCGAAATTTTCATTCTTATTCAGTCTGGTTACTACCTGTGGCGTAGCAGGACGGGCCAGAGGGCACGTGAGAGAGTCGCGAGGCCGGTGGTGCCGAATTGCTAATGAGCAGCACCTGCTGAGCACATCGGGTCTCGCATCATTCACGTAAGGAGCGGAGCTATAGAAGGGGAGCGACGGAGTGGATGAGAGAGAGAGGAACAGGCCTGCTTTTGTTTGTGTTTTATACTTTTATTCTGGTAAGCCAGCAGTCGTCCGTGAGGGGCTGCTGGCCGGTATTTATGTTTTATTTTGGGTAGCCAGCAGTCGTCGCGCGAGGGGCTGCTGGCAGGTATTTTGTTTGTTCATTCATTTAATAAAGATTTTAGTTTTTCGATTATCATCCGGTTCCTGCCTCCTTCTTCCCTGAACCCTGCTACACTGGTGCCGAAACCCGGGGAGAGGGAGGAACGCGCTGTCCGGAGGGTCCTCGCCGCTGTGGGGATCCCGGCGGTGCCATCGAGCATGGTGCGCGCGAGTCGCCGCCGGCTCACGTGGCCGGAGCCTGCCGTCCGCCGGAGATGGGGAGGAGCAGGAGCGGCGGGGCTCGCGGCCATGGACGCTCGAGGCGGGCACTGGGATGAGTTGCCGGTGGGCACGCCCGAGCTCGCCGCCGACCGCCTGGGAAGGGGCAGTGCCTTCCGAGGGAGGGAGAGGGAGGAGCTCACCGCCGCTCGCCGTGGGCCGGAGCTGCTGCCATCCGCCGATGAAGGGAGGAGCAGGGAGCGGGGGACTCCTGCCGTCTGCCCAAGGCACCCGAGGAGCCGTCGCCGTTCACCGGGGCGGGGGGAGCGTCGAGGCGTCCCACCGAGGGCCATCGAGCGTCGCCGCGGGGCACGCGCGGAGGAGTTCGCCCAGCTGGTGAGGGACAACATGGCAGCGCGTTGTGGGAGCCGGACTAATTTTTTTTTTTTCCTCTCTCCCCTCTCTCATGTCCGTCGCTCCTCACGCTTCCGTCTCCGCTTCCCTCGGCTCGTCGAGCCATACCCCCCAGGGATCGCCGCGCCGGGGGAGCAGGCACAGTCTCGGGTGTACCCCCCGGCCTGTGAGGGGTGATGGGGGTATGTGGTGAGCAGGACGGCCGAGGGACGTGAGTGAGTCGCGAGGCCGGTGGTGCGATTGCTAATGAGCAGCACCTGTGAAGCACACTGGTCTCGCATCATTCACGAAGGAGCGGAGCTATAAAGGGGAGCGACGGAGTGGATGAGCGAGAGAGGAACAGGCCTGCTTTTGTTTGTGTTTTATACTTTATTTTGGTAAGCCAGCAGTCGTCCGTGAGGGGCTGCTGGCCGTATTTATGTTTTATTTTGGGTAGCCAGCAGTCGTCCGCGAGGGCTGCTGGCAGGTATTTTGTTTGTTTATTTCATTTAAATAAAGTTTTAGTTTTTGATTATCATCCGGTTCCTGCCTCCTTCTTCCCTGAACCCTGCTACACTACCGCTTACGTCAGAGAACCGGTTCTCTACTTAGAAGCAGTTTCGGTACCCAACCCTAGTTGCATGACACCTGTAGGATCATCATTAACTGACGTGAAAGGTAGCCAAAACGTTAGATGTCTCGACGTATGGTCAAAAGCGTCAGTTAGATGATGTCTTGGAGGGAGAATGTGTTGTCCTAAGAGGAGCCAGAAGGATGAACCCACCGCGCCCACTTCGGTCTCCTATTTGGGATCTTTCCGTGGTCTCGTAGAGCCCTAAAGACTATTCCCTTCGAACCACTAGATTCTGCGGATCTAAAATATCCTCTTGCTCAAAACCATTTTTCTTTTGGCTATGTCATCAGTGTAGGGAACTTACGTGTGGGGGACTATCCATTAGCGCCGCATGTCTTAGTTTGGCCTTAATTACTCAAAGGTCATCCTCAAACCAAGACAGTGTGCATGTCCCGAAGATGATCGGCACTCCCTTCAAGAGCACAAAACTGATTTCTCTCGTCGGCTCTGCCAGCTTTCGACAGCGAGAGCAGCGACATTACGCACTGCGCCCTTCAAGCCGCTCTGCAACAGCTTTTTGTTTTGTTTGGTGGACGCTCCATAGGATCTCGCCACCTCGAAACAGTTGCTAAGTGCAGACGGATAGTGGACGCTATTGCTGCTGCTTAAGAGTCAAAAGGTCTGCAATGCCCTCTGGACATAAGGGCTCATTCCACTGGGAGGTATGGCCCCGGTGGCGGGCTCCTGTATTTCCCATGGGTGCTTACTGTACATGTGTAGCTACACGCATGCTGCCACCTGCAGATTCGCATTTTCAATGTTCTCCGGACTCCTGGGACTCATACGAGTGGATGCTTAGCACGCACGGCGTGGACAAGGGGTTCCCCGTAGCACATAAGCTAAGCTTACGCAATATTAGAGAACCTCTGTAGGAGAACTTATCTCTCAGTAGAGGGAACAAAGTATTGCGCTTCAGATGATGAAACCAGGGAAGCAGCCTCCGAGCCGTGCTTTTATACACTAAGCCACACCCACTTGAGCGGGCTGTGACACGTAGTGGCCGACAGCACAGGCTCAGTGGTAGGCTGCTGCAGTTGCCACAGAGCAGCCAATGAGCACGCCAGACAGCCTGCTCTAGGTCTGCTAGCTGCTGCACTGCGTTTGACAAGAATACAATTAAGGATACATTTTGGCTTCAATATCTCGAGAAAAGATGACTTTACCCATAGCATAGGCTGAACTTGCACAATACTCGCTCCCTCAGAGAGAACCAAGTAACCGAGTACGTTTTTCAAAGTGCAACTTGGAAACAAAAGACAAAGGGCCCTATCTTGCACCCGGCACAAATGTCTTCCTACACCAACGCATGCATGATTCCTATTTTGGCACCCACCTAAAGCAGGCTTTTCCTCCACAGACGCACGCGGTAAACTGAGTGGGATGAATTGCGCTCCCTGAGCGGATCGGCGCAAAAAGGAGCCGGGTTTTGGCGCGAACATTCTCTAGTGCTATTTTACAGTTCAAAACAATTGCGACAATGACCAGAAAAAACCTCAGTCTAAAGTCAGTGGCGCGTTGCGCATTAGATGTTAGATGCTATGTTAAGCGTGCGATGCCTGGCCATAATACAGTGTGTGAACAAAGCAGAATTGTTCTAATGCAAAGCCTTTGCACATGAAAAGCTTAACTAAATAACAGAATGCAGGAATAATGTGAAAGAAGTGTTTGGTAGAATGTATGTGGTATGATTCTCTCAGATGGTGAAAACATATCATCATAACAATAAACATAAAAAGTCTAGAAACATAACTCTCTTGCATGCTGTTGCATTCCATTTAATTTGGTTGTCAGATGCTCACAAGATGAATATATGTAGAGCATTTGCTTACAGCATATTTGTTTTTACGGCAGCTCAGAGAAATCTCAAAAGAGTGTAATGTCTGGTTATCCGGCTAACGCCGTTGGTGTTACAAGTGTAGAAAATGTGCCCACATTTAAGTGTTCACCCCTACATACAAGCACTGTAGAAAGGAATGAGCTGGTCATCCTCTCCCTGAGCAGCTCGTCTCCTCCCAAGACGTCATCTAACTGACAACTTTGACCATACGTCGAATATCCGAACGTTTTCAGGTACCCTTTAACGTCAGTTAGATGACGCTACTACAAATCCTAACCATACCCAGACCCAAACCTACCCGCGTCATCTAACTGACGCTAAAGGTGAAGCGTCAGTCAGATGACACTCTAGGATCGTCATCTACCTGACGTTGAAGCGGGTACCCTGAAACGTTGGATGTTGACGGTATGGTGAAAAGCCGTCAGTTAGCATGATGTCTTGGAGGGAGAATGTGTTGTCCTGAGAGGAGCCAGAAGGATGAACCCACCGCGCCCACCTTCGGTTCCTATTTGGCATCTTTTCCGTGGTCCTCAGAGCCCTAAAGATGTACTCCTTCGAACCACTAGATTCTGCGGATCTAAAATACTCTCTCGCTCAAAACCATTTTTCTTTTGGCTATGTCATCAGTGTAGGGAACTTGACGTGTGGGGGACTATCCATTAGCGCCGCATGTCTTGAGTTATCTTGCACCGGCACAAATGTCTTCCTACACCAACGCATGTATGATTCCTATTTTGCACCCACCTAAAGCAGGCTTTTCCCTTCACAGACGCACGCCGGTAAACTGGGGAATGAACTTGCGCTCCCTAGGCGGTATCGACGCAAAAAGGAGGCCGTGTTCTGGCGCAAACATTCCCTAGTGCTATTTTACAGTTCGAAAAAACAATTGCGACAATGACCAGAAAAAACCTAGTCTAAAGTCAGTGGCGCGTTGCGCATACATTCAGATGCTATGTTTAAGCGTGCATGCTTGGCCATAATACAGAGTGTGAACAACGCGCATACACTGTAGATGATTCTCTCATCATACACAGATGCATTTTACTTTTTGCAAATGATACATTATTATAAGGAAAATATATTAAAACATGAGGGAAATCATTGTTGTGTCCATGACAATGGGAAAAATAGGCATAAAGCTTACACATTTACCCAAATTATTATATGCATGTTTAACCGAAAGCTAATTTGGGTAGGTTTGTCCCATCTCCAATGTCACTTCTCTTTTTTTAATGGCCCTGATGAGAACATCGATCTCTTCGGCTGTGAACCGATGCTGAAGCGCGCTGGTAAATGCGCCGTTTAAATAGAATTGCGCCATGGAACAAGCGCATATCATTCATCATGCTCCTAATGGGAATGTGATATGACGCTCTTATTGGTTTGTTTTCCGTTACGACCAAACCACACCTATGAAATAATGAAGCTACTTCAGACCAACCCCTTTTAGATTTGCGTCGGGTGCAAGAGTCATTTATCCCGCCAGTTAAATAGCAACAGCACCCAAGACCCGCTTATGTCAAACCACTTGTCTAGAGCATTTTAGCCTGTTTTCTTTGTTTCATAACCTGATGAGTATTTAGCCAAGTCTGAATACTGCTAGGCCATCGTTTTATCTTGAGTATAACCTAAAGCGGTTCTGACTAGAGTGCTGAAATTTAATTAAGAGCCCCATGTAGGGACATTGATCAAACAGGACTGACAACATGTGCAAACAGCTGTGACAGCTATGAAGGTCTATGTAATTACACTGAATTTATAGTGAACACCAGATAACCTGCTTCTAGTAACAGCGTTTCGATACAAAATCTGATACACTGTTTATACAATTAAAAAGCTATAATCCATGAAACAACTTTATAAAGATTAACAAAACGAATTCATTTATGGCAATAAAGGGTCAGTTTCTTGTGAGAAAATGTGTTTATTTCCTCATACAGTCTTAATGAACCACATGCAATTGATAATTGATGTCAGTTCGGCACCTTTTCTTCCCAGGTTGCATTGCAGAGGGAAAGGCAGAGTATCAGGGAGCACCACAATGCTTTTATCGCTGAATAGCAATTTACTCTTAATGAGGTTCACAAGTCTCTGCAATGAGGTGTGAAATCAAGAGTTTATGAAAAATTGTTAAATGAGTTTTTAATTTCATTGTTGAAAACACGCAGAGAGCTACGTTTGTAATTGCCAAACAACTCAAAACAGCAAATTAGCAGAGACACACTGACTTTGATGAGTTTAACTTGTTTGCATTGACTCCTGAAAGTTTTTGTGCTTCACGATTGCCGCCATTGCAGAGAAAAGAATCATTTCATAACCCAGATAACACCCTGTAACATGGGGAGAAAAGAAACTACCAATCATTTTCGCAAATGAGGTAATTATTTTGGGTTAATGGACTGAAATGCTTAAAGCCAAGAGGCCTTGCCGTCTAAAACACTGCCACATTTTCTTGGTTTATTTATAATTTAAATCATGAAAACAAGTCATTAACATTCATTTGAATAATGCATAGTTCCAAGTGGTACATATGACACCATATTGGCTAATTATAATTATTAAGCAACCATCTAAGTGGTCAATAGTAAGTGCATTTAACTTATTTTTTATTTAGTCATTTTATTTTAATGACTTCTCTACAGATGCCGTCAAGGCACAAATCATTTGCTCTTCCATTTTTCCCCATTCTAAGATCCTGACGACGTTCTCACCGCACAAAATATAGCACTAATGAAGCACGCACATGCACACAAAATAATAATCTACCTAAATTACCATGTCTTCATCCCTCTCATTCACTCCCATTGACTCGGTATCCGTGGATACACTGCTGAGCTGGTGCTCTTTGAAGTCTTCCTCGAGGCTCCTTTTCAAATATCACCCAGTTTGTGGAAGCAATTGAATTTTCCTTGGCACTGGTGTTAAACATTAACCCCGCTAGACCAATTGATATTCCGAACGTGGTGCTCTGAATACTGTTCCTTTCTTCTCAAACTCCAGCCCCAGTTCCCAGGGCATAGTCTGTGCATCATATGTGCATCGTTTCTCACTGCGCTGGATTCAGTGCATATTACAGCTCTTTAAAAAGAGCTTCAGTTAGAGACCAGCTTAGAGAGTTTGATACTTTTAACATCAAAAAGCTCCAGGCACCAAATCTGTTTTTCTGGCAGGAAGGCCAGCGCTGGGCCTTTAGAGATCCGACTACAGAAAACCACTCTGGGTAATGGTGTGAGCTGCAAAGTGTTTAATACCTACAGATCCGTTTTCAGGCCCTGTGATGATTCCATGTCTTTGGTAACATTTGATTATGTGTGACTGGTCCACATGAACCAAAGGGCAAAATGAGATTATAGCTCTACTTGTAGTCTTATTACCCTATGTGTGTGATTTCACCAACCGATTTAGATATGACTAACATCTCTGTGTTTATTTCTAGAGGTTTTCTAGATGTGGTTCTAGATGTGATTCTACAGTGGTTTGAATGGAATATCTATCTAATTTTCCTTTACAGTATTATAAGAACATTTAAATGAGCTTCATGTGAATTTATAGAAGTGGCTGCTTATAATAAACCCTCGCAAGTATGCAGGGTCATTCCTTGGTCAAATCAACCAAATTTTGGAAACTTCCCCTGGACAAATTTGAGATTTTTAAAAATATTTTTAGAAAGACAAACATAAATAGTGACGAAAGTCAAAATATTAAATGTTGTGCGTTGTATATTTACTGAGTAATCCACTATAAGGGGTCAAAATGACAATTTCCACCTGAGATTTAGAGACAAATTGGAGGGGTGTATACATGACATTAATCTTAATGTGGATCTGTGAGTATATAGGCAATTTGTACACATTTTCGGTGGTCAAAACCAAATGTGGGTCACTTTCCACAAAGCTAATTCTTTTTTTTCTTTAAAGAGGAATATCTAAGAACAAGTTATGTAGGATGTATCTCATTTTTTCAATAAGCTCAATTGTATAGAACATACATAAGCGCCATATACATATATATATATATATATACAATATATATATATATATATATATATATATATATATATATATATATATATATATATATATAATATATATAGGCTATGTACACTACTGGTCAAAAGTTTTAGATCGTTTAATGTTTTTATAAGAAGTCTCTTCTGCTCACCAGGGTTGCATTTATTTTAATATATATTTAAAAAAATAAATAATATATATATATATATATATATATATATATATATATATATATATATATATATATATATATATATATATATATATATATATATATATATTTAAAAAAAAACTAGTAATATTGTGAAATATTATGACAATTTAAAATGACTGTTTTCTATTTTAATATATATTAAAATGTCATTTATTTCTCTGAAAAAGCTGAATTTTCAGCATCCAGTCTTCAGTGATCCTTCAGAAATCATTCTAATATGCTGATTTTATGCTAAAAAAAACATTATTATTACTTTCAATGTTGAAAACAGTTGTGCACATTTTTTTCCAAAATTATTTGATGAATATAAAGTTCAAAAGAACAGCATTTATTTAAAATAGAATCTTTTCTAACATTATAAATGTCTTTAATGCAACTTTTGATCAATGTAACTCATCCTTGATAAATAGAAGTATTGATTTCTTTTTTTTTCCCAAAAATAAAATAAAAATTCTTACTGACCCCAAACTTTTTAAAGGGTAGTGTTTAATGTTACAAAAGCTTTCCATTTCAGATAAAAGCTGTTCTTTTGAACTTTCTATTCATCAAAGAATCCTGAAATAAATATGTAAAAAACTATTTTCAAATTTGATAATAATCATACATGTTTCTTGAGCAGCAAATAATTTCTGAAGGATCATGTGACACTGAAGACTCGAGTAATGATGATGAAAATTCAGCTTTAATCAGGAATAAAATACACTTTACTATTTATATTCACAAAGAAAACAGCTGTTTTAAATCGTAATAATATTTCACAATATTAATGTTTTTATTTTGTATTTTTAATCATATAAATGCAGCCTTGGAGAGCAGAAGAGACTTCTTCTGGAAAAATCTTACCGATCGTGTATATATATAAAATTTGTATGCCTGAAGTTCTAAAAGACATCCTAATATCCTTCAAGATTCTCGTTCTTTAAACTTTCCTTTTGAAATCTTCATTTTCAAGGCCCTATAGTTCAGTCTCATTGATATCGGGATCTAAAAGCAGCTCCATGTTCAAATTGTTGAATTTGACCCATTTTCAGTGATTGAAAACCAAATGTGGTTCACTTTGCACACAGCTGATACATATTGCATTTAAAGAGGAATGTCTGAAGAATGAATAATGTTTCAACTAGAATTGTATCTTGTTTCCCTCTATCAGAAGAATTGCAGAAAACATACCTATATGAGAGCGAAAAATCCATTGAAATTGTCAAGTTGAGGCACAATAAACATGTATAAGAATCTATTTTTATTCAGTTTTAGAGATATTTGGAAGATTTGTTTATTTTAACAGCTTCTGATACCACCAAGAGTATAAGTACCGTAACTACATGTTACTGCATTGATATCCCAATATTGAGAAGATTGAACCATAATGAAGTCTCCAAAAGAAAAGTTTCATAAGAACAATTATCTAAAATGGCATTGAGATATCTTTAACACTTCTTGAATTAAAGACATATAAAAATGAAACAAAATGTTTGTTTTTGGCACTGTGTTTTTGTTGGTTTTCGGTAAAGGGTTCTATAACTAATGTTAACAAATACAGCATAGTTAATAATGTATTAGTAAATGTTGAAATTAACATCAACTAAGATTAATAAAGGCAATAGAAGTAGTGTTCATTCATAGTCCATGCTAAATAAAGTAGTTAACTAATGTTACAATGCTACATATTAAAATGCTAATATTGTAATGCTAAAATATTACAATGTTTTCTTCTTTAAAAACCCTTCTATTTTAATACTCTTTGTAAATATATTACAAAGTTCGAGCTTTCCCTTCTACAAGCCTAAATTGAGTGCAAAATAACAGTTTACTAAACAATATATAATATAAAAAATACACTTAAATACTGCAAATAATCAAGGAAATAATTGATATATTTAACTAGGATAATAGATAAACATCATGATGGGAAAATCAAACACAAATCATAAACCTAAAATACAATTTACAAAAAAAAAATACAAATTCTTTTGTAAGTTTTTGCGCAGATTTTTAAAGTAAATTTCTTTTAAAGAAAAATTTCTCATATGAAATTAAGTAAAATCTACTTAACTTGGTTGAGTAAAATGAACAAAGAAAACTTGGCCAGTTAAAGATAGTTTATCAATTTCTACTTAGCTAAAGTTTACTTTGCAAGACTTTGTTTCAACTCTGAATTAAGTCCTACTTTTATGCTTTACTTATCTAAGTAATACAGTATTATATTGTGTAGACATTTCCACATAATAGAAGTAATGTGGTGCCCACCCTGAACAAAGAGATCTCAATACTTTGTACACAAACAATACACAATACAGCTAACATTTGATGGATCATTTTTGTTTGTGAATGACAATGCCTGTGTCATTTTGAGAAGAAAATGAACTCCAGATGTCACAAAACAGCTCACTAAACATTACTAAACAACAAAAGTTATGATAAAACCATGCAAATGCAGCTACAAAACAGTGAAAAAAGCAACCCTATTTATTATTTATGCCAAATCGCATGATTGAAACACCAGTATCAGAAAGTTGAGTAGGTTTTACTTAATTTTTCAATGTTTATATTTATGTTTTAATTTCTACAAGCTTAAATTGAGCATTAGTATTATTATAGAATTATTATTATTATTATTATTATTTATCTTAAAGAGACGAGCACCCACTTTGGGTACAACCTAAGAGTGACGTCACAGACACTATGGCCATATTTTGGTACAGTCTGTGACTGCATCACAGAATAGCCACAGAAGCAGCTCATAGAGCGTCACCAGAGATACATTCCCTTATATTATTACTCTGACAGAGGTGTTTGGATCATGCAGCTATTGTGGGAACACTGTGTGTGTATGTAATATAACAGTGGCATCTTAAAAGCCACCGATTCTTATGCTACAGCTCACAAAACAGCATCCTAGCATCCCTTGCTGCAGTTACGCCACTGTCATAGCGACAGTAAAAGCAAAGACCCGGCAACACAAAGGTTAGTCTGATCTCAGACAATGAAGTGAAGCTGACTTCACAGTGTGACTTCCCCTGTATCTCTAATCCTGTTCTCTGGGCTTCCTACCTGCCAGCGCGAGTCTCCAGTTTATTGCAGACAGACTGATAGAAGCTGTTAGCATGAGACTTCCTCGAAAACTACTGATGTGCACAGTCAAATATCTAAAAATAATGATTTGGGTCTTAAAGCTGCTTGTCCTCTATTGTTATACTTACATAACTATTGTGTGTGTGTGTGTGTATGTATGTGTGTGTGTGTGTGTATATATATATATATATATATATGCATATAAATTCTTACACTCACAGAAAAAAAAGGTACAAAAGCTGTCACTGGGGCTGTAGCTTTTCAAAAGGAAAACTTTTGTCCATTTTAGGTGCTAATATGTCTATTTAGGTGTTGATATGTACATTTTAGGAGCTAATATGTATATTTTAGGTGTTAATATATACATTTCAGGAGCTAATTATGTACATTTTAGGTCCTAATATGTACATTTTAGGTGCTAATATGTACATTTTAGTAATTGAACATTTTAGGTGTTAATATGTACATTTTAGGCGCTAATAAGTACATTTTAGGTGTTGATATGTACATTTTAGGAGCTAATATGTATATTTTAAGTGTTAATATGCACATTTTTAGGTGTTGATATGTACATTTTAGGAGCTAATATGTATATTTTAAGTGTTAATATGCACATTTTAGG
>JAQIUQ010003730.1:37500-58014 GCA_030378365.1 Hybognathus amarus | reverse complement strand
AACTGCCTGATGCGCATTCTTCATTAAAACAGCTAGAGCCGCCAAAAGCCGCCAGCCGCCAGTTGTAATCTGATTGGCCGGCTGCTGCTTCCCTGGAATCAGGTTTTTTTAAATTATTATATATATATGTATATATATATATATATATGTGTGTGTGTATATATATATATATATATATATATATATATATATATATATATATATATATATATATATATATATATATATATATATATATATATATATATATATATATATATATATATATATATATATATATATATATATATATATATATATATATATATATATATACATATATATATACATATATATATATACATATATATATATATATATATATATATATATATATACATATATATACATATATATATACATATATATATATATATATATATATATATATATATATATATATATATATATATATACATATATATACATATATATACATATATATACATATACATACATATATATATATATATATATATATATATATATATATATATACATATATATATATATATATATATATATATATATATATATATATATATATATATATATATATATATATATATATATATATATAAAACGGGTAGTTCGAATCCTTGATTCTGATTGGTCAAGAGCTGTGCTTTATTCACGATAAAACACGGCTACGCACGCTTCACCCAACGGTTCTATTGATCGCTGCACAACACTGCGGTTCTATGTTGTTTTTATTTGAGCTTTCATGCATTTTACACATTGGAACGTTGTTGCTGTTCACGCTCATGGACTATTTTTTCCAGCGGAAGGTAGGCTTTTAGTGATTTTACTTCAAGAAAGTTGCACTTATATTGTTTTTTACTTTAATATTGTGTGGCAACCGTTTTATAAAAGCAATAAGATACTCGAGGCAAGTGCTGTATCGTGAAATAAGTAACAGCTGAAGGGGTTGCAGGCACTCCGCTTCGCGTTCAGTACCTAACAGACGCGCCTTCAGCTGTTACTTATTTCACGATACAGCACAGCCTCTCGTACCTTATTGCTTACATATATATTTTTTCTTATCAGGGCGCTAACAAACAAAAGTTTGTTACACAGTTAGCAGCTTCTAAAATGAGCATGTCTGAGGAATAACCCTTGCGCAAAAGAAAAAAAACTTCAAAATAATAATACACTTATAACGTGCACATTCAATACAATTACACTTACAACATGTACATTCAATAAAATTAAGCACTCTTATTGTTTTTACAAGGGTAGTTATTGGTTTGTGGTTTGAAACTTTTGAAAGATGTTTGAGGGCGTTTAAATGTAAGCAGCGATGCTATGGTGGAAATTAGGGGTGTAACGGTTCACAAAATTCACGGTTCGGTTCGATACGATACACTTGAGTCATGGTTCGGTTCGATATGGTACGTTTCAAATACAGCAAAAAGAAAGAAATGGCAGAGAAATGTCCTTGATTTAATTTTTTTAATTATATTTTTATTAAAACTAACATCATACAGTATGATATTTTTAACTTTGAGCAATGATGGAACTATACTTTGACTTTTCTTAGGAGCATATAAAACAAAACAGCTCCTTGGACAAAATGAAATATAATATTATGTAGTAGTTATAAACAAAGGTTTATTTTAGTTTAGATTAACCTTTGAGGGCAGCAATTGTATTCATAATGTCAAAATACAACAGACGAGATGTTACTTGAAAGCATTATAGCCTACTATTCCTGCCAAACTTACAGATAGTAATGTTATACAGTAAATCCATGGTGATGTTGCTGATCTGTGGACACTGGATAGTTCATTCATGGCACAATGTTTCTTCCTGGTTTCCACAGTCAGCGCTGTTTGATCAGTTAATAACGGAGAAATGTGAATGTTTTTCACTAGATCTCGCAGCGATGTTATTACTTCAGTGGCGAATTCAAATGTTTTCTTTCTGATTTGGCTGTGAAGTAACAGTGCTGATCAAGATCGGCTCACACTGCATTGGTCAAAACTGATAAACGGTCCGTGATCCAGACAACCACACAATAACGAGTAGTTCAGGTTCGTTCCGCTTACATCACATTTGATGTTGTGCAATGTTGTGGTCACGCCAGCATCTCTTACATTATGAACGCGCTTGCAACGCGCATAAATTTGAAATAACGAATTGTGGTCGGCAGGAAAAATGGTGAGTTTGGTTAAAAAATGTTCGGTTCAAACCGTTCGAGTTGAGAAAATGCGTATCGAAACCGAACCGAAAGCCTCTTACCACACGGTTCAGATACGAATACGTGTATCGTTACACCCCTAGTGGAAATGCAGAAGGAATGGGAGTTTATGTTAACCTGACTCCGCCAGACGGATTTGCTCCGCATATCCATCTGGAAACCTTCCGTTGAAGTAGTTTTGGTAAGGGGCGAAAATACTGGTTAGCTGATTGGCCTATGTTGGTGATAGACGGGCCAAATCAACCAATCAGATCAACGAAGCACATGACGTACTAACTTGCTGCTACAGGTAAACCTCGTTAGCTCAGCAAATAAGCAACATGTCGGCAAAGGATATTTGCCGTTTATGTAACTACAATTTGCGAATAAAAGGCACCATTTCAGCTGCCCGGTCCATATTTCACAAGAAGGATGCAAGAGAAAAAGCATTAGCGAGCGGCTAAAAGAATTAGGACTACCGCTGTCTGAAAATGTTTCTAGATCAGGATGGTCTCGCGAGGCTAAGTTTATGTGTGCTGCTGTGATAGATGTCGACACTGGATTGGAACACGTCAGGAACAGCTGGCTATCAGCTGATGCGAGTTTGGCTGACGTGCCCTGCCTGAACTGTCGTAAATGTTTGATTTCTGAGAAGCACATAAAATAACTGAAAGTATACTTTCTTACTTTTGAGTTAAAAAGAAGTATGCTAATAGCACACTTGAATAAACATGTTTTTCGTAAGGGTGTGAAAAAAAGAACATATGGAGGTTTAATGTTAAGTTAAAAATGTAACATTAGTTCAGTACTATTTGTGCTACAAAAAAAGTGACACCACAGATATTTATACTGCAAACACATTGCTTGCTGTTTACAATTTATGATAAATAAAATTCACATCACACTTCCATTGGATAGGAGACTAGACAAAGTACTCTTTTGACTTAAGCTGGCAAGTAGCCAACTTTGCTATCACACATAACTCCCTAACAACAGAATAGCAACGCATTGGAAACTCAAGCATTATAATGCTGAGCTTTGCAAAAGCAAACACCACTCAAATATTCTTTCAGAGCATGTAAACATTTAGCTGGACGAACAGAAAGTCTACTTTACAATCTTTTCCAACACTCATTCATGAACTTCCTGTCATGTTTTAGTCTGATGATGAAGAGTTTCAAAATGGTCTAAATAACAAAAAGGACTTATTGAACAAAACTCAGATTATCCACAGGAATAAAGTCAACAATACAGCATACACAACACACAACAATACCGAACAATTAATGAACTTAAATACAAATGGTGATGAACTAAATACAGACAGGTGTGCTTGTTAAAGCATGGCCATGACAACTAATGACTGGCGGGAAACTAGAACAAAGAAAACAGGAAACTAAAGATAGACAAACTGAGCCCACATCCACATGAAGCCAGAGCTTTCCCAATCCAATCTTTTTTCCCTCGTTCTAAAAAAAATTATACGTGACGCAGCGCTGTCTGACTAGCGTCAACAGTTGGGGTGATGACATCATTGTTTCACAAAATATACGGATTGGCTGTACACACAAAAAAAACACAAGGGTGTCAGTTTCAGATTTATCCACTCTGGGACCCGTTTTGAAAAAAATAGAGGTTTCAGGCTCCCAAAACGCCGGATTCGTATGGACGAAACGCTGATACAAAACAAGATGTTTACTAGGGGTGTCACGATTCTCCAAATCCTCGATTCGATTACATTTACGATTCTAAGGTCACGGTTCGAATTCGATTCTCGATTTTTATTAATCGGCCAATCAGGATGCTCTCTGTTTTGCATGCGCTTCATGAGGCACACACGCAATGTCTCTCTCTCCCTCTCTGCCATGCGCGCAATACAGTTTGGAGCACAGTTTTTTCTGACTCGGCATGTACACTCGCTCTTGTTCGCTCACTCTAGATTCCAGGAGATTTTAACCAATTTGCATGCATCAGGGAGCCGCTATCAATAAGCAGGAGTCTCCCAGAACTTCCACAAGACTTGGGATGTCTGCAAACTGTGACTTTTTTGAAGCGTTAACGTCGTCAACATAACTCACTGGAAATCCGAAAAACTTCCACACCTGCGACTTCAATGAAAGAGGAGGGAGTTCAAGTTCTCTTGATGGGTCTCCTGCATCTGAAGTTGCCCTGCTATCTTTTGAATGGCTGTAGCTAAGTTAGAAGAGGCTGACCATAGACTCGCAGCACTTCAACATGCATGTTTTTTCCACTTGGCAAGCCGAACTGACGTGACATGGGGACGTGACCGCATCGACGATTCCATTTTTTAATTGGAAGTTCGAGATTGTGAATTAATTTCGATCACTCTTAATTTCACTACTATATGGCAAGTTAAAAACAGTATGTGACAAAAGAAGAATGTTCAAATTCACAGTACTCACAGAAGAGTAGGCAAAAAGTACCCGGATTACCTAATTCTTCCGGCGAGGCCATGAGGCCACTGGAGAGGATTTATGAAAGTGACGTACGTAACTGACGCTGGTCACGTGATAATGCCAACATGGTGAATGTAGTACTTTTTTTAGCGGTCGTGGAGTAATTACTTAACCAAGTAGGCTTAACTACTTAAGATAGTATGCGATTTCGGATTCAGAAAATCAAACTAGATGGCATAAACATGACACCACCGCTCACATTACCAGTCCATAAAGTCACATACAAAAGTGAACTGTGATTGGTAATTTTAGATAGCAGTCAAACCGTTTTTTTCCTGTCTGATTGTGAGGTTCAGAAAAAGTCCTGAGCACACGTCCTCCCATGACACACGTTTGTTAATGTTTTGAAAGAAGTCTCTTATGCTCACAATGTATGGTAACACTTTATTTTGATAGTCCACTTTAGACATTCTACTAACTATAAGTAACTTTTTAACTACTTGTCAACTGACTGTCATTAAAGTATTAGTAGACTGTCTGCTTAATATCTGCTAACATTTTATTTTGTTGGTCCCCCAACAGACATTCAACTGACTATGAGTAACTTGGTGACTACAAGTAAACTAATTCTACTAACCCAAAGCCTAACACCTAACCATAACCTAACAGTCTACTGACAGTCTACTATAATATGCCTATACTCTAATGACAGTTAGTTGAAATGTAGTTGAAAAGTTAATTATAATTAGCAGAACGTCTAAAGTGACTATCGAAATAAAGTGTAACCCAATGTATTTGATAAAAAAATATAGTAATATGGTAATATTATGAAAAAGCATTACAATTTTAAAAATAACAGTTTTCTATTGTAATATATTTTAAAATTGAATTTATTCCTGCGATGCCAAGCTGAAAACGTACAACACAGAAGCGCTGCGCAGTTACACTACCAGAACTAACTCGAGGCCCACAGAGAATTAAATTAATAGTTGAATAAAGTCGTTATTTTTGTTTGTTTGTTGAGCACAAAAAGTATTAATGTCGCTTGATAAACTTATATATATATAAAGATTGAGCCACTGTAGTCACATGGACTATTTTAACGATGTCTAAACTTTTCTGGGCCGGCAAGTTTCGGTCCCTTAGAAGCCTATGGAGGCAACCTGATCACACCAAATGCGTCTTTATAGCACGCATGTGTATTGTCATGTAATATATACGCTAAAGTGAGTTTTTACGTGCATATGATACGCATTGGTTGGTTAGGTTACAGTTCAGGTGTGGGTGCGTGTGTATTAGATGCTTGGCTAGAATTAGTGGTGTGGGGTGCATGTGTATTATACGCAAATGAACTGCGTATCAATTGCACGACAAAAACTGCGTCTCATATGCACGTAAAAACTCATTTTCGCGTATATATTACCAACGCATTCTCATCCCAAGGCGCCATATTTTGACACTTTTGCAAAAGCGTAAATATCCAACGCACATGGCACCCTTTCAGCGCCAAATGAGATGGTTAAGTTTTAGGTATGGGGTAGGGTTAGACCACTAGGAGGCGCCTTCTGCCCTATTTATCTTTACGTCTCATTTGGCGCTAAAGGGTGCCATGTGCATTGGATATTTACGCTTTTGAAAAAGTGTCAAAATATGGCGCTTTGGGATGAGAACGGGTTCATATTACACGACAATACACAAGCGTGTTTTAGAGACGCATTTACATGAGAACAGGCTGATGGAGGTGTGATCCAGCACTCAGAATTTAATCAAACATATCTTTATTTGTGTTTTCTGAATATGAACAAAAGTCTTATGGGGTTGGAAAAACATGAGGGTGAGTAAATCTGACAGAATTTTCATTTTGGGGTGAACTAACTATAACTATTTAATGCACTTTATGATTAGACACACAGCAAAGATCATCACAGCCATGTGTGCTTGTGTGTAGAACTATGTGGAAGTGAACACTCGACTGGTTGAGCATTGGTTGAACAGCAGGGCTCCACGGGCCCCGGCTCCCCTCACCCCGGCACGTCTGAGAACCACACCAGCCGGCTGATCCCTCGATTACGGAGCACCTGTTCCAGCAGATTCTGCCCTCCAAAGTTCACCCATTAACCTACGGGCCGACATCGACGGCACGCCTGCGTAATTAGAGCGAGGGCTTAGAAAACAGGAATGGGAAATGTCACTTTAGAGCATATGATTGATGACAGTCTCTCCGATATTAGTTTTCAGTCATCATTTCACTAAAGCCAAACTAAAACGAACAGCACCGTTTTCTCAGAGGCACTTGTGGTTTCGTCACTGCAGCAATGACAGATTTGATCAGGTTTTGATTACATAATCATATCTGAAGCATATGACCATCAGCAAAGCTTTGTTAGGCATGAGTACTCTTTCATTTAATCCAAAACGCGTAGATTGCAAAAGGAAAAAATTCGCCGTGAGACACGGAAAGCGAGAGATTATTATGTTAGCTCAGACGACGTGTGCTTTCTGTCACGACGGAGAAAATCATTTTACTCGCTTAATAAAATCTACACAAGTCCCTACAGTGTCTCTCCACACAAATCCAGCCAAACGTGTCCGATTCCCAACACCCAGGTTATTATCACCTCAGCTCCGCACATGAATATCAAATTTTCAATTGCTTCCTCTGATTCGGTTCCATGCAAACAAAAGCCTGCTTTCCCTTATTTTCATGTAAATGTCTCTATATAGGGAGAGACAAGTGTAATCAATCATCTTCATGACAAGGTAGGAGGGCCGGGATTATTGGTGCTTAGTAGTGGAGGGATCATAAAACAGGGAAATTGAAAGTGATATTTAATTGACACTGCCATTTCCAGTGTAGCGGGCAGAACAGCACGCTGCCTCCCACGCCGAGAGAGAGAGAGAGAAATAGAAAGAGAGAGAAAGAGAGATGCCTGCAGGAGAGACGAGTCCAAACAAATTTCCTCACGAACTGCGCTCGCTGCGAAAGTCTAAAGTGAGTTGTCAATCTCGGCCCTGAGCGAAGAAAACAAGAAAGTTAAGCCGTTTGTCGAACAAACTTTAAAGGCCAGCTGCTCACTCCAGTATATCAGGTGAACCACACGAAACAGTTCAGTCCAAAATCTAAACAATAAATATATAAATGTGTGTGTGTGTGTGTGTGTGTGTGTGTGTGTGTGTGTGTGTGTGTGTGTGTGTGTGTGTGTGTGTGTGTGTGTGTGTGTGTGTGTGTGTGTGTGATATGTATATCCTTATGAAAAAAAAATCCATCCAAAAATGTATTTCAAACACATTAATTTTATCCTAAGTATACTACAAATCCATTAATATATTTACACTTTTATTTGGACTTGGAGTACTTCATTGCATGTATAATCTCTATATAATATGAATCATTAAATGCAAGATATAGGCCTATTTAATAATTAAAATTCATTATATAGCACTTTTCTCGGCACTCAAAGTGATTTACATAGAAGCGGGAATCTCCTTAACCAATTTCTGGAAAACTAGAAAAATGAGTTGTTCCAATTTAACAGACTTTAAGTATATTGATTTAGTACCAAAAGTACAATTGCAGTGCATTTATATTAAGTACATGTACTTGTATTTGTAGTATACTTAGCATAAAATAAACATATTTCAAATACATTTTAGTAAATTTATGTTTCACTAGGGAATGCACACACACACACACACACACACACACTTTTGTATTATATATATATATATATATATATATATATATATATATATACATATACATATGACAATGATTTTTTATAAAAAAATAAAATAAATAAAAACATTACAATAGTAAATGTCAGGGACAATAATCACACTGCAAAAAAAAAAAAAAAAAAAAAAAAAAACTTGATTCTAAAATGGGCTTCATGGAAATATATATATATATTTTTAAATAATAATTATATCATTAACGGTGTAATTAGATTACTTTACTAATTACTCTCTCTAAAAAGTATTGCATTACTTATTACTAAATATTTTCTAACCCCCACATCGACATAAACCAGTTAAACTGTTCAAGGATAGACATGAAACTGCTCTTTAATTCTTTCATATAAATAATATCAAATTGCATAAATTATTATTGAACTGACCAAAGTATTTAAAGGAAGAAGGTTATTAAAAACATAAATTTTTGCATTATACATTACATTTTAATACGATCACTTTATAGAAAATGTTCTATTCTCTATAAAGTATTTAATCCAATTACAACAAAATTAACTATAACTAAATCAAAGAAAAATAGTAATTCCTTAACCCTTTCAAGGTAAAAGTAATTAAATTACAGAAATTAACTACTTAGATTATACTGTGGTAACATCATAATTAAAGTCATATCTGCAGTGTGTTCTGAAAAATAAAATTAATAAATATGTCATATAATAATAATAATAATAATAATAATAACAAAAACATTGTTTTAAATAATTACTTATTTAATTTCTAATAACCGATTTAATGCATAAAATGTACAACATTTCTTAGATAGGCTATGCAAACTGCATTCATTAATATTATTAGTAATAGTATTGTTATTATATCTTTTTTTTTAAATTGCTGTTATGATTTAATCCAGGCATAAATGACTGTGATGTGCATTTGAATTTGAGCAGACAGAAAATGTGTTTGATTATGAGGTGTAATGAGAGCGAGGCAGAGCTGACGTCCGAATCATTCTGGGTCACGCACCTATCCCTCCATCACATGACTAAACCTGGAGTGCCTGCCCCTCAACAAGCACCCTGACAAGACATCTCAAAAAAAAAAAAAAACGCTTGCGTACTGGCAGGGCGGATGTCAGAGATGAGCAGCTCGTGTGATTTATAGCCTGGGTGAATGCGATTGGCTGACGCAAAGAAACACAGGCACAACTACCTAAAGGCCGGACGCTATTGTTCGCAGCATGGTGGCGTGTCGACTCGGTCCGGGCATCCCAGCCATGCCTCAACCACTTATAAAAGCATTAATTACCACCCAGTTTATAAATCAAGCTGGCCAAGAGGCTACAAGCGATTATGAGGTCACAGCACCGCAGAAGTACTTAACCAATTCCCAACCCTCAGAGCCGATCTGTCCTCCCTCCTCCGGCCGGCCCATTCATCATCATTCTCACTCTCCCGCATAATGGAGCAGACAGCGGCAATGACTGAACGCTGAACAAGGTATGGAGAAAGAGATGGAGAGAGATAGAGATGGTCAAAGGAGGACAGAAGATTGAGAGAGGCCCTGTCTAATTCCCTGACCGCATCCACTTTGGTCCCTTAACCTCGCAACGCTCCTTCACAGCCGCCGAGGGACACGGCACAAATGATTCGTGACAAAACCTAGACAAATGTCTTAAAGATGGGGTGGTTCGTGTGAGGCAGAGCTTCGCTGTATGGCGGGAGAGAAAGAGACATTAAAGTCCCCTTGAGAAGACACTGAGAATGAGTTGATGTATATCATATCAAATTGCCATTAGCTTTCAGTTTACATCTCAGCTATCAACATGATTTCCAATTGCTTTAAAAAGAGGGTGATTCTCATGCTAGAGAGCAACTATTTGAACAGAAATGTGGAATGAGTATGATCATTATTTTTTGGTGCAACTGATTGTGCTTTCATGGGGTTGTAGGACAACATAAAATGAAAATTTACCCTATAAAGCTTTTAAATATATGTCCTTGATCTTGCAGCACGATTCATGAATGATGTAGTCTTTCAGATTTTTCGGCTAATGTAATCAAGGCAGGGAACCATCTTAAATTGATAGTTCACCCAAAAAGGAAACTTCATTTACTCGCCCTCATGCCCAAAGTTTTTCCTATACAATGATGTAACTCGGTGATTCACTGCCATACTCTAATGCATTGTTGGAGAAACTAACAGAGTAGTCATGACTGATTCCCAAAACCATAGCAACACGGCTGCACCTCTTTCGTTAATCTCCGAGATGCAGCATATTGAAACACGGCAATGACTAAGTTTTTTTTTTTATATGTTTGATTCATAATGGGTTCCCTTTTATGTCATACTTCAGGGATCCCCTTGTGGTTTTTAAACACATGCACACTCTTCATAAATGGTGCTGATGGTTGACATGCTAAAATATATAGATTAAAATGTACGTATATTTAAAAAGAATAATTGATACAATGTACTGAATGTTGGCTTGGATATTGTACCCAATAGTATGATCTAAATTTCACCTCATTTTTACAACACAGGCTGAGAGCTGTAGTTCCAACCACGCAACTTTTCAATCCTGTTTGCGGATGTTCCGTTTTTTTTTTTTTTTTTTTTTTTTAAATACACACATTGTTAAAACCTTTTTTCATGGTGGTGGAAAACTATTAAGTCAATGCTTTTGTGATCTCCTGAGAAACTTTGTCTTCGCAGGGCTCCAGACTAACTTTTCCACTGGTTGAACTGGTGCTACCAACTTTCTCAGTTGGTCGCACCATCATTTGATTTTGGCCTTTTTTTTTTTTTTTTGCTACATGCCATGGGATTAATCAATGCATGCTGATGAATAGTGGTTTTAATGGACCAAAGCTAGCAAAGGCTTTCTGGGTTGCAGTATAAATAACTGTAATATATTAATTATAATCATTGCCAAAATTTCAGGATTTTCATGAATTTTGGACAGTATTTTTAATCTGTAATTTTAAGCATTTTACATTTGAATTATATACAATCTATCAATTTACATTTGAATCATAATCTACTGTATCTATTCTATCTATATATCTATATATCTATATATCTATATATCTATATATCTATCTATCTATCTATCTGTCTATCTATCTGTCTATCTATCTATCTATCTATCTATCTATCTATCTATCTATCTATCTATCTATCTATCTATCTATCTATCTATCTATCTATCTATCTATCTATTTATCTATCTATCTATCTATCTATCTATCTATCTATCTATCTATCTATCTATCTATCTATCTATCTATCTATCTATCTATCTATCTATCTATCTATCTATCTATCTATCTATCTATCTATCTATTTGTAATTGCCGCGTTCCACAATCAGTGTGCAATGTGCGTGACGTCTACGTTCGTCAATAAATAAGACTGCACGTGTCTTGCGGAAGAACACTGTAGCCGGGGCTTACTTCTCTCCATTATTGTCTATGGCAAATCACGCAGACACTAACTGGGCAACTCTGCATCCGAGTTGATAAAATAGTCCGAATATAAACACTTTTTATAGGCGTACCCGTAGTGATTCAGGATAAGTCAAAAACACGTTTTGGAAAATGGTTTCATGATGTAGCCTACTCATTCATTTTGAACATAAGTTACGGACTGCAGCAGCTGATACAACGGCATTCTGTTGCGTGAGCTTTCAATCGCACATATACGACCACATAAAATTTTAACTCGCACATTTTCAAAAAAATGGTTGCATATGCGACCAGTTTGTTCGCAGTCTGGAACCCTGCCTCACTTGCAAAACCTTTGGATTCCCACGCAAAACTTGTGTGTTCTTTGCGGGTGAATGCAAAGTTTCACGGGAATTGCACAACATTTGAGAGAATGCAAAAGCATTCGCCAAATAATTTTCCTCCCATCATGTCCCTTTAGGGGCTCCATGGAATCCTGATGTAGCACGTGTTCAATGAAATTTTAAACAAATGAACACTAAATTTAACATGTGTTAGGCTCTCTTTTAAATTTCCAATCTGATAAAGTCTGTGATGCCATGATACACTTTAACATATTTAATATGGAAGTAGCCATCAGCTTTCTACTGAAGACAGCTAATTGACCGGTGTGACACAGGAGACGGCTGCTCAACTTAAGCAGAGGAGACACTTTCCATTACTCGCGCCTTTAACTAGAGAATCATTTCTGGAGGCCAGCTAAATTGTAGTTCTAAAAAAAGTAATGATGTGTAATAATTGTCCATCAGTGGATCCGTTAACAGACGGAGTTGATGTGAAGTGTTACCTAAGCGGGAAGTGTGCAGAAATCAAATAACACTCTGCTAAATCACCAAAACTGTGCAAAAGTCTGCTTTTTCATCGAACAAAAGGATAAGACGCTAATGCGGTCCTGAAAAGGAACAGGTGTAGGAATTTGATAGAATTGGGAAAAGCTTGAAATGTCCACACTAATTTTATTGCTACTCTATTAATCCTCACAGAAATACCAGGTCATGAGATCGTTCCAGCTCTAGTAAGCAGTCAGGGGTTTATACAAAAATATCCTCACTTCGTCGACACAAAGCTCACCAGATTTCATATCACGACACAAAATGCCTCCTCCATCTTCACTCCCTCCCAAAAACTAAAACCTTAGGAAAAAAGAAACCGCACTAAATGCGATCCTCCACATGGAATAAAGGCCATAAGAAGGTGTTTATCAAATAGTTGGCTATGCCTTAACAGGTTTTGAAAAGTTGAAATGAAGCTCAAACCAGATGTTTATGATCAGCATAAGCGTTCAGAAAACTCCTGGCAGCATTTGGCCTGTCATAGGCAGACTGTCAGAAAAAAGACGACACTTTCTTCGTCTCCAAACTTTTCTTCTCATGCACTGAACTGAGCCCTCCATTACTGCCCTTATTTTCCCAGAGCGACCCGGCAGTCTAAACAAAGCCTTTATCTTTGACACATGTAATTTACGAGAAATAAAGCACCAGCTACCAACCATTAATACTTCATCACAAGCTCCAATAGAGCAGGGAATCAGCTCCTCTGACTGATTATGGTATCATTTTTAGTGTACTGTTTTGCATAAATATGCACAGGTTTTCTAGAATGGAGTGAGGGCAAATATCTTGCACAAAAGATCTCAGTCAGGCTCATTCACTTAGAGAGCCTTGCTTATTGTTTCTTTGAAATGTATGTGTCGTCAAAAGCTGCGACATGACATGCTGGTCCCAAGGGTAAAACATTGTATTGTTCTAAAATAGGCTTAAGCACAGGTTGAGACAATGTTGAGTCTCCTTTTGAACCTCTAGAGGAGAAACATGAGATGTCTGGGGTCTTTTTTGGCCCTGTTTACACCTGGTATTGCAGGGGTCATTCACCCAAAAATTAAAAGTAGCCCATGATTTATGGGCTGTGTGTTCATGTAAGAAAAATATCCATATTTAAAACTTTATTGACTAAAATAAATAGCTTCCGGCAGACAGTCAAACGCAAGTCAACTTGCACCAAAAGAGTAACACTTGACAATAAGAATGTTTGTCATAGGAGTACGGCAAACATCCTCATCATCAAGTGTTACTCTTTTGGCGCAAGTTGATTTGCGTTCGAGCCATCTGCCGGAAGCTATTTATTTTAGTTTTTATTAACCCCTCTAGAAGGCGTTTCGAGCACATTTATCACATATGGATGTGCTTCAATTGACTTAAATATTACTTAAAAATATAGAAGAAAATGGAAAATATACCCATTGACTTCCAAAATAATGCTTGGAAGAGCCAGGACATTTTTTAATATAACTCCCAATTGTATTCATCTGAAAGAAGAATGTCATATTCACCTAGGATGGCTCAGGGCGAGTAAATCATGGACTAATTTTAATTTTTGGGTGAAAGATGCTTTTTGGTTCGAATCGGTTCACATATAGATGTGCTAAATACATAGGGTCTAAAACATTTTGAGCCTTTCCATTTCGACCACTTCCAGAGGTAAACTGCATTCGAACCGAATTGCTTAGTGTAAATGTTAATTTGGTTGAATGTGTTCAAATAGCAACAAAGGACCATCTACTCTCCATTATGGGAAGCGCGCTAGCCAGATGGGATTTATCGACTGAAGACCCAGGTTTGGTTTGAAGACGAAAAAAAAATGTACCAACCACAATGTTATCTCACCATTCCTGATTTCTAACACTAACTCACAGTGTTCGGTATGGTCTTGTGGCTATTACAGCAGAAACAATAACTTATGCTCTCCATATGTTTTATCCGTCGTCTCCAGGTGGATCCATATATAAATGGGGTGAGCTCAATTTGTCTATTACATCTAAAGATCTACTTTTTGTACCCTCCCATAGGCCCTCCTCTTGAAGAAAATGTTTAAAAGTGGACAAAAAAGAAGAATACCAGGTGTATACCACGACTTTGACCTCGTCCTCTTGTGATCCAATCGACCGAAATGCATCATAATACCAGGTGTGAACAGGGCCTTTGTCAGGAGAAACATCTGAGAAGCAGGACAATTAAGCAAAAGTCTCAATGTAATCCCATACTGTCTAGAACAAACAACTGAGATCTTAAAGAATCATCTTCATAATACGACACAGAACAATCTACACCAGACCTATCACCAACTCATAGTAAAGACTTATAGTAACATGTGCATTTACTCAAACCTACTAGTGTTTCCATAGATCTTGATAATACATTAAGTGTTATGGAGACATTCAATGTAAAGATCCGATACATTTACGTGAGACGAAAAAAAAATCATTAGCACAGAACAGCGTTTTAAACTGACTGTGCAGTTATGTTGAACACAAAACGCAATACATGTAAAGAATAATACATATATGTGAGAATAAATAAAAGACAGGGGAAAACTAATTCAACGCCTCCGCCGACGAGCGAAGCAGGAACTGTTGTTATTTGTTATTACACAGAGCTAAATGAGAAAATGTCTGTCTCCCCCCATCCTGCATCCTGTGCAGATTTTTATACAGTCCGCTTGTTTGATCATAAATTGTTGAGTGCAATGACTTGTCTCCTCCACTTTCCTCACTGGTCAGGGCAGATTAAAAAGTCCACCTCACTTCCAACCGGTCTCAGCATACTATTAGCATATATATGAGATTTGAGACATTTTCTAATATTCTCCAGCAGAACTCATCTGTCAACGCTTCTGATGAATTATAAAAGGCTTGTTTAGAAGGAGAAAAGTCACTCCCTCCTCTGCTCACCTTACAAGAGTAACCTTTACTGTTCTGGAGGAAGGTAAAACTACTTTCTGTCATATTAATGCAAAAGAGTTATGCATGTTATTATCTCATAATGCTACTTGAAGTGGTCACTGATGCATTTAATGAAATAATAAAAAAAAAACATGACAAAAAGCTGATGGCTACAGGATTTACCAGTGCTAACATGGCTATATTGATATTAATAATACATCGGTCACGAGGTGGACACTATGGCACTATCATCACTGAACTCTAATGCTTCGGATATATCAAATTCTTATGCTCATCATCAAGCTCTAAGGTTTTGGAGAAATCCAATAAACGTCAAGACAGAAACACAGAAAACATCTATACACAGATAACACCGAGTGTCATCAAATGTGATAGAACTACAAAACTTGGTTCCTCTTTATATTAAGTGTTTAACTACTATGTAATAACATTGAAATTAACATTTGATGCAATGCACTTAATGTGTAGCCTCGTGAGACCATCCTGATCTCGCAAGCTTTCAAGGTTTCACTCGCAGATCAGTCTGGATACTTTCCATTAAAGAAAATTTGGGAGCAGTTCACCAAACGAACGTCCAATCAGTGTTGACTTTGAGGCGGGTTGAGGTGTGACGCAACGAGAAGCGCGACAGTTTTTCTTTTTAAGTTTTTTTCTTTTGCCGACATGTTTATTTGCTGAGCTAACGATCCTTTACCTGTAGCAGCAAGAGTAGCCTGGCTTGTGGTTTTGTTTTTGTCGTCGCTCTGTTAGTACGTCATATGCTTTGTTGATCTGATTGGTTGATTTGGCCCGTCTATCACCAACATAGGCCAAACAGCTAACCAGTATTTTCGCCCCTTTACAAAACTACTTCAACGGAAGGTTTCCAGATGGATATGTGGAGCAAATCCATCTGGCGGAGTCAGGTTACTTAATGTGTACATACAAACATGTTTTATATTGTACTCACCCAAACATCTTTTCCCACTAAATTTGAAATGTGTCTTTGTTTTCCCCATTAATGACAGTAACATGGATTACAATACATTTAAGATGCTTTTAATGATCCAATTAAGTTTTATATGAGACTTTAGTTCAATTGGTTGGTGTGGAAGCGGTGTTCACCTGGGTGAGTACAATATAAAACATGTATATATATATATATATATATATATATATATATATATATATATATATATTTATTTATTTTTTTTTTTTTTGGGGGGGATACATTAAAGCTGCAGTCCATAGCTTTTTTGGGGCTAAAAATTATATAATCTATCAATTTAATTGCGGATTCAGAAAGGTTTAAATGACAATCACCAGTGACAACAGATTCACCTGTTGTAAAATGGTTTTGCGTGATATGATAACTTATAAGTGATTGTTAGATTTAATCAGCGCAATTCACTGCAATAGAACCAGAACAAAAGTGGTTTCTTACTACTTCAGATCACATTTTTCGATTCATATTATTATGTTGTTCATAATTACAAATAGCCTAGAAAATCTACAGACGCATCCTAGCGGCAGCAAAAATTATTTTGCAGCCAGTGTGGTCTAGCAACTCTCTGTTTGCTTTCGAAGTGGAAAAAGCAAACTCTGGTATGGCCAATCACATCATGTATAGAGTTGGTGGGCGGGCTTAACACAATGATGGCAGAGTTGTAACGGTTCTGCGCCGTGATTTTCCATAGGTGATTTCCCTGCTACTTGAAAACAAACAAGATGCTGCTGGCGAACAGCGGTCTTTCGATTTCGGCTTTGACTGTGACTCTGGATGACTTGGAGTTAAGAGAACGCCACTTAAGTCATTCTTAAAAAAGGAAGATGTGTTCGGAGTTTTGATGACCGGATACAGCAAAAGTTTAATACATTAACTTGCTCCGCTGGTGGAAAAACACATGGGACTCACTCAGCCACAGCCATTCGTTGCTCTGGGGTGCGTTTCCTGAAAGCATCGTTCAGCCAACTATGGTCGCAAGTTCCGTCGTTATCAGCATAGTTCAACGATTCGGATGTATCCCAAACCCATCGTTCCAGCGAACATTCGCAAACAGCATCGCAAAGTTGTGTGGTTTGAACGACAGCTCTCGACCTGTGGTTAGAGGCATCGTTTCTATATTGCATGACATTTGGAGGTAATAAATCCTTATCTTGAGCAAAATGAGCAAACTGACATTCAGTACAACCGGTGTCTTTCATTTAGAATACATACAAATGTAATTTACGTCTTTTAGTTCGTCATGTGCGAACTCGCTCTACTATGTAAGAACGAGCCAAATATTGAGTCTGCTAATAAAGCAAAACAACTGAGAACAATTAGAAATAGTCCTCAGATGGCATGTCTGTAATTTATATAAAACAAATCTGGCGTTGATTGGATCTCAAACAGTTTCATTAAAAGTAGTTATTACTCCACCACGTGCGAAACCAAGGTGGTTGAACGATACTTTGCGACAGTGGGTTTTGGGAAACAGTCGTGACAAGCTAGTTGATTTTTCCAACGATGCTTCGTACTATGGTAGTGAAACAGTGAACTACGTCGTTGTACGGGAAACGCACCTCTGGTTGGTTAGCGCTATCCTATGGCGTGCAGAGGGATATTGAAAGACAACCTTTTATCCCGCCCTCGGATTGAGGTATGCCAATTGTGAGTTCCCAGACCTAACATTTTGATGTAGGTCTGGCTTGCCAGGCTAACTTCCTAAAAGAATAATCTGTGATTCTAAATGCCAGTATCCACACCGGCGCGGTGAATGACAGCGTCACACTCTCCTCAAACATTGCTCATCCATGCTGTGCCGTGTCTGAGGGTGTTAAAGTACAACTCAAGTAAACTTGATAATTCCACGAATTAAAAAAAAACTTTTTTCACAAAAATTTAAGATAATAGTAAGAAATGTTTCTTGAGCTGCTGCATATCAGAATGATTTCTTAATGATCATGTGACAATGAAGACTGGAGTAATTATGCTAATTATTCAGCTCTGCATCACAGAAATTGATTACATTTTAAATCATGTTCATTAAGAAAACTGTTATTTAAAGTGTAACAATATTTCAGAATATTACTGTTATTACTGCCTTGGTGAGAGAAAAAAATCTTTACCGAACCCAAACTTTTGAACGATAGTGTGTATACACTATACATTTCTGAAGCACCATTTTTGATAATCGGGAAAAATAAAACAATTACCAAATGGATTGTCAATTGGGTTTGGTTTTCTAACACTACCCCGCAGCATATGTGCAACTATTATTTCCAACAGGGATTTGAGACTCAGAATCCTCTCAGTTTATAATCTGTTTGGGTTTGAGAGAGAGAGGCTCTTCAGACTGGGCTGGTGTTAGTACTCTAAACACAGAATAAGTTTCCGCTGGATTTCATTACGGTCCTCGACAGTTGTAATGCAACATATCCTTTAATACGTCACGCACCAAGCTTCAGCGTCGGGCCGCAGAGAAGGAGAGTGAGGGAGGGGAGCGAACACAGAGGTTTACAACCCTTGCCGCAAACATACATTACACGGCACCCGCCCAAACCTGCGTCTCAAGGGTGACAAAGGGTGTAAGCCTTTATAATTTCATCCATACGAAACCCGCTTTAATTAAACGACTAAAAAGTGCAGCAGCCTGTGTCCTAAATTAATTGCTTTCTATTAGATTACGCCGTTATAGATAGGCCACATCAAATTATTAACATTGTCGTACATTCCCATACATTCAATTTCCTGCGGTATTACTGTGAAAGAAACCTCCCTCCCTCTCAGCCGGGGATATTCCTGTATTCTGTTAAAGTGGATTTTGCTTTGTTAATTAAACAGGCTAAAAGGGCAGCGGCCTGGATCCTATTTCAATAGGATCCATAATTTAGAACGTTTACAGCAACCTGTGATTATTACAGCCTTTGGAGAAATTTCAATCCTTCGGCAAATGTGAACCGGCGGGTAATGGCTGTCGCTAACTCAAAAGCGAAGGGATAAATCATATGCGTTTGTTAATTAAATGAGGAAACAATCGCTAGGCTGTGTCTTCAGTAACAACTCTGACTCATAAAAAAAAAAGAAAAGTAATAGACAATACTCACGGCGCCGCTCGTTTTTGAATACAATTATGCGCCGTAATAGAGTTTGGCTCGGGCAACTTCCGCACAGCTGTCAGAGGGAAGAATGTATCGCATTTATTTATTTATTTATTCCTTCACGTTATTTTTTTTTTATTAAATGACTAAAAGCAGCAGTCTGTATCCGATCTCAGCCTATCTCAGCTATTGCATCTACTGCATTGGATTATTTTACATTTTGATTGAAATGATGTCACAGGCAGATAAAGGCAGCCTGACCATTGTAATTGAATCAGCTCGAGTTGTTTATTCTGGTGATCTACAGCAGTGATTTGCTTGTCCTAACACCCAATGCATAAAAGATCCCCTCTTGTTTAACACCCTACTGATTAGATCGGTTTAAAATGGCAAAACAACGCCATTCGTGTCCAGAAACAGACAGGCATAAAGATTATACATAAAATGGGACGGGGAAGGGGTGGAAATCCTCCTGTCACATCCCGTGTGTGTGTGTGTGAGTGTGTGTACACCATCTGCTTAACTTTCCATGTGTGACCAAAACTCTCAATAAATAAATTTCACATGGCATGGATGCCAGATGCAGACGGCAGTTTGACTGACAACATTTAAATAACAGTTAATGGGAAAAAGCAAAAGTAACAGCCTCTCATCCCTGCTCGCCATCCACTGACACTTTCAGGAATTTAAAACAGGCCTTTTGTGCGCACGGTCTGATCCTGAATGCGGATTCTTCTGCCTGAGCTCAGATGGAACTGATTACAAATATAATGCAACACCGGATCTTACGTTATCACATTATGAGATGCTGGGAAATAATACACTTCAAGGTATTCAAGATCAATTATGTAATATGTGATGGCAGATAGAATCGTGTATCAGT
>JAQIUQ010003730.1:0-32500 GCA_030378365.1 Hybognathus amarus | reverse complement strand
CTACTGGTTGCACCTGGTGCTACCAACTTTCTCAGTTGGTCGCACCAGCATATGATTTGGTCGCACTTTTTTTTTTTTTTGCTACGTGCCATGGGATTTATCACTGCATGCTGATGAATAGTGGTTTTAATGGACCAAAGCTATGTCTTTCTAGGTTGCAGCATAACCACAACTGTAATATATTAATAATTATTGCAAAATTTCAGGATTTTCATGGATTTTGGACAGTAATTTTAATCTGTAATTTTAAGTGTTTTACAGTTGAATTCTATACAATCTATTTACATTTGAATCATATTTTATCTATGAATTCTATACAATCTATTTACATTTGAATCATATTCTATCTATCTGTCTGTCTGTCTGTCTATTATCATCTTTCTATCAGCATCATCTTTCTATATTTTAAATCATTAAACATTCAAATGTATGCTTTACATTTTAAAATATTAGAGTATTATAATAAGATAATACACTCTAAAAAATGCTGGGTTGTTTTAACCCAATTTTGGGTAAAATATGGACAAACCCAGCCATTGGGTTAAAAATGTAATTTAAAAATTTAACCAAATGGCTGGGTTTGTCCATATTTTACCCAAAATTGGGTTAAAACAACCCAGCATTTTTTAGAGTGTACAGATTTTTCATTATCAAAGTTTATAATTGTAACAAAAATCAAAAATCTCACACGATCCTGACCTTCTGCATTTTATAATAATTTCCTTTTCCTCAGTTTAGAGCGATTACTCTAATCGAACTGCTGAAAAAACGAAGGAGCACGCTGTTTCGTGAGACATTTTCATTTTTATATGCCTTAATTCGTGAATTCGTAATCTGTGCGTTTCACCATCAGTGTGGAATGCGCTTGACGTCTACATTTCATCAATAAATAAACTGCACGTGTCTTGCGGAAGAACACTGTAGCCGGAGCTACTTCTCTCCATTAATGTCTATGGCGAGTCACGCAGGCACTGGGCAACTCCGCATCCGAGTCGACCCGGGATAAAATAGTCCGAATATAAACACTTATTATAGGCGTAGCGTAGTGATTCAGGATAAGTCAAAAACACGGTTTGGAAAATGGATTCATGATGTAGCCGACTCGATCACTTTGAACATAATGTAGCGACTGTCAATGGCTGTGTGGCTGTCAATCAGCTATGTGGAACCCCTAGCGCGCTGTTGGTTGGCGGCTTGGGGAGAGGAGGGCGCGGGTTGAGGAAGTTTGTCTGTTGTTTTTGTTTGCTCTACTCAGCTGTGTTTCTGAATGCCTGCACATTGTGCTCTGGCGAATAAACAAGTTAACTGAACTCGGGCCTCGATGTGAGATGCTACAATAAGTTACGGACTGCAGCAGCTGATACAACGGCGTTCTGTTGCACGAGCATCCACTCGCACATATGCGACCAATTTGGTCGCAGTCTGGAACCCTGCATTAACAGGACATTCACTTTGAAGGAAATGTAAGAAAAGCAGCAGATCCGCCATTGAATGCAAAGTTGAGAACAAGAACCAGAACCAAAACAAAAACTATGGAGGATAATATACGGTTTTGTTTGCTGTTCTTGAAACAGCGTTTTGTTTTGTATCATTCTTTACGCACTCTTCTTCGGCTAATGTACAATATCTGTGGCACGCAGGGTGGGGCTGAAAGCCATAGGAACAGAGCGAGGGCCAGTGGCTTGATTTGCTAATGAGCAGCACCTGCACACCCCACTGAGTCTTCGAGTCTCACAGAGGAGCACCAGAAGGATAAAAGGAGTGACAGTGAAGGATGAAGAGAGGACCAGACCTGACTATGTATATTGTTTTGTTTTAGTTGAAGCGGCAGTTGTCCATGAAGGGCTGCCACTTTACTTTAGTTTTGTTATTTGTGTTTATCTTTGGATTAAAGTTATGTTAATGATTTGCAGGTTCCTGCCTCCTGCCTCCTTACCTGAGCCTTAACTTAGTTACATAGGTGCTCAAAACCCAGGAGGAAGGAGCAGCATACTCTCAAAGAGCCCTCGTCGCTGTGAGAAATCCGTGGTGCCATCGAGCGATGGACTCTCTCACTAGCTGCCAGAAACCGGAAAAGTAATTGTAGAGCACAGTTTAAGGGTACCCCTCAGCCTTCGAGAGCGATGGAAGGATACAGGGAGGAGTGACGACAGTAAAGGACGAGAGAGGAACAGACATGGACTATTTATGTTAGTGTTTTGTTTTAGTTTAAGCGGCAGTCGTCGGTGAGGGGCTGCAGCTTTAATTTTGTTTCGTTGTTTTTGGGTTAAAGTTGTAGTTCACTTAAAAAAATGTCATGACTCGAAAAAAGATTTGTTCATTTTGATGAACGAATTTGAACAGGAGAGTCACGACGCTCATCACAGAACAGAGCAAGGCGAGTATTTGTGCTTTATAAAATAGTGATGGGCGGATTCAATCCTGAAGTATCGATACTTCGAATACTGACGTGGTATCGAAAGGATCGATCCTCACATAAAAATATCGATCCAAATGTGTATTTTTTTTACCAGTAATTTTTTATTAATTTAGCACGCAATTCAGTGCGTAAAATAAACTGTAATTGGAAAAATAAGCGAATGTTAACGGGTAATTGTGTAGGATAGAACCTTTTCTCCTAGTCATCTGTATACAAGACAAAACCAATCAATCACAGAGAGCGTTCGATGCTGGTGCTTCGCTGAGCTCACAGGCCCAGTGCGTTTGGGAAACGAAGCCTTGCTTAGATGACAGAGAAACAATCGGGAGTTATTTCGCAATGAACAAACCAAAACTGTACATAGCGGTTTAAAATGTTGATGTCAGTAAGATCTTTTTCATGAAATTAATATTTTTATTCAACAAGGATCGATGTATTAAATTGATCAAAAGTGACAGTCAAGGGTTTTACACTGTTTAAAAAAAATCTACTAGTTCTTTCAACTTTGTTCATCAAATAATTCTGCATAAAATTTATCATGGTTTCCAACAAAATATAAAACTGTTTTCAACATTGATAATAATAAGAAATGTTTCCTGAGCAGCAAATCAGCATATTAAAATGAATTATCATCATGACTGGAGTAATGATGTCGAAAATTCAGCTTTGATCACATGAATAAATTACAGTTTACTATGGCATAGAAAACAGATAGCCTATGTTAAATTGTAATATTACAGTTTTTACTAAGAGAAATAAAAATCTTACAGACCCCAAACTTTTGAACAGTAGGCTAGTACTATAATTAGGGTAGTTTTGTAAAAGTCACTGACTAATAAAAGGGGAGTTGAGAGCACAAATCACAAAATATTTAGGCCTAGTAGTCATGAAAGCATGTTCAGATTTACTGTAGCATATTAATGATGCGTTCACCTCATAAATCATGACACACTGCTCTAGCACAGGAAAGTGCATACACTTTCAAATGAATGCTTTTAAAATGAAAAAGTATCGGTATCGGTATCGATATCGGCGATACTGGCCCTGTATTTACTTGGTATTTGGATCGATACAGAAATTTGCAGTATCGCCCATCACTATTTTTTAAATGACCGATCGTTTCACTAGACCCTTATTCATCCTCTGGTGTTGTTAAAAGCCCTTTGAAGCTACACTGAAACTCTCATTTGGACCTTGAACCTTTTGGTTCTCATTGAAGTCCATTATACGGAGAAAATCCTGGAATGTTTTCATCAAAAACCTTAATTTCTTTTCGACCTGACAAAGACATGGACATCTTGGATGACATGGGGATGAGTAAATTATAAGCAAAAGTTTTTTAAAAAGTGAACTACTCCTTTAAGATTGATTGTTTGCTGGTTCCCGTCCTTCCCTGAGCCTTAACTTTTTTACAATATCATAAGTGTATATTGCCACCTTAACATTCACCTTGCGCATACGCTGTTGTACACCCACAATCCAAAAATTGCTCTGCACACAGATGATGTGCGCTTATGTCCATGGACACTCCTTATGTGCTCGGACAGCAGTTTTTGATTGGATTTTTACAGACTTTTACTATTAAAATATATATTTTTTTACAGTGTTTATTCAGATGCCCAGTGTAGACGAGCATCACTTTAAAGAGCCCATTTCAGATGTTTAGACATCGAGCACTCCTGCAAGATGGGGAATGTGTGTTTTGCATTCTGCAACCTAAGTAGTATAATTACTTTAGCCAATCAGAAACAATGTAGTGCATTCAAACAAACAGCACTAACAGCATGGATCGTTTCTCAGTGAGTTCTCCTTCAGTGCTCCTGGCAGACGTGAACTGTCATTAGTGCTATTGACAGGATCATAGGCAGAAGTCCTATGTGTTACTCTACACCACATTTGTAACTTGAGCCTTTTTACACATTCTCCTCTAACAGAGACAGACCTCCCATGATTCCCCTCTCATTGCTGTGTTATGTGATCCGGGCTGCAGTATTCCCTAGTCTCAGCCCGGGTCAATAATTTTGTATTTAAGTGAAATGGCGGCCATTAACCCGGGCTGAGTTGGACCTCTCCTCTAAGCATTGATCAGAGTAACCAGGAGGGGTATTTCATTACAGCCCACTGACGTAAAGCGGGTAAACCTGCACTCCACTTGCTTGCGTGAAGAGGATTAGAGCAGACACACGAGAGAGAGTGGGAAGAGAGAGAGAGAGAGAGAGAGGTGCAGTGTGAGCAGGTCCCTCAGGAACCATCAGAGGGAATTTAGTCTGTGTGCTGCACAGGCTCCATAAATGGCCCTCAAACATCGCAGTGTTTTTTTTATCTGGCAGTCGAATCAAATTAAAACACTTGTCAGCCTCTGACCCTTCCATTAATCAGAAAACAGGAGTTCCTGCCCCTATGAATTTGTTAGCACAACCTTGTATTTTTTTCTTTAGCCAGCATTTATAAACCCCAAATGGTATCCCTAAATAGGGTCTCTACTGGGAACTTAATTTAATTTTGCCTTTGTGACAAATAATAATTATTATTATTATAATACTGATTAATGATTTACTAATATATAATGTATGATTTGTTAGAATATGATGATTTGTTAGGATAGGACAATATTTGGCCTAGATACAATTATTTGAAAATCTGAAATCTGAGGGTGCAAAAAAAAACGAAACATTGAGAAAATCGCCTTCAAAGTTGTCCTTTTATGTTCGCGATTGTGCTTCATTCACTCACAAAAATCAATGTTTTATATACACTCACCTAAAGGATTATTAGGATCACCTGTTCAATTTCTCATTAATGCAAGAATCTAATCAACCAATCACATGGCATTTGCTTCAGTGCATTTAGGGGTAACTCCAAACTGAATGTCAGAATGGGAAAGAAAGGTGAAAAGCAATTTTAAACATTGCATGGTTGTTCGTGCCAGGGCGGGGCGGTACTGAGTATTTCACAATCTGCTCAGTTACTGGGATTTTCATGCACAACCATTTCTAGGGTTTACGAAAGAATGGTGTGAAAAGGGAAAAACATTCAGTATGCGGCAGTTACTGTGGGCGAAAATGCCTTGCTGATGCTAGAGGTCAGAGGAGAATGGCCGCGATGGATTCAAGCTGATAGAAGAGCAACTTTGACTGAAATAACCACTCATTACTAGGGCTGCTCTGATCAGGATTTTCGGTACCGATCACCGATTAAATGTCACCGTTTAAATGCCATGGCCTACCAAACCAGGGAACTACATTGCGACCAAAATGGTCGCATATGCAAACTTTTGAAGTCCCATTGCGACCCTAATATTTAACCCTATATTTATTTTGACGGGCCTGTTTTTTTTTTTTTTCGGGTTGTATTTAATCTTTAATTTTTGACAGGGCGCAAAATCTGCAAATGAGCAGACACAGAGAGAGAGCCTCGGCCGCGCACGCACTCTCACGTCTTCACACAACACAAACGCTGTCTTGCGCTCTCTCTCTCTCTCTCACTCTCTCTCACGCATATTATTCAAAATCAATGGACATGATAGTAAAAGGTTTGTGTCTTTATAATAGGCATGCTAATCACAACCATATAGGCTACCATCTGGGCCTGCATGTCGGCAGGAAAAAGACGCAGAGATGTAAGACACGTGTCACTACCTTACAATGATTTTGGTACACCAAAGGTAGATTTGCGCTCTGGAGTTCGCTGATAAACTCTGCCATGAGGTATCTAATTATATTGCTAACGCTGATATTGACATCGACTAACGTTATATGATCACTAGCATATAGACTAGACTAGGTTTTTTTGTGCTTTGTAGGCTGAATCGTAATCGCGTGATTCGCGTCAAGACACCTGATTGGCTAATACTACACACTCTTTCATCCCACACCCCAAACATGACATACAAAATGTTGTGGAACAGAAATAACCGAGATATATTTATAAACAGAGATATATTTATAAGCTATCATTTTATTGTCATCACAGTTTGCCAACAGTCCAGCGTCCATGATTCTACATTGATTAAAAAAGAAAATCAAATTTATTTTAATGGTAATTATTTTATACGGAAATCATTTATTTATAATTCAGATGAGAATAAAGTTAGGGTTAATTAAAATTAAGGAAAACAAATATATTGATCTGAAATATAGCAAACTAATTTTACATTCATTCAAGTACAATTACCAAACATATATCAAGGTCATTATTATGTCTTTTTATTAATTTAATTAATCAACTAATTATATAAAACTATTGTCAGTGCACTACAAATAAACTGGTTCTATGCCTTTATTAATAAAACTTAAACAACTTAAAAATACGAGGCTTATGAGATTTATAAAAATGCCTTCTGCATTTTTGTTTTGCTTTTCACTCCATTGTACCTAAATCGTACCGAACTGTCTGAATGTCTGAACCAAGGTATGAACCCAACCGTGACTTCTGTACCGTTCCACCCCTAATGCAGTACAGTTTCATTATTATTCATTTATTATCCATTGAGCGGCTTGCTATCAATAATTTGTGCAACCAATTATGTTTTGCGCCAGTAACTGAAAAAGTTCATGGCGCATGTGCCACCAGCTGGATATTAGGTGTTTTGGATTCAGGGAGACAAAAAGAACACGTGCCAGTGTACCGTGTGCCGCCAGGAACAGGGTTCGGAAACACTGGCCGCTGAGATGACCTATACAAATGACCCCACTCACCAACACCAAGTAAAAAAACAATACAAGTGCATTCTCAGGCAGCCAGTCACTATTCAACAATGGCCAAAATATCAATGTTTCTAATTCAGTAACACTATCTACTTATCACGGACACTTGTTTCGCAGATGATTAGACTGATTTAGACTTAGGCTGAATCCGAGATCCACCCTTGGCCCTACCCTTGTTTACAGAGTGTACCTCCCCTGGCCCTTAAAGACCAGAGTTATAAGGACCAAGGGGTCTGACACCTGACCCAAAACGGGAAATGGAACAAAATACAAACAGTCCTTCACTGAACCACGATACGCAGTCAGTCGCTGGCGATGGCTCCGCTCGTCACAGTAGTTTCTCACAGGATTTCTTTATCCATGACAACAACTGACAATCAGCGCAGCTGCTCTTAACTTTGAATAAACATGATGATTATAACATCCCTTCCTCGAAATGTATGTCTTTTCTGATCGGAAAGGTAATTTATTATACCATTTCTTAATTTAAACGACTATAGTGTTATTATAAGAGTAAATAAAGTGCGTCGTGGAATCATCTGGCGCTAAATTTAAATGTTTAACCATTTGCGAATCCATGTCGCGGTGATATCCGATGCATTCCGTGAGCTTCTCATAGCCCTCCGTTTGGAGTGTGCCTCTGAAAAATCTCCGTTTCGAGGGCTATGTAACCCTACCCCTTCGCCCTACCCCTCGATCTCAACAAGAATCGGGACACCAACCCCTAGACGTGAACGCGCAAAACGGGTCTAAGGGTAGGGCCAAGGGGTGAATTGGGAATGAGCCTTATTCTCCGTGTACACTGAAAGTCAACTTTGTCACTAGCACCACCCACCATCGCCCAGATGATTTACCTTTAGTAACCAAATAGCATGTTAATTCTCTTGACACTTTGTCTTGCTAAGCAACAATCACTAAGTGCCACTGAGTGTAAACAAGATGCTATTTGTTTGGTTATTTTATTCTTGGTGTATCAGTATTTACACTACACTCAAACAGGCACCTTCTGACTGCAGCTCCAGTACAGCTGCGGTCTAACTTTTAGTTCACACAGAAATCACAAATGTCTGCAAAACAAGATTTACAAGTAACAGTCGTTGGTCAAAGCCAAGAGCAATAACGGCCAGATATTGTAAATGAGAGAAAATAAAAATCGATGTAACAATGAACATAAAAGCTAGAGCATTTCCTGTGGAAGAGATTAGCATTTGTGAAGTTTTGACCATCATGCTACTGGGTGTTGCAGTATTTGTTTTGGGGTTACGTAGTAGAAACGTGGCACAGATCAGGATCTTGTTTTGCTTATTTTTCTCCATTCAATTTGAGCCATGTTGAAATGTGGTTCTAAATCTGATGTGCATCTGACGGGTGGTAATCTGATGCGATCCCAACACTCACATGTTATTATCTGTTGTTGTTGTGCACAGTATCATGATGGGGGGGATATCTAGTAGAGCTAGAGAGTCTCACCTCTTTAAAATGGAGGGGGACGTAATCAATTTAGAGGAAATTAATGTTATCGGACCTACAGGCTTTGTGGACAAAGCTTCATTGTTATTATTCCCAAAACTTTGGCAAGGTCCTCTAAAGTCACTGAACATTCTTCCACTAACGTTAATAGATATATTTGTTTAGTTGTATTACCTGTGTTCTCAAACCCTTAACACAAAAACATTATTTATACATTGTTCTTTGTTCATTTATTTTTCTTTTTTTTCATGCAACATTTTTTAAAGGTAGGAGTAGGCAATTTTCAGAGAGGCTAGCAAAAATCTTATTCAGAGCAGTAAGGGATAGATGTATCATGTTTTCAGTGGCATCTGCTTTAAGAAAAACCTTATGAGCTCCTAGATCATATACAACTTTCCACAGCTATACTGTCAGGAGTTTTCCCCATTAAAATCAAAGATGGCACTGCTTTGAATAAGGTCTGATAGCAAGCTAGCTTTGAAAGCATAAGAACCCACCCTCGCTTCAAGAGTGTCCCCAAAGCCACGCCTACTTCAAAACTAGGGGGTGGTTAATCTGTCTGATTGAAAGTACAAAGTAATGACCCATAAAGAATTATTACGTAGAATATATTTTATTAACATAGGCAAAGAACCAACAGGAAAATAAATGTGTGCCTGAACTAGGAGGACATACTTGTAGTAAATTAATATTATAATCGAGTGTTTCTCCGTCTGGCTGGAAACGTGTCATATGGTTTTCATATTTGTCGTGTTTCTCGTCGTCAGTTTCATTCTACAAAGCTTACAACTAGTGTTACTCTTTTAGCTCCTTCCCTTCAACTTCAGAAGCCAAAATATTTCCACAGTCAGCTTTTGAACCTACAAGGAAGGTGTTTGGATTTAGCACTCAGCCATCTTGCGTCGCCATTACAGTATGTGCACGACACAGTACGGAGTTCCGGCCACTGCACTGCACTCAGTGCTTCAGAGTTCCATATTCTTCGTGTTCCGTCAATATTATGTTACTATATCCCTCAGGTGCTCTTCGTGTTCCGAAAAATTTTTGTTTTGAAATTTTACAAATCACAGCTTCATTCGGAATGTTACGTTGGGTCTTGTGGATCGAAAAAAACAAAAAAAAATTGAGGTCATGATCCGAGCAGGCTAAGTAGTCGTAAAAAAATAGTCACACTTGTGCTCTCTGAGTTAAAGATGATTAGCCATAGGAAATGAATTGGAAATTGACAAAAACTTTAGAATTTTTGTGTGTACAATCTACAAATCGGCCACGATGCAGAAAAAAGTGCTCAGCATTTGAAGGGGTGACACTCTAAAACATCAAGAGTGCAAAACAGACATACCCACCCCTACACACACATACACACTTTTATACACAAAAACACCAATAAATTGTGATTAGAGAAATCTGTTTTGAATATTTAAAAATCACAGCTTCTTCAGAAAATTACGAAACTCTGTGACTTTTATAGCATTGGGTATGTGAACACAAAAAAAACTGAGGTCATGATTCGAGCAATTTAAGTGGTCGTAAAAAAAATGAGTCACACTTTTGCTCTTCTGTCAAAAATGACAACCCATAGGAAATGAATGGGAAATTGACACACACACAAAAAATTCTCTGAATTTTTGTATGTACAATCTACAAATCGGCCACAATTCTAAAAAAAAGTACACCGCAGTAAAGGGGTGACACTCTACAACATCCAGAGTGCAAAACAGACACACCCACCAACACACACACACACACAAACACACTTTTATACACGTACACACCAATAAATTTTGATTACAATTAGTATGTTTTGAATTTTTAAATCACAGCTTCATCGCAATGTTACGAAACTTGGTGACTTTTATGGCATTATGTATGTGAACACACAAAAAAATTAGGTCATGATCTGAGCATGCTAAGTGGTCTTAAAAAAATAGTCACACTTGTGGTCTTTGGTCAAAAATGACCCCATAGGAAATGAATGGGAAATTGTAAAAAAAAAAAAAAAGTGAATTTTTGTTTGTCAATTTTTTTTATAAGAAATAGTTTTTGAGATTGTTTCAACTATATATTCAAATCCACCAACAACAACAACAAAAAAATGTGTTCATAAACAGCTGGGGAATTCACATGCCTCTCCATAGAGAGCTGTACATGATATCTAGTGGTTACACCATGATTCTACGCTTTTTCTCTATACTGTAACCAGATGGTGCTAATTTTCTTCAAATTTTTTTTTCTGAAGGCCTAGACTCTATATTAAACTAAAATACTGCATTAATTTTTTTTGAAAAAAAAATATATATATATATATATATATATATAAATATATATATATATATTTTCCATGGCAAAAATAAACCATAAATATTGCATAAATATTAATAAATTCAATTAAATTGTCTCAAAATACTAAATTAAAAAGAATAAATATTATAGAACAAAAATAAATTGCATTGGTTTTACTGGGATGGAGAAAGTTTCATTTTTAGGTGTCCGGTCACTTTTGACCAGGGAAGATAACAAGTGTGACTCCGAAAACGAAGAGCACCTGAATGGATATATGTATATATATATATATATATATATATATATATATATATATATCTATACGTATATATATCTATATATATATGTGTGTCTGTGTATATATATATATACATATATATATATATATATACATTTTTTTTTTTTTTTTTTTTTTTTTTTTTTTTTGTGGAAAATGCGATTTTTTTACATTTGTGAATCGATTCAGAATCGTTGCACATCCGCATACCTTGATACCAACCCAGTGTTTTCCCATACATCTCGATCTCATTTGTGTGCAGTCCTTGCCACAACATCAACATTGACAGCCACAACAATACACTTCAGTGCTCCCATTTTAGTTAACTTGATCTTGTAATGGCCCGAATCATGAGAATGACTTCTCACAATAACATCATAATAACATAAGGTGCCCTCATCTCTGCACCCAGCGCAATCCAATTTTGTAACACAGACGCGCATCTATCACTTCTCGATTTTGCATCCTCGACACACAGCTGACTTTTCCCTCCACAGACGCATGTCACGTATATTCAGGGAATGAACTTGCGCTCCCAGCGGGGTCGCGTTCTAGCAAAAAGAGGTGGCGGGATCCGGCGCAAACGTTCTCCCTGGTGCTATTTGGCAGCTTTCAGAAAACGATTCCGCCACAGAGACCAGGAGAAACCTAGTCTAAAGTCAGTGGTCAAAACCTAGCCAAAATATTACCTCAACACGAGGGAAATCCATTGTGGTGTCCATGAAGATGTGAACAGATAAACATACACATTACCTTACACATTTACCCAAATCATTACACCTAAGCCAGAATTGTGTGGCCTGGTTTAACCTAAAGCTTAATTTGTGTGGGTTTCTCCCATCCCCATACATTTACATACAATTGCTATGTCAGAGGCCGTAGGCGTCGGGAAAAACTAGGGGTTAAGTGTCTTGCTCAGGGACACATTGGTGTCTCACAGTGGATTCGAACCCGGGTCCCTCACACCGAAGGCATGATTCTTGTCCACTGCACCATCACCACCCCATAAATATATAAATATACCTTACACAATATACCCCATCAATATACCTTACACATTTACCCAAATTATCATACGCCTGTTTAACCAAAGCTAATTTGCGTGGGTTTCTCCCATGCCCATACATTGGGGCTCTCAGAGTGGATTCGAACCTGGGTCTCTCACACCAAAGGCATGTGTCTTATCCACTGCACCATCACCACCCCATACAATGACACGTCTTTAATGGCCCTGACGAGAACGTCGGTCTCCTCGCTGTGAACCTCTCCTGGCCTGCGCATAGCAATTCGCATATGGAACAAGCGTGCCTGTTTTTAAAGGGAAGCGTTATGATGCACTGATTGGTTTATTGCACGTTGACGCCGAAACCACACCTATGAGTAATGTAGCTACTTCAGACCAACCCATTTTAGATTTGCGTCGGGTGCAATAGTCATTTATCCCGCGGTATAATAACACCACCCGAGATCCGCCCACAAAGTTACTTGCGTTTTGCGTTTGACACTTGCGTTTTAGATCGTTAAAATAGGGCCCAAAAGCTCTTTAATGTCATGTCTTGTTGCATTGCTGTCAAACAAACTAAAATAGAAAGTGTGATAAGGCTTTGTGTCCTTTGTCAAAAGACTGTCTGAGTGCGCTGCGCAAAGAGAAATGCTTACTTTATTCACACAATCAGCCCGTGATCAGCTCTGAGTCGCAGTTCACAGTGAATGAATGCAGTGAACTTCATCTGTGCATGTGCTAAATTTAGCATGCATTTGGGAACGAAGTTACGCAATATTTTCACATTTGCATTGTTGACAATTACAGTGTTTCACTAGATTTGTAATAAAGAAGTGTTTCATAACTTTTTTTCCGACCAAAATAAAAGCTCGACTGCAGTTTCCGTCAAAATAAAAGATCACAGGTTTATCTCTTGCATGGATAGAAATTAGGACAAAACTAATTAGGAATGTGCATAAGCCACGTCCATTGAATTTCTGGGCATTAACTTGGATGGTTAATTGCACAAGGAAAAAATGGATAGGATATTTCTGGTTCATGTCGACCTTCCTAGGTTTTTCTAAATGTGAACTGCTATCTTTGCTGCTCAGCCACTTAAACTTCACGATGCACATAATCCGCAAGGCCACATTATACCACATCTCCTCTCCCTCGCACTTTCAGTGGTTCCCACACCTCGGTTAACTTCAAATTCAAGGACCTTTCAAGGACTTTCCAGGTCCAACATCCTCAAATTCAAGGACGCAAATGAGGAGACAACATAGTGTAGACGGGAAACACTTAACTTAACGCGTAAATGTGAGTAACTGACGTAAATCAAGCAAGCATAGTGTGCATAGGCCTCGAAGTGTGGCGTGACACAGCGAACCAGAGGGATTTTTTTTTTTTCAGAAAAGCTCTTGCACAAAATAGATTCAAGCACTTTCAAGGACCTGTATCTATTTCAAACTTTCCAGGGCCTTGAATTTAGTTTTTCAGATTCACAAACTTTCAATGATTTCAAACTTTCACAAGAGCTCCATTTCTCCCTTCACACTTTCTCAATGGTTTTTCTTTCAACTACTGCCGACGCTTAAGCATCCGATGCCTTGAGTTTTTAACTCACGTCGGATGCTGCAAAGCCTCCCAGTCAAACCTTTACTTTCTTAACTACCCACCCGATGCCACTGAGTATTGTTCCCCTGTCCATCGCTCTCCGATCGGGCCATTCCAAATCACACTGCTCTCATCGTTTACCAGCCTGTAGGTCGTGCAGTTTAAATAATGCTACTCAAAATTAAAAATTAATTCTCAAAACTCGCGATTATGAAATTGCTTCATGACAGCAACCCTACAATTATGTGCTTACTTTCCTCCCTAAAAGCCAAAACTTAACAATAAAATCAGCTAGATCAGTGATTGTCGAAAAATACAGTGCTAAATTGCCAACCTCGATCACACTAAATGCGTCTTTATAGCACGTATGTGTATTGTCGTGTAATTTATACGCTGAAAGTGAGTTTTTACGTGCATATGATACGCATTGGTTGGTTAGGAAAGGTTTAGGTGTGGGTGGGTGTGCATTACACGCAAATGAACTGAGTATCAAATGCACGAAAAAACTGCTTATCATATGCACCTAAAAACTCATTTCCACGTATAAATTTACATGACAATACACAATGCGTGTTTCTAGAGACGCATTTACGTGAGAACCGGCTGAAATTGCAGGGCGTGCTTGATAGTAAAAAGTTATAAAAGATACCGTTTTAAATTAACACAAAATAAAGCTTTAACTTCTAACGTTTCCAAGCAGCAGCAGCAGAAATGCCTTTGTAAACTTCTTTACTTGCAAAATTGATAATATTAGGGAGAAAATTATATGCAACCATCTCCAACACTATCACATCAGACAGTGCATTGCAGTTTCTCTGAGGAGAAATGCCATTAAATCCTTGCTAAAGACTCTTTTGAATAGACTTTTTTATTAATTAACAATTAAGTTGCTTTTAGTTTTTAAGAGTTTTTACTTCCGGAACCCAACTGTTTGTTGAACGGACAAATACACAAATTCTCTCAAAATACACATCTCAGGAAGTAGGCTACTCTAGTAAAATGGAATGTGTATTATATTTGAACTTGAGCATTAGTTTAAGTCTTGCATGAAAATTACCGGTCTAAAAATCTACTCAAGTAAAAGTAAAACGTAGCTCAATTAAGCTACAGGTTGTGTTTTATTTTTATTTTTTATTTATTTTATTTTTTTTACTTTAACAGTGTAGGAGGGGGTGGGGGACTTTCCTCTGTAGGGTTATAACCATGAGATTTTCACGGTGTGATAATAGTCTCCGAAAATATCACGGTTTACGGTGAAAATAAATTAAATACATTAATCGCATTATTAAATTATGATTATTATTTTAGGGCCCCCTTAAACGTCGGTAGATGATCGATCCCGGGTCGTCATACAACTGACGCTTTACCTTTAACGTCAGTTAGGTGAGCGAAGTTGGGTTTAGGGTTAGGTTTAGGTCTGGGGTAGAGTTAGGATCCCATAACGTCATCTACCGACATTTAAGGGGGCCTGAAATAGTCGTATATTGACGAATGGTCAAAGACGTCCCAAAACGTCAGTTATATGACGAATTGGATGAGACTGCGCTGTATAACCATCAGTTAAAATGACAGGTAAATTAATGAAAACTGATTTTTAGGTTGAAAAAAAGCTTGTTATTATAACAAACATTTATTTGTTAACCATTTGTTCGTTTTGTTTATTAAAATTTCAATAAAACATGTCTAACCAACTAAATTCAATAGTTGATAATGAATTAGATTTGCAACTTTTTTAGCATGCAAATTTAAGAACTATAGAGTCCTGTATTTTATTCAGAAAATACAGCTTTCTTTTTATGATTCAAAGGGGTGGTTTGCTGCTTTTTTTCTTTGCATGATTGTGTTTCTGGGGTGCAATTAGGGATGTAAATTTTCACAAATTCCCATGATCCATCGTCGTTCAAATTAACGATCAATTAATCGATTAATCGTTAGCCTAAATACTGCAATATGCGTCGCTGCAGTGGCATATGGCCAACAGCAGAACAGGGTCTGCAAATGCTGCTCAAAACGCTATGTTCCTCAACAAATTAATGAGAATGTTTTTAATCTAAATAAAGGGCTAGTGGGATTGTAAAATGTTTCGATGTGATTGATAATTAGCCTAAGTTAATTATTTAAAAATCAAATAAAACGACTATATAACGTGTCACCAACCACCTCAGATGCGCTTGTCAGAATGTGTGACTGTTGTGGACGTGCTCTTCCTGGAACAACGCACTGAAAATGGCAACTGAACCCAATGATTTCACAACAAATTAATAAAATAGTGTTCTCATGTTATGTAATATGACAGTCCCAAATTAATCATCATTATTATTAGTCATGCATTCTGCTTGAGCGGCGCGCGCTGTATGCATAACCATTGAGCACTTTGCTAGTGAGTTATTTAACTCAAAGAAATGCATCCTATAAGAGATTAATCAGATATATACAAAATAAACATAATATTACGGTTCATATCTGCACAAAATGACGTGAATGCACAAGTGAACTTGAACTAATTATGTGCCATTCAGAATGATTCATGTTGTGGACGCGCTCTTCCTGGAACAACGTGACACAGCAACTCAACCCAAATAATTCACAATGTTTTATTACAATATTGTTTCTTTATAATGTTATGTAATATGACACTCCCAATAGTCATTATTAGTTCGTGACATTAGCAGCGTTATGATCATCATGCTTTATTAGCGTCAATTCTTAACCAAATACATCCAATACGAGATAATGCAGATATAGATAGGTGTACACAAAATAAACTATTACAACTTACATTTGCACAAAACAAAAGGCTGCGAATGCACACGCCAACTTATTGTCATGATGAAGGTGTAAAATAGTCCCAAACATAACTCCGGCGCACTCGCTTACATGTTTCGCGGTTCAGACAGCAAGCGCGCATGAACACGCACGCGCATGCTTAATCAGTGATCGAATACGTTTTATCGATTAAAATGTATTATCGACAAATAATCAAATCGCCGATTAACCTTTGACATCCCTAGGTGCAATATAACATGTATTTGTGGTTTTTCTTTTTTTAAAAAGTCTTATTTTTCATAAATTTCACCTTTACTGTAAGCCGATTTCACCTTTACTGTAAGCCTGTTGAGCAGCAAGCGCGCATGAACACGAACGCGCATGCTTAATCAATGATCGATACGTTTTATCGATTTAAATGTGTTATCGACAATAATCCAGATCGCCGTACCTTAAATCTCCGACATCCCTAGGTGCAGATATAAACATGTATTCGTGGTCTTTCTTTTCTAAACGGTCTATTTTTCATAAATTTCACCTTTACTGTAAGCCGATTTCTCCTCAGTAATTTGAATGACTGGTTGACTTCCTGATTCTATGAAACCACGTCCTCAGAAACAGGCAGTGGGCTCAGATTGGTTAGTTTGGAACGGTATGTTGTGATTGGCTAAACTGTGTAGTTTTCACGCCCATTTCTTTTATGGGCGAATTTGCATGTGTTGTTCATGTCAAATGGTGTCGATACTGCAGTATCAGTATGAGCCAGAATCAGACCCAGAAAGCGGCGATGAAGGGAGGCAAGCAGAACCTCACCACACACGGCTCTTACAAAACGTTTCTTAATGGTAATTTGCCTATATTTTTGTTTTTTTACTTTATACACATTTGTTTTACAAAACAACATAAAACTAACTGGCTACAACAGTATATACACAAACAGCGTTGGCACTGGTTTTACGTTATTGATCAAATCGAAAAATAACGTCAGAGTACATGAAAAATACATTTACAACATTAGTAGGCTACATACAAATTGCAGGTCCATAATGTTTGTACGTGTTTGTCGCAGAGCTACAAAACAGATTTACTAAAATAAACCATGGACAAAAAAAATTCCTTAAAATATTATTATTATTGTTGTTATTATTTTGAGAAGTATGTTCTATTGTAGGCCCACAATAGTAATAGCCTACATTTCTGTCATAATGTCTCCTAGTTTCCCAAACTTTTATTTTAACGGGTTGTGGTGAAGGCCTGTTTCAGATTTGACAATGGTTTTTCTCAAATAAAATGATGAAAATGTTCTTTTAGGAATTCTTTCAGAGCAGCTCTGGAAATCTGCATGTATTCATGTCCTCATTTTGTTTGTGAGACTGCTGAAAACACCATGAGCATCACATGTACTTGAGATTGTAGTAGGCACAGCTCATTCACACAGAGACACGTTGGAAGTTGTAAACGGGACATACCTTTATCTGCACGGAGGGATGGTGTTGTGTGCGGTTCCTCCATTTGCAGCCTCGTTGCGTCCACGTTTTTAACGTTTTTATCTATCCTCGAGGACAACCCCGCAAGAATTCAGACGGCGTTTCGCTTTCAGCTAGTTCAGCATCACTGGCTTCCGTGTGTCTGTCCGTCTCCATCATTTCCTTTTTCAGTTTTGTTTCTTGCGCGCGTGTTTGTTCTCCCGCCCTTCAATCAATCCAGTAGTTTCCGAAGCTCTATTTTTTTCTCCTTGTGTTATTTATTTTATTTTATTTATATATATTTTTTTTTACATAGTAACTGATATGATTTATAATGTACCGAACTACAATACTTAAAATAAAACATACTTAAGTAAAAGTAAAATGACAGATTTTACCCATACGGTAAAAAATATATATATTTTCTGGCCAAAATATATTTTAAATATATGAAAAAAAACTACTTAAAAATTAGGCCTAAAAGTAGGCAAACCTACAAAAAAACGTACTCAATTACGTAACGCTACTACGCAAGTAAATGTAATTTGTTACTTTACCTCTTGTTGCTGGTCAGTTCCTGGTCAGTTGGTGTAAATGACATTTCTGACCAATGTTTTCCATTTCCGAATGTGGCCTAATTGTAGTGATAATTTACTACTATTAAATATTTTATTTCTCACCAAATAATTGTATGGTTTTATTTTGCTGTAGATCATTAAACATTTACACTCCTCAGAAGTCTGTTCAAAATCAGTTTTGTGAGGTATCTTCGTGAGCAAACGCTATACCTGCAGAGTAGTAACGCAGCGAGGCAACAATTCAGCTGCCTAAGTTTTCGGATGCAGCCTTTTCCTCAGAACTATGAGATATAAACGTATATTATAAAAAAAAAAAAGAAGAAATTTCACTCTCACAGACAATTTGGTGAGTGGAACTACTTAAATTGGCCATGAATTCATGATCTGACACTGAAAGTTCAACATACGTCGAACGAGACGGCCTGGGCCTTTTCTGAGGTTGTTGAATACTGAGTTTGAATAAATGTCACATGGCATAGATTGTTTTCATGAAACATTGTATTTCATGCCGACCCATTAAGCATGTTAAAAAGGTAGAGCACAAGTGCTTCTTCTTCTTTGAGATCCCAGGCAGCCCCTCGGTAGTGATATATTTCTCAAGACCACTTTCACAGGATCTCAGGCTTGTCACAGCCTTGATGGTCTTTGGTTTTGGTCTTGTCTTGGTCCTCTCATTCTTTTCTAGGTCTCGCTGTCTCAGACTGACATAGTGGTCAGGGGATTTAACAATACAATACTACAGTATTCATGACGATATCCACATCGGTATTGAAGCATGCGTCCGAGTGAAGACCATTGATCATTTGATTTAAAAAAAACACATATCATGTACAGTTTTTGATGTATTAATATTTAGTAAAACACATATCAGTGACATGATGGATTCTAACTTCATTCAGGAGATTTTGGGTAACTGCACAACTGACAACTGTGTGTGTTTGTGTAACTTTCGGATCCTGCACTTAAAGGAGTAGTTCACTTTTTTAAAAAAAAAACTTTTCCTGATAATTTACTCACCCCCATGTCATCCAAGATGTCAATGTCTTCCTATCTTCAGTCAAAAATAAATTAAGGTTTTTGATGAAAACATTCCAGGATTTGTCTCCATATAATGGACTTTATTGGGAACCAAACGGTTCAAGGTCCAAATGAGAGTTTCAGTGCAGCTTCAATGGGCTTTAAACGGCACCAGACTATGAATAAGGATCGTATCTAGGACCCTTCGAGTCATGACTCGAAAAAGATTTGTTAATTTTGATGAACGAGTTCGAACAAGAGAGTCACGAACGATCATCACAAAACAGAGCAAGGGGAGCATTTGTGCTTATAAAACTTAAGTTTTTTATTTATTTTTTTTAATGACGGATCGTTTTGCTAGATAAGACCCTTATTCATCGTCTGGTGTTGTTTAAAGCCCTTTGAAGCTGCACTGAAACTCTCATTTGGTCCTTGAGCCATTTGGTTCCCATTGAAGTCCATCATATGGAGAAAATCCTGGAATGTTTTCATCAAAAACCTTAACCTCTCATCCCAATTCGTCATATAACTGACGTTTTGGGACGTCTTATGACCATTCGTCAATATACGACTTTTTAGGGCCCCCTTAAACGTCGGTAGATGACGATCCCGGGTCGTCATACAACTGACGCTTTACCCTTAACGTCAGTTCAGGTGACGAGTTGGGTTTAGGGTTAGGTTTAGGTCTGGGGTAGAGTTAGGATCCCATAACGTCATCTACCGAACGTTTAAGGGGGCCCTAAAAAGTCGTATATTGACGAATGGTCAAAAGACGTCCCAAAACGTCAGTTATATGACGAATTGGGATGAGACTGCGCTGGAAGAAAGAAAGACATGGACATCTTCAAATTATCAGCTAAAGTTTTTTTTAAAAAGTGAAATACTCCTTTAAGCATATAATTTAGTTTTTAAAAATATAATTATGTATTTAAAAGTTGCAGAATGGATTCATTTGGAAACACTGAAATCGGCAGAGATAGGCAGGCAATGCAAGACACAATCTTACAAGTTATTGCTTAGCTTCAACTGTTTTTTTTGTTTTTTTTTTTTCCTCTGGTCTCAACTTGGACTCGGTCTTGGTCTTGTCTTGCTCTCGATGCCCTCTGGTCTTGGTAGTGTCTTGGTCTTCGGTTTAGGTGGTCTTGACTACAAGTCTCATCTCTCGGCCACAACACTTTTTCTACTAAACTCCAACAAACAAGAAGTTAATATTGAGTTGCCTACATAATTGACAGAATTTTACCTACTATGTCTGTTTTTGTTCCACCAATTGTAAAAGATTCCAACAAAAGCAAACTGCTGCAACATAGTATCAGTGAATAATTCAATGTTTCTAAATAAATCGGCTGAGTGAATGATTCAATGACTCACTCATAATGACAGTCACTTGTCACCACCAACTGCATAATCATGTCACCTGCAAAAAAAAATCCCCCGCTGAATAAAGTACCATGTTTTTTCAAAAATTCACACTGTGGAATGACATGACAGAATTTTCCATTAGGTTGAAATATTTCTTTATTATAGTGTGTTGTATAAAATGTAATAGGCCTATTCTTCAACAAGTTATGTGTTTTTATGCAACGCAACATCCATCCATATAGTGAATGTGAAATGAGGACATATCCACTAAATCCCTTATACAGAGAGTAAATACAGTTGTCAGCTAGTTTTAATTGAATGTTACAGTCTGAGCATGAAAGCTCTGACATTTGATTAAAGAGCGTTTCTGCCAGTCTAGCACACTCAGGAGAGGATGTCTGTGATTCAAGCAATCTTGCACGCTGTGTGATAGATGTGATATTTGGAGTGTTTTCATTTGACTGAATGTTCAAAAAATAAAGATGATGAGCAAAAAAGCTGACCCAACTTCACATTTATCACCATCACTTCTAATATTGTTTTATCACATTCACCAAACAATGGCTGCACATATAAATTGCAAGCTGAAGTCATTTGTCATAGATCTCTAAGAAATCTGTTAAAATCAACAAGGAATAGCGGTAACACTTTAGAATACTGTATCTTACTTACTGCATAACTAATAAGGAATTAATGAAGAACTAATAGGTAATTCTTTATTAACACTTAAGTCACTACTGTTAACTACTAAGGAAGATGTGTTAACGAATCAGTATAATGTTATGATTGTGTTAAGTATCAGTAAGTTAATCAGTAGCTAATGAATTCTGTCATACCTCCTGAAGAACTACTATTAATTATCTATTAATTAAGGTTCAAGAAAAATAACTATGAAGTAACTACTAATTAACAGTCATATACAGTAGTCAGTTTGTCATTCTTCATCACTAATAAGAAAGATAAGTTCAGACATTTACCTATAGGCTATGATCTGCAAATAAGCAAAAACATATCATATCTGTCATCTGTCAAACATCTCACATATCTGTCACCTGATGGAGTTTTGGTTCCTTGCCACTGTTGCCTTTTTCACCTCTCGCAAGTAATTGTCATGTATATATATATATATATATATATATATATATATATATATATATATATATATATATATATATATATATATTTTTTTTTCAGTAAGTTTTATTTGAGTCAGAAGTATGTGGTAATTAATTACTAATGGGTTCCCTATCTTTTCACTTTAGAATACTGTTTCAGGTTCTTAGTAATTCCTGAAGGACTATCTAATAATTATTTATTAATTACTAATAAGTTCCTTATATTTTTACTTTAGAAGACTGTTTCAGGTTATCAGAAGCCTAATTTCTAGATAATTATTTGATAATTATTTATTAATTACTAATGGGTTCCCTGTGTTGTCACTTTAGAATATTGTTCCAGGTTCTAAGTAATTCCTGAAGAACTATTTAAAAGTTATTTATTAATTACTAATAAGTTCCTTATATTTTCACTTTACAAGACTGTTTCAGATTATAAGTAGCCTAATTCCTGGATAATTATTTGATAATTCTTTATTAATTACTAATGGGTTCCCTATATTTTTCACTTTAGAATACTGTTCCAGCTTGTAAGTAATTCCTGCAGAATTATTTGATAATTATTTATTAATTACTAATAAGTTCCTTATATTTTCAGTTTCCCTCAGTCGCTGCCTCAAATACATGAATTTACTCAGTGGCATTCAATGCTAGGAAAACAGCACACACAGTACTGTATATAAAATATACAAATAATCTGAGGTTAGTTTTGTATGACTGTTCAGTAGTTACTTCTTAGTTCTTTTCTTGAACCTTAATTAGTTGATAATTAATAGTAGTTCTTCTATGACAGAATAAAGGTATGACAGAATTCATTAGCTATTGATTAACTAACTGATACTTAACACAATCATAAAATTATATTACATACTGATTAGTTAACACATCTTCCTTAGTAGTTAACAGTAGTGAAGAAGTAGTTAATGAAGAATTACCTATTAGATTCGTCAATAATTCCTTATTAATTCTGCAGTAAGTAAGATACAGTATTCTAAAGTGTTACTGGAATAGCATTCACATCTCATTTGATTTCTGTAATGTGCTCTATTTCTAATTGAAACAGGATATTCAATGAGAAAAAAAATAGGGTGGGTCTCGATTTTATCCGTCAGGATCGAATTGAAATTGACCGGATCATGCAAAGTTCATATATGACAGGTGGTCTGGAGGGAAGGAGTTGGTGACGTCAGTCGAAAAAGGAAAGACATTTCAGGTAGTGGAGCAAGTTATCGGTTAGCCAGTCACCTCTGACCTCTCGGAGGCATTAATCAGTGAACAGATGAAGAAGTGAAGTGATAACGGATGTGGCAGATACCTCTTCAACAAGCTGTCTACAACTGTCCAAAGCACTTGAAGGTCATTAATGCTGAAGTGATCTATGGCCTGGCAAACACAGGTTGAAACATAAAGACAGGCTAGGGGATTTGAAAATGCGCCGGACAATCTGCCTGGATGTATGAATGCTACAGATGAGGTTTTGTGTGTGTGTGTGAGAGAGAGAAATGATTCAGGGGAAAGCAAAAGAGATTCACATCGAATTCAGAGTACTGGACCGAGTTAAAGTGAGATGAAAAAAAGCAAAGTGAAAGAACTTTACAGAAACAGCTCATCTTTTTAATTTCAGCTGCTTATTGTGCATTTTGGAGCTTAACAGACCTAGCAGTCTGTTATATACATGGAAAAAGTGCATCCAGGATATTCTTTAAAATGTCTCTTTTGTATAAATTTGCTATGACAGTGGGTAAATGATTTTATGTTCCGTCCTTTTAAAGATAAAGGGATGAGGGTGAAAGAGAGAAAGATGGTTTTGAAGGTGTAGAGTGGTCTTCAGGGGACAAAGGGTCTACTCATTACATTATTGATTCGAAAGTGGACTAACAGATGCAGCCCATACGGCTGAGCTTTGGCCCATGCCTGGTTAAAGCTGCCCACACTCATTCTGTTCCTTTCACTGCTCACTTCATGATGAGATCCATAAAGTGCTCCCTGAGGTTTATCCTGATCCGTGAGAGGAGGAGAAATCCATTTAAAATCATTTTCTAGATTAAATGATGCCAGTGAAATGCATTTTGGTAAGAGGAGATATATTACATAACTGCGTGCGCATACACTTCTTTATTTGGAGCTCATTTGTTCTTGAGTTTACCAAAGAGTGAGCGTGTGTGCACCAATATGAAAGTCACAGAGAGCTCTTTTACATCTCAGTTGTTTCTCCTAGACACCAATTAATGAACCATTAATGAAGTCTGCTGCTTCTCAGATATTTATCCCGAGAAAATGTGTAGTAATGCCCAACATTTTCTGAAACAAATTCATGTCAAATTTATCCGTGATCAAACGATCAACATTATCAACGTTGTTCTATATTCTTTTACTCTTACTGAATTAAGAGTAACGTGTATACTTGTGTTTGCATTTTCCCAAAGGGCTGTAACATTCTCTGCATTAAATACTTTCTCCTGTCCTGGCTTATCCATATCACTGTCAAAAATTGCTGTAATTATGCAGCAGTTTGCCAGTAACTTACTGTAGATTTAAATTAATGTATATTACTGGCAACAGTTTGTTCAAAGTTAAATGAACATTTAACATTAACAAGTATTTGTCTTTACATAATAAAAACTATAAAATAATTTAACGTAAAGCATTCTGGAACACGAAATTCTTCATCAATCTTTTCAGTTTTTTTCCTTCAGATTTTGGTTCCCAGAATGCTTTGCATGATGCTGTCATTTTAGTTTTATTCTGTAAAGATAAAGACTTGTTTAATGTTTAATGTTCCATTTAACTTTGAACAATCTGTTGCCAGTAAATAACATCAATTTAAATCTACAGTAGGTTACTGGCAATTAGCTGCCAGGTTTACTGTAATTTACTGTAATTTCTACAGATTTTTTTTACAGTGTACACTCTAAAAAATGCTGGGTTGTTTCGAACCAAGTTTGGGTCAAATATGGACAAACCCAAATGTTGGGTTAAAAGTTAAATAATAAAAAAAAACTGTAAAAAAAATGACAGTTGAAAGTAAAAGTTAAAGTTGGGTTAAAACTTGAAATTACATTTTTACCCGATATTTGGGTTTGTCCATATTATTACCCAAATTTGGGTTGAAACAACCCAGCATTTTTTAGAGTGTAAGAGGCAGCCATCCAAAGCATTCTACAGTTTTATTTAACCCGAGGACAAATGTTTTTAAAAGCTTTAAGTGACCTGTTAAATTTCACATACAGTATGTAGATTTTACACAACTTTTCTTTAATTTGGCCAAAATTAAATGAAGAGTTGTGCTAAATGTTGTTCACTGACCTTTCGTGTGGCTTGCTATATTCAAGATTTTTTGAGATGGAGATGAGATGGAGAAACTTGATATATGTTTAATGTTATTATAGATTATAGAAGATTTTATATTCACACACATCTGAAGTCATTAAAAGTAAAAAATAAATAAATAAATAAATAAATAAAAAAGGAAAAATTATCCAAAACTCTGCATACTTTCTGCATACCAGCCCTGCATGCTTTCTTTTAACGGTCACACAGTTTCAAATCCAATGCCGTACCTGCAATAAAGAATGAGACTGTTTTGTTGGTTTATAGTTACAAAAGCATTTTTGAGCCTTCTGTTTTAGGAATTTAATGTGGATTTTTAAAATGATGAATTAGATTTACAGTTAAAGTTTTTATTCGTTGGTATGTAGGTTGCTTCATAAGGACTGCAATTAGATTGTGATTTTAAGTGCTTGACTTATAAAGGATTCAATTAATCACAACTATTTGTTACAATTATTTCATGAAATGACACAAATGACAAAGCCCTAAAACAGACAATTAATTGTATTATATTTACATTTTGCAGTAGTGCTACTACTGTCAGCTATGAAGACCTGAAATGCCGTGCAAGATCAAATCAATGATACATAAATCACTTCATATGAACCTTCTAAACAAAGCGATTCAATGAAATAAATGAGTGTGTCTGATAATAGCCTTCAGCTCACAAGCTGCATGTACAAAAGTAGGCCTTGTGAGTGGAAAAGCTGCACAGTTTTGAAAACAACTGTCACACTAATGAAAAATGTAGTAAAGTTAGTAGCATGGGTATGTTTAGTGAGTCACTGTGTGTGTAAGCATGTAGCTCTGTGCCCTTGGCCCTTTTCCACACACTCAGCACACTGTAGAGCTGGAAAGATAATGCTTCTGGTGTCACGAGGACATTTCCCTGTGCCATCTCTGGCATCCTGCTGCTGTACCGCTGTCATACAAGACTCACGGCCCAACCCCAGAGACCCACACACACACACACACACACACACACACACACACACACACACACACACACACACACACACACACACACACACACACACACACACACACACACACACACACGAGACAGAGAGAGAGAGAGAAGAAAGAGAGAGACCATCCCACACAAGTACACACACACTGGCCTCTTGGAAATTCGATGCCTGTTTGTGCCTCAAAAGCACGCAGAGTGACTGACATGTTTAAGGTGTGTGTACATGTCTTCAGATTACTGTGTAATCCCTCTGTAAATGTGTTAAAAAGGATTTGCTCTACATTTGTTTTCTAGTTTAACAAGTCACCCCAGCTACAGTACAAAAAAATAATGCATTGCCATTAACTTACAAAAGGTTATTTTAAAATGTGTGTGTGTGTGTGTGCGTGTGCGTGTGCGTGTGCGTGTGTGTGTGTAAAATGTGTGTGTGAAATAAAAACAATGTTTTCTTTGTTATGTGAAAGTTATATGAAAAATGTATTTGATCATTTTGTAGATCTAATGTGAATTATTCAGAATGTTTCAGATTGTAATGCAATAACATTTTAGGGTAAAAAAAAAAAAAAAAAAAAAAAAAAAAACATTCCATGAATAATGTAGGCTATAATAAATATATAAATAAATATATTTATATAAATATATTTATATATTTATATCCGAATAATTTTAAACGAGCATTCTGTAAACGTCAGCCGAAGTTCTCGTTCTTCATTTTTACACAGTTTTTTGATCTTGTATTATCCACTTTAACCATGCGTTTTAGACGTTTTTTTATGACGATGAACAGGGATGAACAGACTTAATCTAAAGATTTGATCGATTTCTAACAGCTTGAAGAGTACAAACAGCCACACATATGTTATCCGTTACTAACCTTACAGTATTTATAATCCCAAACTCACTCCTTTTTATAGATCGAAGATTTCAATTCAGTAGCCTACATTTATCATAAATTTTGGTAAATTTTGTTTTTCGTTTCTTCATCTGTATATGCATTGTTTTGTTGCATAAGAAAACGAATTACATAAATCACTGTTTCGTTCGGGTCTGAACGGTCTTTTTCTTTATCTTCAGGAAAACTGCCATCCTCCAAACTGTCCAGCAGGTGGAGACTGTTCTTCTGTTTCAGCAACTGTCTGCTAAAACTAGTTCTGATGTCAAGACATTTCTGATTTAATGAGTCCCTTTAACAAACGGATGTGAGCTGTGTAACATGAAAAACAGTATAAGCTATTTAATATTCAGGTGATTTTGAAACATGTATATCATTTGTCCAGAAGCATTTAAACTAATCTATATCATTATTGTTAGGCCTACTTTATTTTACACATCTTATAGCCTATTTTTTTTTTTTGTAAAATTATTTGTAAATATTGTATATTTATAGACCTATTTGTTAAAACCATTTTCTGCATGGTGTGTTTGAGACCAAATACTTTCATGCAACTATAAGGAAATAAATAAGCAAAAGCTCAGTCAGACTCGTAACCTTCCCAAGGGTATTTTGTATCCAGTCCCCTTATAAGAGGTCACATTTCCCAGAATCCGGTTTACATTCCAGTGTCACAAAAGCAAAGCACTGCAATTTCCCGACCCATAATCCCCCTCTGGTCAACTGGAATAGAATGACCTTTTCTGCCGATTGGCTTGCACCTTCATTATAAAGGATGACAATCAAAATCTCCAGCACTTTTTATAGACATTGAGTTTATGCGGCTCTCAGAGTCCCAGAGTGACAGAGAAAGAGAGAAAGTCTCGTCTCCTCCACGGCGAACACACTCTGGATGTGTGTGTCTGTCTGGCTGACTGTGGAAAGAGAAATTCCCTTAAGAACGCACTCTCCTCTCCTGTTCAACTCTTTCTGTCTCTTTCTGGGGGTCTTTTCCAGACCACCTCTCTCTCTACTGCTAATGTAACAATGCTCTCTGTGATTTCATGAACCTGAACCACAAACCACAAAGTGCAGTGTGTTTTGTGTGTGTGTGTGTCCTTGTCTGACCTCGCCTCTTGAGTTAAACTTGCTCTGCACTGTTTCAAACTGTTTCAAACACACACACACACACACACACACACACACACACACACACACACACACACACACACACACACACACACACACACACACACACACACACACACACACACACACACACACACACACACACACACACACACACACACACACACACACACACACACATTCATACAACTCATTCTCTTATCATCTACTTGTTTTTTGTTTATTTATATACCGTAGCCTCTATACACTCACTGGTTACACTTTATTTTAATGTGTCCCTGTTACAGTGTAATTATAGATTTAAGTACTGAGTAATAATAATTAACTACATGTACTCATTAATGTAATTATCTAATCAACCAATCACATGGCAGTGTGAACACTACCTTTCCACTTTGAGGCCTATTAGACCACCAACTCTGATTTAATAATTTGACAGATTGGTGCACAAAATATTTCTGTAGTCTGTACAAACAAGCATGTGAGACTTCTGGAAGTCTCTGGAAGTCTTCTGGAAGAAGCTGATATTCCTCAAATAGAAAATGAGATCGATCAGCCATCATTTTGCCTACCGAAGACAACTATTGTTATAGTAGGGATAAGATAAAAGTTAAAATTAATTTGCAAATTACCTTTAAGAGGTTATGTGTGAACAGGACCTTTTCAAAAATACGGGTAAATCAGTTCTGGTAATTTACCAGTTGTAACACTACCAGTAAATTACCGGCATAATGACGTGTGTAAAGTTATGAAAACGCAACACAGAATGAAGATTACCGGTGTGAGTGTACAAAGTCAGTGATGTGATTTAGACATAGTTTTTCTATTATGGGGATATTTAAACTAATTAACCAATCAGTAATACCATTGATCAGCTCTACCAAACGCCGGGTTACTACCCGAAACTCGAAGTTTAAAAGTACGATAAAAAACGTTAGACCCCGTCAGACTACGGCAGACGTGTCATTCAACCTATTGTAAGTCGATGTACCATCACAAGAGACTTTGAAATATATTATGAAGTTTGAAAAGTTAACTGGCAAGGACTAATGACAAGAAAAGGGACACCTGTATACAATTAAACAATGACAACATGACAATCACTAATTGAAGCCTGTTTGCCTGTTTATTTATTTTTAGCTTATTCAATTCAAACTTAAAAAAATTCAATTCAATTTAAAAAAAATGAATTGAATTGAACTGACAAGAAAAGGGACACCTGTATACAATTAAACAATGACAACATGACAATCACTTTTAAGACAATCATATAAACACTAGATGTCGCCTTGGCTACGGCAGTTCATTAGAACTAATGTGTCAATAGAGCCGCCATCTTGGAACAGGGGAGCCCCTCCACTTTAATGCATCAGCGTCAATATAGACAAAGGTCTAACGTAAATAAAATCACCATAAATCATCATGAATGGGATTTTCTTGTGTTTTTTTTTTGGTTCGTTCTCATGGTCAGACATGTATTTATCATTGATTGCAGAAAAAATATAAAACTAATATAAAAAAAAAAACATTCTTCCTAGTTCAGATCTCATTCGTGTGAACATCATTGTTATGCCCTTAATCGGGAGCAACAAAGAAGGAGGGAGCAAACGATCACGGCGGTTACAATAATCTCTTTATTGACACAATCTTCATAACAACGTCTGACTCGCAAGTTCTCTCAATACGCCGCAACGTCGATCAAACATCTCGGTCCTGGCCAGGGATCGATGAGACAGAATGGAACGCTCTCTGAGGATGCCAAACAGGAAGCTTTTATTGACAGGCACACCTGTGCACCGGTGCACCCAATCCACCTGATTCACTCAGCTCCTCAGCGCACCTGTAGGAGGAGCAAACACACCAAGACACGGCAAGACAAGACAAAGTATCCAGCCGTGACACTCCCCCCTTAAAAAAAGGAAACCAATAAGTTTCCGCCAACAATGAGCATTCATAACCGCACTAATACAATTTAAACATAGGCCTATACATTCACAATATAACCACAACAAAGTAATGAATAGAAAAACAAACCTTTTACCTCTTCGTCCAAGGCACCACCCACAAGATGTTCTACAATGGTACCCTAGACAGTGCATCGGCCACTATATTTTCTGAGCCCTTCAAATGCCTCACATGCAAATGAAAGGGCTGAAGAAGCAAGCACCAATGCATCAACCATTGATTTGGATTTTTGAGAGAATGTAAAAATGTAAGCGGATTATGATCACTGTAAACTATTAACGCTGAACTGTTACCACCTACATACACCTCAAAATTTTGGAGAGCTAAGATTAACGCAAGTGCCTCCTTTTCAATTGTGGAGTAGTTCCTCTGATGACTATTGAACTTCCTCGAGAAAAAACAAACTGGTCGCTCAATACCAGTGTCATCCTCCTGAATTAACACTGCCCCTGCTCTATCTTTACTGGCATCTACCTGAATTTTAAAAGGTTTCTCCAACTGAGGTGCCATTGGTGGGGAACCGGGCCCGCTAGTGGATTAATGTGAAAATAAAACACAAGCTTGACTTTGGACACATGGAACACGGGATGAATTCTCCATTATGCAGCCACCAGACTAATGATCTTGGTGACATTGGGAGCAAATTTGGGAGCAAGCTTATTCCGAAACAGGCCGGAGAGGAATTTTCTTCGTTGAAAGCCACACTTTAGAACCGACATCGTTAACGGGAGGCCTACGCCTGTGACAATTGGCTTTGGCCCTGGTGCGCGCCCCCACTTGGAGTAAAGTCTCACAAGCTCTAGTCCAAGTACGGTGACACCTCTGGATGGTTGCGTGAACGGAGGGGACCTCGACTTCGGACTCCAGACTGGGAAAAATAGGTGGCTGGTAACCTACACTACACTCGAACGGAGATAGGCCCGTGGATGACACTGGTAGCGCATTGTGAGGCGTACTCCACCATAGACAGTTACTGACTCCATAGAAACCAATGGATTCTTAGAAACCAAACATTGCAACGCTCTCTCCAAATCTTGGTTGGCTCTCTCAGTTTGACCATTGCTCTGGGGGTGAAACCCTGAGGACAGACTGACAGTCGCCCCAGTAACTTACAAAACTCTCGCCAAAATTTTGACACAAATTGGGGTCCTCTGTCAGAAACCACGTCTATCGGGAGGTCCTGTAAGCGAAAGACGTGGTTAATGATGGTCAACACTCTCTCCTTGGCTGAGGGTAATTTGGGCAAGGGGATGAAATGGGCCGCCTTCGAGAACTGGCCCACCACGGTCAAGACTGCCGTGTACTGTAGTAACGAAATAGTCCATAAAATTACCTTCGGCTAAAATTACCACTCGGGTGTGTGTTGACCATCTAAGTCTTAACAGGAGGAGCGTAGATGTTGATGTGGTCTCTCGGCGGAGATCCTCACCCAGAGTAGCCTCATAGTTACTATCGGGCTTGGCCTTCTACCGGGCAGCTGGAAGCCCGTAAACCTACCCTGGGATCTCCGCCTCTCCTTCTCCTCCCGGGAAAAACTGAGCTCGCCCCACCTGTATGAGCTTGTGATCGTATTTGGGACTAGACCACATCCGCTCTCGCTGAAACATTGATTCTCAGCTCCACTGGACAACCGACTGGGCAGAACCCTTCTCTCGACTCTGGTCAAACGGGCGCTGACTCTTAAAGCCAGTTCAATTAGCCCATTGAGGGATGTGGGCAGATCCAGAGTGTAAATCTCTTCTCGATGCTAGCCAGCCCATACAGGAACATGTCCCACTGCACCTCTTTGTTCCATTGACACTCAGCCGCTGATGTCCGAAACTTGATGGAGAAATCTGATACGGATCTCTCTCCTTGACGTAGATCAGCAATAATTCTAGCCGCTTCTCTCCCGGCCACTTCCCAATCGAAAACTCTCCCTCATTTCAGTGGCGAGTGTCTGGAACGAAGCGCAGCATGGGTCCTGGTTCTCCCACACCGCCGCCCCCTATAGCACCACCTTCCCTGATTACAGCGTTAGAACAAACGCCACCCTGCATTGTTCTGTACTGAAGGTTCTTGGTTGTAGTGCAAAATGCATGGAACATCGAGTGAGGAATGTCCTGCAGAAACTTGGCTCACCTGAAAACAGTTCAGGCACAGGTAGTCCAGGCTATG
>JAQIUQ010003728.1:0-17500 GCA_030378365.1 Hybognathus amarus | reverse complement strand
CCCAAAAAATTGGGGACAGGATGTGAATAAGTCTAATGAATGGGAAATTGGCAAAAATGTGAAAACACTGAGTTTTTTTTGTACGTACAATTACAAATCAGCCACAATCTTGAAAAAAGCACACAGCAATGAAGGGGTGAATCTATAAAACATCAAGAAACAGAAAAACAGACACATCCAGACACACACACACACAAACACACTTTTATACACAAACACACCAAAAAATTCAGATTATACATGTTTTGCATTTTTAAAAGGCTCAGTTTGTCCACCAGATGGCATCCATCTCATTTCAAAAATTGCTTTTATAAGGCCTAGGCTTGACTGTAAAATGAAATACAGCTTTAAAAAAAGATATTTTTTTTCCTATTATGTTCAATAGGGGAAAATGTGTCATAGTTATTGCATTAATAGTAATTATAAATTATTTTTATTTTTGAAATTGTCTCAAAACACCAAAAAGGAAAAGAAAAATATTATAAAAAACAAGTAAAAAATATATATATTATTATTTTATATATATATATATATGATTCCCGCCCTTTGGGTCCATTTGGACCCGAACACCCCGAGTGTGACTCTGAACGGCAACGCCAGAGGGTTAAATACGATTCATGCGATCAAATATATAATTAAAAAGATCTTGACCTTATTTTTTAATTTTCTAAAGGGCAGCTTAACTAACTTCTGGAAAGAACTTCATCTAAAGTTCCAGGAATCTTACCATCCTGTTTAACATGTTATAACATTTTACCGGGTGTGAAAAAAGTGAAGTTTTCTGCAAAAGTGTAAATGTGTGAATGCGCACTCATTTATACGTGTTATTCACAGTTCTCACCTCATTATCTCTCCACATCGTGCATCTATCTGTGTTTGACTAACCTGCTACTTTTGTGTTTGCAGCCATTTATGAAGCGTCGTGTGAGGCGTACAAACACAAAGGAAACACGTCTGGCTTTTACTACATAGACGTCGGATGGAAGCGGCCCCATCAAACCTCAACTAATCTACTGCAACATGTCAGGTGAATCTCACACAGCGTATCCACATTGATTAAATCCCTTTAAACACCTCCGTAATTGGGGCTTTAATCCACAGCTTTTGATCCTTCACACATCGTGTCACACCCCGCGGAGGAAGTCACTTGTGGAAAAACACTTCAGAAAACCCCTCAGATCAACCTTTGAGTGATGTGTGTGTGACGTGTGCTCTTACAAATAAAGTTAGAAAAGGCTTTTTCAAGCTTTTGAAGTGCTATGGTTTCTTAGAAAACCAACACATCACATTCAGATCTTCACTTTTCCTTTGTTGAACTCGATATGAAATCCATATGGACTCTTTTTCTTTCTTATTCGCACATCTCATTCGCATCTTATTGTGCATGAGTTTTTCCATAACCATCTCTAAAATTACTTTCCTATTTCTCAGCCAATCTCATTCAATATCATATTTCACATTTGAATTATTTTTGCCCAAATAATCATTTGTACATAATTGCATACATATATTTATTACATATATAATATATATATATATATATATGTATATGTATATATATATATATATATATATATATATATACACACACACACATACACTACCGGTCAAAAGTTTAAGATTCGGTAAGATTTTTAAAAAATCTTTAAAAACATTACTGTGTTTTTAAAAGAAGTCTCTTCTGCTCACCAAGGCTGCAATTTTTTTATAAAAAATACACAAAAAACACAGTAATATTGTGAAATATTATGACAATTTAAAATGACTTTTTTTATGTTAATATATATTAAAATGTAATTTATTCCTCCAAAAAAAAGCTGAATTTTCAGCATCATTACTCCAGTCTTCAGTGTCACATGATCCTTCACAAATCACTCTAATATGATGATTTTATGCTCCAAAAACATGTATGATTATTATCCATGTTGAAAACAGTTTTTTACATTTTTATTTCAGGATTCTTTGATGAATAGAAAGTTCAAAAGAACAGCATTTATTTAATTAGAATCTTTTCTAACATTATAAATGTCTTTACTGTAACTTTTAATCAATGTAACTCATCCTTGATGAATAGAAGTATTGATTTCTTATTTATTTCCCCCAAAAATAAAATACAAATTCTTACTGACCCCAAACTTTTTAAAGGGTAGTGTTTAATGTAACAAAAGCTTTCCATTTCAGATTAAAGCTGTTCTTTTGAACTTTCTATTTATCAAAGAATCCTGAAATAAAAAATGTAAAAAACTGTTTTCAACATGGATAATAATCATACATGTTTTTGGAGCATAAAATCATCATATTAGAGTGATTTGTGAAGGATCATGTGACACTGAAGACTGGAGTAATGATGCTGAAAATTCTGCTTTTTTTCAGAGGAATAAATTACATTTTAATATACATTAACATAAAAAAGTCATTTTAAATTGTCATAATATTTCACAATATTACTGTGTTTTTGTGTATTTTTTATCAAAAAATTGCAGCCTTGAGTGAACAGAAGAGACTTCTTTTAAAAACATAAAAAATATTACCGATCTTAAACTTTTGACTGGTAGTGTGTGTGTATATATATATATATATATATATATATATATATATATATATATATATATATATACACACATGCATGTTAATCGCAACAGTTATACAGTTATATACAACAATTATATACAACAATTAATCGTGATTAATCGCATCCAAAATAAAAGTTTGTGTTTACATAATATATGTGTGCGTAGTGTATATAATCATTTTGTATATATAAATACACATAAATGCATGTATATATTTAAGAAAAATGTGTTCTTGATATATCAAATATTTATTTATACACATAATATTAATTATGTATAAATATATATAAAGTATATACATGCAAATATTTGTTAAATATATACATGCATGTGTGTGTATTTATATATAGAAAATGATTATACACACTACACACACATATATTACGTAAACACAAACTTTTATTTTGGATGCGATTAATTGTTGCCCAGCCCTAATTTATATATAACATTTTAAAAATAACAAGTTTTAGTAATATTTTTATGTGTTTGTTATTTTTTTATTTGTTTGGGGGTTTAAATATTTCTGTAGTAGTTTCTGTTTCAGTTGTAGTTATTTGTTTTATTTCAGTGAACGAAAAAGTGTTAATAAATTTAGTTTTAGTTTAACATAGCAACACCATTTCATGTCATGGCAAAATGGGTTGAACGTGTCATTTTATGTTGATTTGAACATATTACACCTCCAGTAGATTCAATATAAAGAACCTAAACGTCAACAATCTCCGATAATAAAAAGAACCACGAAGAACACAAGAACCTCTGTTTTTATGATTGTTTAGTAGATACCACATGCTTTAGGTTTTTTTATGAACTTCCTGTGACCTTTTGAAAGTGCACAGGTGAAAACCGACAAAGCCTGAGATAAAACAGTCTGCACAGTGTGTCTCTTTTCACGGTTTGAATCCCTCTCGTCCCTGCAGATAAAGCATGGATGGTGATACAACACAATAACACGGAGCTCACCAAATTAAAAGCGTCATCCGGAATGAATCAGCATTTAGCCCACTTTAACTATTCCGCCGACGCGGAGCAGATCCGGGCGATAATCACCCAGGCTGAATACTGTGAGCAGGAGCTCTCCTACCACTGCAAAAAGTCACGGCTCTTGAACACACCAGGTAAGCCCTTTTTATTAGGAATATCGATCGCGCCCTCCATATGCAAGACCAGGCTTATTAAAACGCTCGCATGACGCTTAAGCGCACTGCTCAAATTGATTGTAATGCACTTTGTTATGGGAAGTTTATATTGAGTTACACCCCCCCCCCATTTTTCAGCACTAAATTAATTAAAAGGTCCCTTTAGGGTCCATTATTCATGTGTATTGGTGCCTTTGAAGAGCTTTTATCATGTTTGTTTGTTTGTGTGGGTTTGTCATGGGCGGTTTGGTACAGTGGCTCTCTATCACAGGTCGAGTCGGGTGATATGCTTCTCGTAGTCTCTCGTATAAACACAAAACATCACCCACGGTAATTACGTCCATTAGTTGTCTCATTATCGGAGTTCTTGATGAGACGAGGAGAACACGGTGTCAGGCGTGAATAAGAAATGTTGGAAATGTCAGGTGAATAGTAATGAACGCTAGTCTCGATTAAACCTGGGCAGATGCGCGTTACAGGACGACGGCTGTGGGAGTGTGATCGTCTCGGAATGACAAATCACACATGAGATCTCTTTAACATCTCAATTATTTCTGTTCGACAGCAGTGAGATTAAATGCAGAGCAAATAAAGCCTGCTTCTCAGACGACAACAGTTATCGACACGCATCATCTCAAATTCTGCTCCCATTTGCCAAGATCCCAAAGTCATTGATCTTGATATGAACTCAAAACATTTCTGATCAAATATGGGGGTGAATTATCTGAACCGTTGACTCATTTGTAGGGGTGTACCGATTAGGGTTGGGTATCGGTTGGGTTTTATTCGATACCAGTATCTATTCGGTTCCGGTGCCTAAACGGTTCTTGAAACGGAACTTAAGAAAACGAAACCGCACACACTTTGTCAAAAGAAATAATACCCCTTTATTTACAGGGCCAAACTGGACACAATATTAACTTACAATATAAAGACAAGTAACATTATGGTAATAATAAATAAACCAATATAAAATAAAAGTTCATATTTACATAATATCAAATAAAACAATATTATATCAAACAATGTAATTATACTGGAGATTAATAGAGATTACTACCAGGGTAATATAATATCGACATGGCTACTTCCCATGTTTTGTCTGCTTTAACTAGTCGTGTAAGTTATTTTGTCATTTACTAGTTAAGCTTTTAGCCAGATTGATATTTCGTTCCCACTGCGTCTTATGCGCAGCTTTGAGTAAACATACGAAAGAGAACGTCTCTGTGTAACCCATGTTCTCTGAATAGGGAACGAGACGCTGCGTTCGCTGCCAAATATCTGCGCGCTGCTTTCGGCAGAGAACTCTGAGGAGCAGATGATGCGCACGCTAATATAATATGACGACGTAAGCGTCAAGGCGGCGCGAATGGTGATTCTAGATCCATAGACAATCGTTATTCTGACGCGTAATTTTACACGTGAAATGCAGCCGAACATTTCACGTGTACATTTCACGTGTGTTTAATCTCCTCGATATCAGCTGACGTTCCGGGAGTCTCCCGCATATTGATAACGGCTCCCGAGATGATCGCAAATTAGTTCAAATCTCCCGGAATCTAGTGCGAGCGAGCAAGCGCGTGTGCGAGACAGATCAGACAGTGCTTCAATAAACCGTATAGTGCGCGCACGTCGGAGAGGGAGAGACTGCGTGTGTGCGCCTCATGCCACAGACTTAGGCATCGAAATCAGGCACCGAAATTTTCATTCTTATTCGGTCTGGTTACTACCGTTTACGTCAGAACCGTTTACGTCAGTTTCGGTACCCAACCCTAGTACCGATACACGTATTTGTATTGAACCGTTCGGTACGCATTTTAAACCGAATGGCAGAGGTGGGTAGAGTATCCAAACACTGTACTCAAGTAAAAGTACAAGCAATGATGGTAATCTGATTACTTTTTCAAGTAACGAGTAAAGTAAGTGATTACAATTGAAAAAACAGTAATTAGATTACCGTTACTTTCCCGTAAACAGGCTGCGTTACTGCGTTAGATAACCGCGATTTTGTTTAGTGAGACTGTCTCGTAACATGAGTCGTGCATGAATAACAATGATGTATGAGCGCGCGACATCAGTGAGAGATGACTAGAGCTGCCAACTCTCACACACGCTCACACGCCACACCCCCGATTCTCGCGCTGAAGTGTCATCCTGTTGGTGAAATGCCTGAAAGATGAGTTTATCTATACACCTAACTGTTGAGCCACATTTGTGATTGACTAGTTATACCACAAATTAGTTCAAATCTCCCGGAATCTAGAGCGAGTGCGCATGCGAGACTGTGTTCCAAAGTCCAAACCTTGTAGCGCGCACACGACAGAGAGGGAGAGCGAGCGAGTGAGAGACGTTGTGAACTATGCAGAGCATACTGATCTAGAAACTGGACCCCCCGTTGGAGAATGTCAAAATTCTACATTAAATCTGAGCAAGCATGTCACGAGACGGTTAACTAACGCAGCAAGCCGGTACAGGAATGTGAAACTTACTGAAAAACCTTGAACCCCCATCTGACATGACCGCTGCGGCTGCATGTGGCATGCCAAAATGTGGCACATTTTCATTTCAAATGATTTTATTGCTGTATTTTTACATCTATTCAAATGAAGGATTTTACAAAACATATTTATTTTATATGTTGGAAGATGTTAAAATTTAAGTTAACAGAAGAAGGACTTTCTTTATTTCATTATAATATGGTGGAATGTCCACAAAATAGGTTTAAATGTTCAACAATTTTTTTCTAGTCTGAGACTGTTGCATTTCATTTAATTTTTGCTTGATGCAATTTGCATAAAGTTAACATTTTTAAAACGAATAAAACAAGTTTAAAAAAAAGATTGCTTCATTTGAATACATTTTAGATGATGGAATATGCAGAAAGAATAGAATTAGGCTGAAAGGTCTTTTGCTTTAGCGTATTCAGGTCGTGCATCATGTTTTTGAAAAGTAACTTAGTAAAGTAACTAGTAAAGTAACTAATTACTTTTGAAAATAAGTAATCAGTAAAGTAATGGGATTACTTTCTTGGAGAAGTTATCAGTAACTAATTACTATTTCCAAGTAACTTGACCAACACTGAGTACAAGTACTTATAGAAATATTTACTCAAAGTAAAAGTAATAACCTTAAAAGTTACTTGAATAAGAGTAAAAAAGTATCCAATCAAAAAACTACTCAAGTAGTTAGTAGAAAATAGTATAGTAACTAAAAAAGTCAAGTATAGCTCCATCATTGCTCAAAGTTATAAAAAAATTATATCAAGGACATTTCTCTGGCATTTCTTTCTTTTTGCTGTATTGAAAACGTACCGAATTCGTGACACAAGTGTATCGAAATTGAACCGAATCATGAATTTTGTTAACCGTTACACCCCTACTCATTTGTGTTTGTTTGAATTTATTTTCAGGAACTTTAGTAGAAACATCTCTCGTATGAAAAACACCTCATGCATGTCTCAAATTATGCTCGGATTCTCCAAGATCCCAAAATCTGCAACCAAAACACTTCTCAAAACTCAAACTGCAAACCAAAACACTTCTCATCAAATTCACCATTTTGCCTGGTTTTTTTTTTATTTTATTTCTTTTGAAGTACAAATTTCCTGCCTCTTACATTCCAAACAACAAGTCTGCAACCAAAACTCAGAAATCTCATCCAAATCAGGGTCAGATGATCTGAACCACTGACTCATTTGTCTACATTTGGCCTTTCTTTTTGAAAAGCTTTTACATTGTTGAAACGTCTAAGACAAGAGTTAAAATGATCTGAGCAATAATGCTTTTGTTCTGGGTGTGCAAAAATCTTCCTTTCATAATGTCTAATGTATCTTTTCGATGTCTAAGCATCCTCCTGTAGAGCTGTGTGTGTGTTGTTGCAGATGGGACCCCTTCAGCTGGTGGGTGGGACGTGCGGGTGAAGCGCACATGTACTGGGGTGGAGCAGTGCCGGGGAGCCAGCAGTGTGCCTGTGGCCTTCAGGAGAACTGTGTGCATCCTGAACACTTCTGTAACTGTGATGCCGACAGCAAAGAGTGGTACGACACCAGACTGTGTTCACACGTGTAGTTCACTTCTCTTGGTTCTTCTGGTACGGACCACAAAATAAAACGATACATTTAGTCCTGGTTCGCTTAGCATTCACACTGTCATTTTTTTAACTCCACACCAAAAAAAAAAAAAAAAAACCCTGGCTTTTATGACGTTTTTTTGTGACAGAACATCCAAATCCAAAATTAGCTCGCTGTATGTTCAGCGGCACATATAGTGGCGCTTTCTACCAGCTGAGAATTCGCGAAGAGCTTAAATAATGTGCGAGTTAAAACAGCAGCATGAATTCCTCTGTTGTCAAAGATCTGCTGAAACGAGAAGCGGTTCTGACGCCTGTACCGAACTGTGATGGGCAACGTAGATCATGTGACTAGAGGAACCAGGTATGCTTGTGCATTTTGTCCTTTTTTAAGCCCCGTTCACACCGCCAGTGACTCGCTAGGCTCTGTACTGTGATGTCGCTTGTGGGCATTCGTAGTGCTGTCGCTCTGATGTTATTGGTAGACTGCACGTCTGGCCATATCTATACAAAATACCATCACAAGTGATATATACAACTATAACATTTTAATTTGACTTGAAAATAAATGACGTTTAAGGTTAAAAAGTAACCGTATGCTGTTGGGAGAGTGTTTTTAAATTACCACAGCAGTGTTCAGTGGATTAAATCATTTACTAGATTAACAATCGATCAATGAACAAAGTAAACTCACTCATACTGTCACAAATTATAGAAACGTCATTCGAATTTGACAAATAATCGAATTTCTTGTCCCTAATAGTCAACGTAATGCAGGGGAAATTGTAAAATCAACTGCAGCACTGCTAAACGTGCATCATAAAATTAAAACACTTGAACTATAACGTTAAATGTATGAATTAAACTAACTGAGACTGTCGACAGTTTATTTTCCATGCATCTTTTTATTATCCATGTATGTGGTTACAGTCAAATCATATAAAACAGTGAAATCGTCCTCAAACTCTTTCTTTCTGTCTTGCCTGAACTCGAGACAGTGACGCGTGAACTCTACTGAAAGTCTTTCCTATTGGTTGTCGCTCACGAAAATCTCTTCTCATTTGCATAAAGTTGAAATTTCTCAACTTTTGTCGCTTGTCTCTTGTCGCTGACACGCCCACATTCTGTCGCCAACGGTCACTGTCGCTTGTTTGGTGGCACTAGGGTTATGATGTCAGATGGCAGCAGTTCACACTTATTTAAATGAGACGCACTAACAGAAACAATCACACCAGAGTTCGTTTTAATCAAACCAAATCTGCCAAGCGTCAACACAGCTTTAAGGCCTGTTCACATCAAAATCGCTAACTATATTAGTGTCCACACTAACGCACAATATCGTTCTGTTTATTATAAGCGCGTGCTGCCGCTTTGTCATCTGTCGCTTTAAATGCTCAAGCTCTTTTCAGGATGGATTCTGATTGGCTTTCAAGGTTTCATTACATCAGCTGGGAAAAAATCGTTCTGAAAGTGATTCCAAATATATAATTTCTCTGTGTTGTTATTGTTGTAGTTGTGGTTTGGACTGTTCTTGGACTATTCTTTTACATTCAGAATGATTTTAGGACTATATCTTTATTGTTAAAGTTAAGTTATCATTGTGGTGAACATTCTGAGAAAAAAAAGTCTGAATTGCGAATTATAAACTTCTGAGTTTATGCCTTGCATATATATAACTGTTAGCCTGGCAAGCCAGACCTATCAAGATGTTAGGTCTGGAACTCTTAATTCGAGGGGCGGGATAAAGGTTGTCTTTCAATATCCCTCTGCACGCCATAGGATAGCGCTAACCAACCAGAGCAACGAACGGCTGTGGATGAGTGAGTCCCATGCGTTTTTCCCTCCAGCGAAGCAAGTTGATATATTAAACTTTTGCCGTATACGGTCGATCAAAACTCTGAACACATCTTCCTTTTTTAAGAATGACTTCAAGTGACGTTCTCTTAACTCCAAGTCATCCGAGTCGCGGCCAAAGCTGAATTGAAAGACCGCTGTTCGCCAGCAGCAGAACCGTCACAACTCTGCCGTCATTGTGTTAAGCCCGCCCACCAACTCTATACACGATGTGATTGGCTGGACCAGAGTTTGGTTTTTCCACAACGAAAGTCAACGGAGAGTTGCTAGACAGCACACTTGCTGCAAAATAATTTTTGCTGCCGGCTAGGGTGCGTCTGAGATTTCTAGGCTATATAACTGTTAAAGTTTAATAACTTTTATTCTCTCAGAAAGTTTAGATCTCACAATTTTGAGAAATCTAGAATTGAGTCAGAATTGCTAGTTCTGTTGTGGACACAAGCTTTATTCAAACCTATGCACCATGATGCGATGTTATGTTATTTAAAAAGTTATGCAATATACATCATATAAAAAATTTATATAAATTAGCTTTTTTCCATTGGGAAATGTGCTTGCAATTTAATGTTAATGTTACAATGCAAAAAAAAATCATCGTTCGATTTATGGGTGAAATGTGACCTGGACATGTTATGAGCAGATATGATGAGATTCACAGTTTACATGAAATGTGTGTTTCTCAAATGAACAAACATGCTGTTTTGTGATGTGTGACAGGTCTAATGACTCCGGGCTGCTGTCCCATAAAGAGCATTTGCCGGTTGCAACGCTGGCTATCGGTGACATCAGCAGATCCGGCTCAGAGGCGGCCTACAGAGTGGGTCCCATGCAGTGTTACGGTGACAGTAAGTGCCGCACAGATTTAATATTAACCGCTCTAATCACACTGTAACCACTTACCCTGTCAGCCTGTCAGCCCGGCTCTGGGTGGATTGGCACACATGTGCAGTAATGCTTAATGAGAACCCATGGTTTCGTTCCTGGTGAACTATAGACATGTGCTACTGTGAATGCTTTCTCCAGGTAACTTCTGGAACGCCGCCTACTTCAACAAGGAGACTTCGTACCTGCACTTTCCCACGTTCCACGGGGAGCTGAGCGCTGATATCTCCTTCCTCTTTAAAACCAGCTCTTCATCAGGAGTTTTCCTGGAGAACCTGGGGATCAAAGACTTCATTCGGATTGAACTGAGCTGTGAGTGTGTTCAACGTTATAGCTTTTTCCTCTACAGGGAATCTCACAAAACCTGCCAAGTCAGGTGACAGTCGTTTTTTCTCCGTTTTTTCAAAGCTGCAGTCTGGCGTTTTTCCTCTTTGTTGCCATCTCTGTTTGAAATCTGCAATTGCAGTCATTCGCTGAATTATCAACTTTACGTGAGTTGTAGTTCGACACCCTCGACACGGCACAGCGTGGATGAACACAATGTTTGTGGAGAGTGTGTGTGTCGCCGCGGTGTGAATACTGGAATTCACAATCACAGATTATTCTTTTGGGAAGTATGACTAACAGAAGCATTTTCACCGGAAACTAGTAAGAAAACATCCACTTTTGTTCTGGTTCTGACATTGCAGTAAATCGTGCTGATTAAAATCTACCAATCGCTTATAAGTTATCATATCATTAATGTTAACAACGTCAGCATTGCGTGAACTACATGTAATGTCCTCCCGATATTATCCTTGTTTTCACACTGGGTCCGGTTTCCAGTCTCTTTTTTCTTTCTCCACTCTGAAATCCGTAGTCTTTTGCATTTTACAGCGGGTAAATCTGTTCTCACTGGTGATTGTCGTTTAAAACCTTTTCTGGATTCGCCATCAAATTGATAAGTTTAATTATATCAAGTGCTGTGAGAAAAGGCTTTAAATCTCCACCTCCAACATCCTCACACGCGATATAGCCGAGACTCTTCTTTATTTGTGCAGATGTATGTGCACAGATTTGTGTGTACAGATGTGATGTAACGCAAAGACATGCTTGAATATCCTGTTGAAATTCACCAGTATCACTGGAATAAAAAAACATTTTTACAAGCTTACCGCTTTAAATCGAGCTAAGGCAAGCAGAGAGTTTTAAACACTGGCTGGTTATGTTTTTTATCAAATGTATTTTGGATATTTTTAACCCAAAAAAGCTACTTTGGTAACACTTTACAATACGGGTGCACTAATATGCATTAATTCATACTTAACTAATGCACAGATAATCATGAGTTAATGTATAACTAATGAAGAACTAAACCATTAATTAATGATTACTGCATCAGCAACTAATAAAGAGTCAATATGATTAATAGATTAAGTTACACATGAATTACTATTAATTCAGTGTGTCATTCCTTATAACATATTTTATTAACTAATAGTGTAAATTAATGTGTTAATTACCACAATTAGTCAAAGCTTTGCACTTCAACTTCCAGTTGTCTGCTTTAATTAATCATTAGCTAATGATTTGCAAAGGTATCATTATGTTATGACTTTACTTGTTGAGGCACATCATTATTAACTAGTCATTTAGTAATTGTAGTAATTTGCACATGAATTTGCACTGACAATTAAGTAATTAATCATGTATTAATGCATATTAGTTTACCTGTCATATTATCTGGAAGTTGAAATACAAGGCGTTGGCTCATTCTGGAAATTAACATATTAATTAACACTATTAGTTAAAAAATGAGTTATTATGAAATTGATCCACAATTACATATTTAATTAATAACAAATAATGGATGAACTATTACATTAAACTTACAGACTCTTAATTAGTTCCTAATGTGGTAATCATTATTGAATAGCTTAGATAATCATTAGTTACACATTAATTCAGTATTATCTGTGCATTAGTTAAGCATGAATTAATGCTTATTAGTGCACTCGTATTGTAAAGTGTTACCGCTACTTTTTTCATAATAGATACTATTATGAAAAAGTATTATATAAGTATAGCTTGTTTTCACATGACGTCACGCCACTGCGTTGCCATGGCGCGAAATGGAAATGGAGGGCAGGAAGTGATTTTCTTTATTAGGAAGCACTATAACACACTCAAATGCCTTTGTTTTGCGTCTGTTTATGGTTGCTGAAATCGATCAAACCACGAGGAGTTTTTGTCGTGTGCCAAAAATTGTTGTTCATAAGAGGGAAAATACAAGAAATTGACAGAAATACACCGGGAAAAATGCCTTGCAAACATAAAGTTACGTCTGCGGTCGGGAGGAGCCGAATGGGAAAATGCCTGTGTTTGTGTGTGTGCAGTGACTTCGCTCCGTCAGATGCGAGTTAATACATTATTTATGTGGCTTATAATTACATTATTCAGGTGTTTAAATCACTTATGTGGCTGTTTGTGTAACGTACCAGTTTCCGAACTTTGTAAAGTTAGAAGTATGTCTGTAGTACGAGTTAGTTGCTGATATCTACAGCCTTGATGGCAGGCAAATCTCTCAATTCAGTTGAAAATCGGTCCTGTTCATAAATGTAAGGATCACGTCCTGCATATGTTTTGATTTTCTGTTTATATATTTCTCTTGTAATAGCGTTAAAGTAGTACAGTACGTGCTCTTCCTCCATCTCGTCCATTGCACTCTTCACTCCTTGCCCTCCACCTGCATTTTTGGCGGTTCAACACAATCACGTGACTGCAAACCACCTATATATCTATGTATCTACACTCACCGGCCACTTTATTAGGTACACCTGTCCAACTGCTCGTTAACACTTAATTTCTAAGCAGCCAATCACATGGCGGCAACTCAGTGCATTTAGGCATGTAGACATGGTCAAGACAATCTCCTGCAGTTCAAACCGAGCATCAGTATGGGGAAGAAAGGTGATTTGAGTGACTTTGAACGTGGCATGATTGTTGGTGCCAGAAGGGCTGGTCTGAGTATTTCAGAAACTGCTAATCTACTGGGATTTTCATGCACAACCATCTCTAGGGTTTACAGAGAATGGTCCGAAAAGAAAAAACATCCAGTGAGCGGCAGTTCTGTGGGCGGAAATGCCTTGTTGATGCCAGAGGTCAGAGGAGAATGGCCAGACTGGTTTCGAGCTGATAGAAGGGCAACAGTGACTCAAATAACTACCCGTTACAACCAAGGTGGGCAGAAGAGCATCTCTGAACGCACAGTACGGTCGAACTTTGAGGCAGATGGGCTACAGCAGCAGAAGACCACACCGGGTGCCACTCCTTTCAGCTAAGAACAGGAAACTGAGGCTACAATTTGCACAAGCTCATCGAAATTGGACAATAGAAGATTGGAAAAACGTCCTGCCTGGTCTCGATGAGTCCAATTTCTGCTGCGACATTCGGATGGTAGGGTCAGAATTTGGCGTCTGACAGACATGAAAGCATGGATCCATCCTGCCTTTGTGGGGCAACGGTTCCAGGCTGGTGGTGGAGTGCTCATGGTGTGGGGAATATTTTACTTTGGCACTCTTTGGGCCCCTCTGGTACCAATTGAGCATCGTCGCAACGCCACAGCCTCTTACCCGAGCACTGGTTGCTGACCATGTCCATCCCCTTTATGACCACCAGATGCCCAACTTCTGACAGTGACTACTTCCAGCAGCATGATGCGCCCATGTGGCATGAGCCTGGAGATCACCTCAGACTGAGTTTCTTGGACATGACAAATGACTTCGCTGTACTCAAATGGCCTCCACAGTCACCAGATCTCAACCCACATGAGCATCTTTGGGATGTGGTGGACAATGGGAGATCGACATCATGGATGTGCACCCGACAAAAGAATCTGCGGGCAACTGTTGTGATGCCATCATGTCGATATGGACCAAACTCCCTGAGGAATGCTTCCAGCACCTTGTTGAATCTATGCCACGAAGAATTGAGGCAGTTCTTGAAGGCAAAGGGGGTCCGACCCGTCACCAGCATGGGGTACCCTAATAGAGTGGCCGGTGAGTGTATGTATGTAATATACAGTGTTTGTGCCCTGAACGCGTTCATGAACCCGAGTCATATTTTGGCGACGTGAACTGAACATGTACTGCATTACTGCCTGATGAACGTGACTGTCAAACTCGTCCATTCTGGTCTCTGTGAATGCAACGCTCTTCTCCAAGTTCAACCTTTGTATAGGGTGCCAGATTTCTATAGAGCCTCCCAGGCAAAAACAGGCCTTAATATGTAACGAAAAAACACCCAATCTGGCAAGCACCAGCCAGCAGTGTCGCGCCGGCCACCGTCGACAAAGCAGCGAGCGAGGAGGCGTCTTATGATCATTTAAACGGGTTTTATGACGAGGTCGGTGAGGATGGGAAAAATCTTACATTTCTGTGCGAAAACTGCCTGTCGATAAAATAATTGTTGTCTGTGGTTATATATGGGCTGTGGCAGTAATAAAAATAAAAATAAAAAAGAAGCTTGCATTGAAAAAGAAACTACGAACTACTGAAGTATGAACTATGAACTGAACAAGTTCATTTTAAAATGTTTGAACTGAACTTTGAACTAGTTCATGTAGAAAGTGAACTTTCCCAAGACTGGTAATATATATATACATATACTCCAATTTTACTATTTAATTGGAGTACAGTAGTAAAGTAATGAGAATTGTGAGAATATTATATTATATTATTTAAAAATGTAATTATAGAATATATGTAAATATTAATACATAGGCTATAGAAATATTGTTACTGTTTATGAACATTGTGTGTGTGGTCGCGCTAGGTTTGCATTTTTCATACATGTGTTGAGTTTCGACATTGCTGAGTATTTGTTTATCCACCAAAGGGGAAAGTAATCCAGGGAAGCTGTCGGCTGAAAATATAGACATCACAAAACGGTTTCCTCCTGGGAAATTACCACAGAATAGCTGTTGAACCAATATGTAGAGATGTGCTCCACTGGTTTGCAATGCGCTCAGAGCGAAAACCTCTCTATGTGGTCGAATTTAAGAGCTTTGGTCATTTTATCAGCAGTGTTTGCTGGCAAGTCAAGCATCTTTATCACTCTGAGAAGGCCTAAACCCAAGTTTCGAAAGTTCAGTGTTTGTTTTTGTGCTCCAGGACGTGAACGATTTTCATGTCTTCCTGTAGATCTGTCAACAGTAATGCATGACAGCTGATAATGCCAAGGTCATGGCTTCCATACGCTTTCAGAAAATTGAAAATATTACTAGTTGTTTAATTGAAAGTGGTAAAAGTAATATATATGGATTTCAGTAATGAGATTGGAGTTCAGTCGGCTGCGACCGGAAAAAAATAGTACAGATGAACAAAGCAAAAGATGATAACAAAACACTAAAAATCATCCAGAACACAAATATGCACAAACACCACTTTCATTTTCCTCCCAAAATGCAAAATCCACTTTGTCTGCTGCTAGATGAGCACTATCTGTCTGGCATTCATCAGAACCCTATAAAATCCATGTCTTCTGGATGTGTGTCTAGATTTTTATTATACCTTCCGCCACATGGTCCCTGTCTATTACGCAACTCTTTAACTGCATAAAAGAGCTGTTAAATTCCTGGACTGTAATGGGCTCATGTGATGGATGAGAATAGAGTATGTGAAGACCTACAGCGCCCTGCCGCTTGTTCCTTTATAATGACAAATTCTTTGGCTGGAAGAGCTCAATTAACCTCTCATTATATTCTGACTGGGTTGTGCGCTGTTGAGGCGGCTCGTGTTGGACGTGAACTGGGACGAAGTTTGTTTCAAAGAGGCAGATGGGAAAAGCAGTGGCACCTGAGATCTGAGCTGTGGGGTGCAGGAATAGTTGATTTACTCGCCAACATGTCACTCCATGACTTTATATCCTTCATGTAGTCCATATCAATGTTGTGCACCATTCAGAGATGGATTGAAGATGCCTTTTAAATTACAGTTCTTTCCTGGATTTGAAGAAACATTCTGCAGGATTGCAGTTTGAATCTGAATCTAATGATGCAGAATTAAACTGAATTGAAAATCAAAGAAATTCATAAAGCTGTGAGTATTAACTGGAAAAGCAAATCAACACTAACTTCAGATGTTGACCTGACAAAGCCTTGATAAAAGTTAAAAAATGTATATTCGTATTATATGTATATTCTGCTCACCAAGGCTGCAATTTATGCGGTTAAAATATAGGTAAAACTCGACATATTGTGAAATATTATTACAATTTAAATAACTGTTTTCTGTTGTAATATATTATGGAATGCAATTTCTAATGGGATTTCTTCAGAAATCATTATAATATGCTGAATTGCTACTCAAGAAACATTTATTATTTCTGTCAGGACCATCTTGATCAAATACGATTGACAATTAGCATACAGTTTGGATTGGCGGTACAGTTCTGGGCGAGAACTGCAGCCTAGCATGGATAAGGTCAGGAGAGCAGCAATAACCCCGCTTAAGGCCAATTTATACTTCTGCGTGGGTGCGCGCAGTAGGTACGGCGTAGCTATACGCACAGAAGCTGTCCACATCGCTGTACCTCTTCGCCCGGTCACCTGACAGCGCATCTTCAAGAATGTGACCACACGCGTCGACGCACGCAGACCGGCAAGATCGGTGATTGGTAGGCTTAGTAACATGAGCATTCCTCATGACGCATTTCGACACGTACCTTCTCACACATTTCCACACAAACCATCTCTTCCGACCGTCTTCTCTTCATTTCTGCCTTTCAGTTTCAGTAATTTCACTTAAATGCGAACTGTTTTTTCACCTCAATAAGCTCCAACCTTTAGGGTAAAAACACAACAGAACCAACATCAATGCCTTGCAGGTATATTATTAATAGAAGAATTTTAAAGTACAACATAATTTGAGAATTTATTCTGATTCAAAGGGAATGAGTATGACCATATCTGACTAGGGGTGTAACGCTATTTGAACCGAACCGAAA
>JAQIUQ010003726.1:75000-115545 GCA_030378365.1 Hybognathus amarus | reverse complement strand
TCATCTTCTACTTTCGTTTAGAATTTGGTGCTTTCTTACTAATCTCCGACACCATATTCCGAAAAGTTCAGTTGAATCTGAACCGGTTCCTTCAACCATTCGTGATCTACATTGTCAAGAGAGAGCTGGCTCATGGTTTGGAAAGCTCATGTTCTCATCTTCTCATAAATTCCAGAAAGAGGACTTTTAGTTAATGAAGAACTACAGAAAACCATAATCAATAAAAATACATATTCTCTTTTTTCATTATTGTTTATTGAAAAAGTCAGAACAGCTCCCCTCTCAGCGACTATAGCATAAATACCTGGTTGTTGTCCACATAACGAATAAGCATCGCATAGAAGGTGCATACAGGTATCCCTGCAGAGAAACAGAAAACCCATTCCAGTAATCCTGCAATTCTAGCTTCCTGAGTGTCTCACCTGCTTCGGCCTTCAGAGCAGCTCCTTCCTTCAGACACTATTCTTCACTGTTTTCTTCTTCAGTTTCTCCAGCGCTGGTACAGGAAGTGCCCTCTCAGGAGGTCTCTGCGGCCAGCCCTGCTAATGATCGGCTGGGTGTATACCACATATGAGGGAGTTGACAGATATCCGAGAATTATCCTGATATTGTGACCGCATCCTGTACCAAAAGCAGGCTAAACATCATTTCCAATTCAAATTCACCTCACCTGCAAGTCTTTTCATCCAGGGGCGTTATCAATGCCAAGGTTGTTGTTTAGAATCTTGAGGATATTGCCAGGATGAGGCTGAGATGCTCAGATGTGACAGTTGTGCAGCAATTGGCATCAGCTGGGGAGTTATTCTGGACCTTTAGCCCACCAGTAAGACAGGTAGTTACACAACATGGGAAGGATGACCTCGATGACCTGTGGCATCTCTGTATAGCGTGCTCCAGATTCAGAAATCTTCCCCAATGTCCTTCATTAGGCCGTCAAGATGAGGCATCTCACTGACACATCTGCATCCCCACGGTGTCTGGCATGCTCAAAACTGTGTAAACATCCAGCATTAGCGTTTGGTGAATTTTTGAAATCATGTCATCAAAAATACCAGTTTGCCTATTATGATTGGCTGCAAATGAACCATATTTTCATTGTATGGTTTCTTTCTGAATTCTCAAATGATTTAAAATAGTCTCAGATCCTGAAAACAAGTATGCTTACCAGCTCGTTCTCTTGGTGTCTCTGGTGTTGAAGACAGATAGGGGATTGTGCATATTTAGGTGGGGTTCCAGGAAAGCAACAGGCATGGCTCCAACCAGGGTAGATAAACATTCTCCCAGCGAGGGCAGCTGTCTGTAAAAAACAACATAATGGTCTCAATTTCAAGAAGAAATGGATAGCCCCATCAGAAAAAAAAAGTTCCCTCAGAAGTAAAGTTTTTTCTGTACTTTTCCACATCAGATGTTCTTGCCACTGCCCAGTGAGTACAGGCTGGTCAGGATGCGAGTAGCAGGACAGTTGAATGTCATCCACTAAAACATTCAAGGGCAAAAATTTTGAGTAAATATGACCATTTTAAGAGCAAATCATGGCATGCAAATCCTAATTTTTCTTGTCTGGACTGAATACACTGTGTGTTTTTGATTCACTAAAAAGAACCACTTCATGAGACTCAACATTCATAGCTCACTTACAAAGCAGCACTGATCCAAATTGGTGTTGGGTACATATGCTGAAAGACAGACCGTCAGGACGGGCAGCAGGGCCACTGTGGTGTAGTCGATGATCTGGGTAACTCCCTTCATCTGAGAGCGCGACTGACCCAACTTCCCCAGCTTCAAGTTCTCCAGAGTCTTCTCCAGGTCTTCTGCTGCATTCTCAAAGAAAGTCCTGACACCAGCCTTCACCAGCTCTGAGCCAGACTTCATTAAAGTCCTACAGTAAGAACAGAATCAGATCAAAACAACTTAGACATCAATCACCATTGACTGATTCGTATTCCACTGAGATTATGCTCACTACCTGAAGTCAATTGAGCGCGACAGGATGTGTAAGCAGCTCACCATGGTGGTCAGTCACTTCCTGAAAGAACAAAACAGCCTTAAATCAGTGAATTGAGGTCTAACCAGGCAAAATGAAGCTAATTTTTAAGAAGAATTTGAGTGCTCCAGAATGCCTTACCAAAGAGTGAAATCCTATGTCTGACAAGGGCTGCCAGCTTACAGAAAAGACTAAGAAAGAATGGTTCAAGTTAGTAATGCACATACTGTAAAACAATTATTGCATCCAAATATGCAAACTTCTTTGCTGTGCAATATGCAGACCCCAGAGTACATGAGTAGACTATTTGAATCCTCAGTATTGGTGAAACCTAAATGACGTAATACTGCTGAATTTCTATTGTGTGCAACCAGTTAAGGCTGTGCTATCTCATAATGCCACAGGAGCTGATAACCCTCCACATTCACCAAGTGAAATTTAAAAAAGTTCATTACTTCACTGAATTCAGTATATACAGAGAAGAATGGGAATTCTGATATACTCTATCCTGTAGAGATTTGAAAATATTGAAAAGTTAATACTATTATGAATTGAATGTTAACGAATTTTCTATTAATTGCAACTTCCCAGGACAAACATATATGATAAACATTTATAATGATATGGATTAATGTTGTCTCATTCTAAATAAAAATTCGTAACAGCAGCACCTGGTGATCATCTCCTTTTCTTTGTTGGATGCGTAGCCACTGCTGCTAAGGTTGATGTTGGGGGTTGACAGGAAGTACATGCTGTGGTTCTTGAAGTACTGGTCAATGAGGGGCAGCAAGGATCTGTGTTTTCACCGATAAAGAGAAAAACCTTTTAAAAACTGGCCTCTAACTCCTATAAAATATGAAGTTTGAAGACTGTTCTGCATGATTTGCTTGAAAACGGAATGCTACCTTCACAAAGAACTTAAGATCTCTTGATCATGGGAGATTTGTCTGTCTTCCCACTGGAAGCCATAGCCTCTAAAAGTTAGGCAAAGAAAACGACTCAATCAACTTTGATGTAAACAGAATCAATCTTTAAATGTTTACAGTATATTTGTCATCTCTTCTCACCAAGATGAGCGATAAACTCCTGCGCAGAATCAACATAACTCAAGAGCCTCTTGAGAAACTTGTAGGCAATCCTTTTTTCCATAGAAGAGGAATCTTGCTCCAGGTCCTTCAGACCTCTGCATACAGAAAAAAAAACATTAATTAAGAGATCGCAAACTGTTAGCACACTTCATGTATCTACAGTGCTTCAAGACCCAGATTGAGAAATCAAGTGACGACCCAACACAGTACTAAAATTGTAAGAAAAGTACTGAATATTAAATATTATGGTGCAAACACTGGGCCAAATTTTGTGTATATAATTATTATTATCTGAATATTTTATTATCATTGAATATTAATATTATCTAATGATAATATCTAATACAGTAAAAATAGTTTAAAAATGGTTTTATTTATTTATATTTTTACAGCAGCCATTACTCCAATTTTCAATGTCTCATGATCCTTCATAAATAATTATAATATGCTGATTCGGTGCTCAAGAAACTTTTTTTGTATTATTTTTATCAATGTTAAAAACAGTTTGTTTAATATTATTTTGTGAATGAATAGAAAGTCTAAAAGAACAGCATTTATTTGAAAGATAAATATCTTGTAACATTATTAATATATAAATGCACCCATGCCAAATAAAAGTAACATTTTCTTAACTATTTCTTTCATTATTTTTTTTTTCTGATTATACAAGAGAAAAATTGTTAGTGCACTGACCTGCTGATGGCATATCCATTGACCTGTAGAAATTTAAAGAGCTCCTGGGCCTTCTCTCTGTCTCTGTACTTCTCCTTTGCCGTCAGTGTATTCGTACAGGTACCAACAATGGATGACTTCCTCCTCCTTTCAATGACAACACACAATGAGTCAATGCACCTGGGACTGCTTCAGACAGGATTGAGCCAAACAGACTTTTCCAGGAGAAAAGCATCACCTTTACTGTCAAGTTCCTTCTTCTTCTTCTTTGCCCAAATGTTGTGGTAATTTTCTGCAACTGTTTCAACCATTGCCTGTTGAAATAATTACTGGTTTAATACACCGCATATGAGATATGTATTGTTTTCTATCAATCTGATTCACACTTGCTGTAGTTCCCTTGATAGAATAACATTTTCCAAATCTTGTGGGGCTGGATTAAACTCACCCTGTAAAGAGAAGAGGCAACTCAGTGTCCTAAATGCATTGATTTTTTGATAAACACTATAGAATAAAGAAACAATGGGCCCTATTTTAGCGATCTGAAATGCAAGTGTGAAGCGTGAAGCGCAAGTAACTTTGTGGGTGGGTCTTGGGCACTCTTGCTATTTTACCGGCGGGATAAATTACTCTTGTGCCCGACACAAGTTTAAAAAGGGGTTGGTCTGAAGTAGCTTCATTATTCATAGGTGTGGTTTGGGCGTAACGGAAACAAACCAATAAGAGCGCTCATATCACATTCCCTTTAAGAGCATGATGAACGAGGTGTGCTTGTTCCATGGCGCATTTCTATTATAACAGTGCATTTACCAGGCGTGCTTCACAATCGGTTCACAGCCGAGGAGATCGATGTTTCGTCAGGGCCGTAAAAGAAAGAGAAAGGGACTTTGGGAATGGGACAAACCCACCCAAGTTAGCTTCGGTTAAACATGCTTATAATAATTTGGGTAAATGTGTAAGCTTTATGCCAATTTTTCCCATCGTCATGGACACAACGGATTTACCTCGTGTTTTAATATTTTTTCTTATAATAATGTATCATTTGCAAAAAGTAAAATGCATCTGTGTGGATGAGCATCTCTCTGTCTTCCGTTACCTGTGAGGACTCTGATACTTTGCGTTGTTTTTCTGTTTCCTTTTGCTGCAACCTGGCCTCTCCTTCTCTGGTCCTCTCAATGTTCCATCCCATTGCCAACATGCTCTTTATACGTCTCTTTCACAGGGTCAGCGATAAGTCTCACCTTTCCTATACAAAGTGACATATTTGAGTAGATTCAACTTTGCATTTATGTTAGAGACAAAAGTCAATACAGAAAATGTATGTGTACCTTTTCACTTAGTGCTTTGTATGGTTTCAGAAGCGGATGAGTTTTAGCGTTGTCATCTAATTTATCCCCCGCAGACCAGCCAAGAGCGATCTATCACCATACAAGATAAAACAAGCAGTCATCCTTTGTCTAATTCAATAGAGGAAGAAGCTCCAGTGACACAATGAACACGTAAGATTAATGAGATGAGTTGTAACGTTGTCCAACCTTCTCAGAGGACCATTTCTCATGAGTATGCTCCGCAAACTTGCTTGCAATGTAATCTAGTTTTTCAGGGAGCAAGATGCTGAAAAACAAAACAGTATGTACTGTAATAAAGTCCACATAAAGTTCAAATGAAAGGATGCAAATTTCAGTGTTTCTACGGTACTTACTTAGCAGTGCTAACAGGCTGGGGGTCAAAGTTGCCTTGAGCATCCACAGAGGCCTGCTTAACTAATGTGGAACCTGAACTGGAGTCCACGTAGTCAGGTGGTAATGCACCAGCTATGGCACTTAGACACGGCATGGCCATTTTGAAAAGCTCTGCATCATATTTCTGCAAGACAGAATAGAGTCAAAGAGCAAGGTTTGATAATATCTTTGTGGTTTAATTAATTTAGTGAAATAACTTTTAATTATATTTATAGCCGGGCTTTAAATGCAATGTTTTCATTTATAGTTATTAATTATATAAAAAATAAAGTGTTTAAAAATTAACAGAATTATTCCTACTTCCTTAAATCACACTACTACCAAAATGTAAGAGCATTTTTAAAAACTGAATTGTATAAAAATGAACAGCTTAATTTTTTTTGTTGAAAAACTGTGAGACTTGACAGGATGACCTCAAAGTGTACTTTGACCAACAATTTAAAAATTATTGCAGACTACATATCTACCTTTTTAATGTTTATCCAATACATTTTATGTCATTAGAATTATTAATAATTTGTATTACAAGTCATTACTAAGAATACATTTTTTGTTTGATTGACACCCCAAATTTACACTGATGTTTGTTTTGTACCTTTTGCGATAGAGAGTCAAAAAGTCCCCAGAAGAGTTTCTTGGTGAGATGGAGTTCCTCCTCTGATGCCATACCATAGCTGCCCAGGCCCGTTGGCAGACAGTAGTACTTCCAATTCTGCTCATAGTGATTTGTCAAAAGCTGCAAGGATAAAAAGATATGTGGATTAGGCTGTCAACATTCAGGATACTTTAAATAATATTCAAGTATTGTCTTAAAAATAGAATAAAGGTTGATATTATATTTGGATTTAATTTAGGGGATAGTATTGGTTCACAGTTACTAAATAATTAAAGGGTGTGTGGTCTACCAAGCACTCTTCTGATAACTTTGCCCTGTGGTAGGGGTGAGACGGCTACCAGCAGAGAAATAAGGTGCTGAAATTGAGAGGAGAGTATTAACTGCTAACACCTGCCTATCAAAGGCCCATGAATGGGAAGGATCTGTGGTGACTCATATTGACAGTTGCATCAGATAATGTGAAATCTAGATGCTCTGTGTGTTTGCAGGGTGTGTGAAGCTGTCAAATCACAAAAGTTATAACTGTTTTGTCAAGATGACTGTAATGAAGAGTTATCAGGTAAACACACTGACAAAATAAGTCCTTAATGCAATTGGCAGGGAACACATCTTGTGGGTCAGAGTGCATCTGGCATACTTGATACTTGATGTGTTTGATTACACTTTGTGTTCTTATTTGTTTGGTAACAACACTCATCTCCACCATTTGATCATCATGATAAATCACTGCTGACATGATAAAAGATAATATACACACAAATCTGTATTTGTGAAAATGGTGGAACTTACATAGTAACTTAAAAATTGAAATATGGCACATTTGCATTTAAATGAATGACTATGACTTTATTTAAATAGTCACATTGCAGAGGTTTTTTCAGTGCATTTTTTAAAACCTTAGTAGAATTGCATGTGGCTAGTGAATGAGATTCAGTTTTTGTGCTGAAACTATGTTTAGTGAATTTGCCTCTTAAAGCTACACTGTGTAACTCTTTTAGTTTGTTCTTAGCTAAAAACACTTAGTTATTTCAAAAATATATGTGCTCATTAATGTATATTTACTTCATTCAAGTAATAAAGTATTCTCGTGAGTGTAAAATATGCCATTGAAAATACATACGGGTAAGGGGTTCTAATGTCAGTCGCCATGTTGCCCTCCATCTTGAAAGTACATTAGCCAAAGAGGGACAAAGCTTTAATTAAAGCTTTGCCTTTCAGCGTTTACATTTGAGTTAACACTCATGGAACGAGGTCAGACTGGAAGACATGTTAATCTTGGACTACATTGGCCACCGTAGGAGTTAAAATGAAATTGGAATTGAGAGGAACAGAAACTAATATTCACTGGATGGTCATATACCTTTTCACCACTAGATGGGGGTAAAAACCACACAGTGTAGCTTTAAGGTTTCATTAAAGGTGCCAAAGGTTAATAAGGATAAAATGTACATTGCCATTGTGGGTCAGTAAGTTATTATGATTTTATATATATATAATTCAGTTAAGCAAGAAAGCACTAAATATATCAAAAGTGACAATCAATTTATAACTGTTACAAAAGATTTCTATTTCAAATAAATGCTGTAATTCTTAATTTTCTACTCATCAGTCCTAAAAAAAACATCAATAATTAGAAGAAATGTTTCTCAAGCACCATATAAGCATATCAAAATTATTTCTGAAGGATTGTGACACTCAAGACAATAAAATGAAATACAATTTGATAAAAAAAAAAAATTCTTTTTTATCGCAATAACCCTAAACTTTGGAACGGTCAGTGTATGGAAATTTATGGTTCACTAGACTCACATTAATGGGCATCTTGCAGTACTCTGTAAGCTGTGGGACATCAAACACAAGACGACGTAAAAGTTGCTGTAGCATTGATGGCCGCAGATGCCTGTAGAAAGTATAAACATCAGATGATACCAAACCTCTTATTGAGTGTTATCTATAGCATGAAAATGCAGTTTGAGTTTTCACTGCGCTGAGGAAACCATCCCAGCCTCTTAGCTAAAGGTTTTCAGGAGGTTCTTACATGCAGATGGCCATTAGACATTCATCAATAGCATCTCTCTGGGCCTTGGTGAGTGATTCGCCCTTTGAGAGGCGATTAGATGGTGTGAAGCGTAGAGTCAACGAGCATTTGCATGGTGCTCAGTGTGTGCGAACAGATGAGCACAGCGGGTCAACAGAGGAAGCACTGCTGATCCAATGTACCGGTTCATGGCCAGGGCTGTCTCAGGTAGTCCTGAGCACCTCCTGATGAACCCAAAATAACACGATAAACAAATCAGTCAATTGAGTTGTGTTTACACTTTTATAATTTTTCAATTTTATTATAAGGGGAGCGCGGGGCACAGCGTAACGCGGGGCTAGTTGTAACACGCTTGTTTTAAATACTTCCACACATGCTGGCATGACAAAACTTGGTATATTTACTAGTTGCCATTTCAACACTATATAGAGAAAATGCTGCCAAAATTCCAAAATCTTTGTAAGATATCACTGAACATTTATTTAACCATAGCAAAAGTGCATTTCTTACTTAAGTTAATTTTTCGTCTCTATTTTTTGTGTTTATTTAAAATTAGACAAATCTGATATTATTTGAATCTCCAATCTGTTGTTTAACCGTTGATTTAGTTCTTTCATGCTTCGCTAACTAGCAGAAGACACTAGCAGGGTTTAAATCACAGTTGTGCAGTTGGGGCATGTTGTCACACTGTGTTACAATGTGCCCCTATTAGAAATATGCTATTATATTCTATACTTTTATGAATTCTATTGAGAAAACATGAGAAACATGTAAATAAAGACTGAGAGTCAATGCTCAAAAATTATTAAGTATTATTTTGTTTTTGAATTATGCTGTATAGCTGTGTTTTCCGATGTGTTTGTTGTCAAACTCAAAAAATAGTTTATTTTTAATTATTAAAAAATGCCGTTATTTTATATGAAAAAGTTAATAATTGTATTTTATTAAGAAAATATTTTGGTTTGACTAGCATATGTTTTTGATCAGATCAGATAGCATTTTAAGCTGTCATATGGTGATGTTACAATGTGCCCCTCACATGTTACCATTTACCCCACCTATGGGGCATGTTGTCACATTTCACTTCCATTCTTTCAGGGTAAATCAAGAAAAAAGTATACACTGTATTAATAAAACAAAACCACATAATTGTGCTAGACATGTGGGAAATTAATGTGGAGAAAAAAACTTAATGTGGGGAAAAAAAAACCTAAGTAGATTTACACAAATTGACAAAGTCAAAAAGTGTTACTTTGTGCCCCGCTCTCCCCTAATAATGCAAAACTACGAAATGCATTCTAATTATATTAGCAATCATTCAAATTAAAGAGGTTACATATTCTTTTTAGTGTTCATATCTATTTTTTTGCTACTGCTAAATCACTATGTTAAATGGCTGACATCGCATTAAACTTTTAGGCTTTTTCATGCACAGCATGATAAATTTGTCTGCGACTTTCTCTGTTTTCTCCGCAGAGCACCCTTACCGAGTCCCAGGGAGGCTGAAGCACGCAGGTCTGGCAGGAAGCCAATTTCAAGCAGGTGCAACAAGAAGCTTTGGTCGTCAATGCCATAGACACAGTCCAGGAAAAGCACCATGGGCGCCTTGTGTTCTGGACAAAAGCTGGCATTCATATCTGGCTCCGTCAGAGTGCCGTCTAAGCAGCCGAAAGAGTTAAACAAAAAGACATTAGGGTTATAATGACTGCGGAACAGAGAGCACAGATAATGAGACACGTAGGGATAAAGATGACATTAAAAGAGTGATTGCATCAATCAATCTTAAGCGCATAATACGTTTTCAGAGATTATGTATTCAGGCTCTTTCAAAGGCATCTAGTGACTTGTACAAACCTTTATTGACGACCGGCATTTTGAGAGGGAATGCTGATTATTCCAACCAAATCTTTTAGTGGGCACCAGGAACGAAGGATGGCACGGATACGCAATGCTTCACCCTTGCCTTTGTTTATAAGCTGTAAAACAGCATCCGTATAACATTAAAGTGAGGCCGTGTACAGTTCAACATTACTTTACTGAAGGAAACTGCATGCTTTGTCCCAGCTTTGTAAATCAATAAAATGTGGCAGAAAGGAGCACTCACGTGCATCTCAGGTGCACATCGGCCCAGAAGATCAATAAGGGCTGAGTAGAAGGACATAATAGAGTTGCCCATGTGGGGAACCTCCTCCTCCTCTTCATCCTTCCCAACCCTGTCAAAACAGACTTGCTTATTTCACTCATTCATGAGGTCAAAGAAATCTCAACTACAACTCAAACCTTACATAAATTGGCAGATTATGCAGCTATTAGGGCTGTCAAATGATTAATCACGATTAATCACATCCAAAATAAAAGTTTGTGTTTACATAAATATATGTGGGTGCACTGTGTATAATTATTTTATATATACACTACCGTGAAACTATTCAAAAGTTTAGGGTTGGTAAGATTTTTTATGTTTTTAAAAGAAGTCTCTTCTGCTCACCAAGGCTGCAATTTGTTTATAAAAAATACACAAAAAACACAGTAATATTGTGAAATATTATGACAATTTGAAATGACTTTTCTATGTTAATGTAACCCTTACACCCGGGTCTAACTCGACCCGCTCCGAGCGGGCCTCGAACCCGGATCTCCGGCATGAGAGTCGGGCACTCTAACAAGGAGGCTAAAGAGCTGCAGCCCCTAGCGTCTGTCGCTAGAGCGCCTATTGAGATCGGGGAGTGAGGTTTACTCGCAGCAGCAACTACCAGCCGGCCTCCGTTACACTAATATATATTAAAATGTAATTTATTCCTCTGAAAAAAAGCTGAATTTTCAGCATCATTACTTCCAGTCTTCAGTGTCACATGATCGTTCACAAATCACTCTAATATGATGATTTTATGCTCCAAAAACATGTATGATTATTATCCATGTTGAAAACAGTTTTTTACATTTTTATTTCAGGATTCTTTGATGAATAGAAAGTTCAAAAGAACAGCTTTTATCTGAAATGGAAAGCTTTTGTTACATTAAACACTACCCTTGAAAATGTTTGGGGGTCAGTAAGAATTTGTATTTTATTTTGGGGGAAATAAATAAGAAATCAATACTTCTATTCATCAAGGATGAGTTACAATACAAGTTACAGTAAAGACATTTATAATGTTAGAAAAGATTCTAATTAAATAAATGCTGTTCTTTGAACTTTCTATTCATCAAAGAATCCTGAAATAAAAATGTAAAAAACTGTTTTCAACATGGATAAAAATCATACATGTTTTTGGAGCATAAAATCATCATATTAAGAGATTTGTGGAGGATCATGTGACACTGAAGAGCTGGAGTAATGATGCTGAAAATTCAGCTTTTTTCAGAGGAACAAATTACATTTTAATATATATTAACATAAAAAAATCATTTTAAATCCTCATAATATTTCACAATATTACTGTGTTTTTTGTGTATTTTTTATCCAAAAATTGCAGCCTTGGTGAGCAGAAGAGACTTCTTTTAAAAACATAAAAAACCCTAAAATTTTGACCGGTAGTGTATATATATATATATATATATATATATATATATATATATATATATATATATATATATATATATATATATGCATGTATATTTAAGAAAAAATATGATTTATATATAAAATATTCTTTTTTTATATAATATAAATTATATAAATCTATATACATTATATACATGAAAATATTTCTTAAATATATACAAGTGTGTATGTGTATTTATATATATATAAAATAATTACACACAGTGCACCCACATATATTATGTAAACACAAACTTCTATTTTGAATGTGATTAATCGCGATTAATAATTTGACAGCCCTAGCAGCTATATAAAAGAATTAAGTGGTCTTACGTCGGTGCAACCCCTTCAGGTAAGTTGGGCAGGTCTAAAGCAGGATCTTCTGAGATCTTGATGGCTTCCTTCATGGCAGCGAGTAAACCTTGACCTCCCTCTCCTCTAAGAGCAGGTCCAAAGCACTCAGGACGCCTGATCAAAAGCTTCACAACGACATTAGCGTTCTCTTCAACACTTTCACCTGAGATGACCAGAACACACACAAAGAAGAAACAATGTTTGCATAATTCGATCATGAAGTTTTTTTCTATTAACCAAGATGCAAAAAGTAATCCAAAACAAGTATTATTGGTAAAAAGTACTAACCATTGACAAAAACAGCAAACCGTAAGAAGGACAAATAGCGTTCTCCTTCTATTGGGTTCCAGCCAATATCTGGGTATCCCTTGGCAATGAGCATTGGGCAGTTCTGCAACCCACAGCCTGCCAGATATGTAACCACCTGAAACACACATGGATAGGATCCAAAATGAAATCCAAATGGCACTAAAAACGGGCTTAGGTAAATTAAGTTGGCAACCATTTGGCAGGAGACTATTTAGGCATTGCAACACATTACATCAGATTAAATCACAAGAAATGTAGTCTGATCCTTGCTGTGATCTATTAAAAGCTCAGTGAACCTCATAATCTTTTAGAAACTTCTACCTCAATTGTTATTATTTTACTTTTAATTATTTAGCAGATGCTTTTATCCAAAAAAACACTTACACATGAGCAGAACCTCATTTGTAAGTCATAAATATACAGTACAATCAGAAGTTTATCTAGGATGCTTAAACTGTTGTTTTTTCATCCAAAATATATGTGGCGACACAAGTGAGGTATATTCCTCACACTGAACCACCAAAACTAAAACTATAAATAAAATATCAGCCTTTTTTAACTTGTACCAAATTCCTCCTTTACAAACCCTTCTATAAGTAATTTTCATTAATTATGAACAGAACAGAGGGCATATGTTGTAGTAACAGGTTACCTTCTCAAGATCAGGTTCCTCTAGTGCCAGAGCCAAACTGTTGTTGTCCATCACAGAGGACGCAGCTACGTCTAAAGGTGTGGAGCCTCTCATGGTTGGGCATGCTGGAGAGAATATGGCCATGAGAGACAGCAGGTTTTTGGATTTTACAATCACCAGCAGATGGCACTCTTTACTTTTTTACTTTTTATACAGCTGCTCTGTAACCCAATCAGTGAGTTTATATTACTGAAATTAAAAATTATGACTACACTATCTATGCAGCATGAAGATATTTTAACATAAAACTGTACATCTTTGGATGCTTCACACCCTGGTTTAAAGCTTATGTTCATCTGCATTATCTTCATCTGATCAGTCCTGTCATTGATCTCGGAGTGATAAGGACTATAAAGGTGTGAGTGGGCTCTCAGCTGCTCAATGTGCTGTTATAGGAAACGACTCCTGCAGAGTCAGGTGGTCTCAGCTGCACAAGCTATTATTCACAGTCAGAACAGCGCACTGTGCAGTGTTGCCAGATCTTGCTAGAAAAACAAGTAACCTGGTCAGACAAAACAAGCCTAAAAAAAATAAATGAGTTGCTGCACCAGCATAAGCAGCAGTTTTGTTTTTGGGGGAGGTGTTTATTGGTCAAGGAGAATTGCTTGTTACATTGATGTGATTTATTACAGCCTAAACTTGCATAACATTTTTATTCAGCAAGGACATTCAATTGAGCAAAAATGGCATTAACATCATTTATTAAGTTACACAAAAATTATATTTTATATAAATGCTTTTCTTTTGAACTTTCTGACCCATGAATCCTGGGTAACGCTTCCTTTTACAGTACAGTACTTATAGTGTACTTACATTGTACTTACCTAGATGGATAGTACTGGCTAATATAAGGTAAGTACATGGAACAGGGGTAGGTTTAGGGGTAGGTTCAGGGTTAGGACTAGTTTTACCCAGTAATTGTAGTTACTAAAATAAGTCCATAGTATTTACATGGGTAATTGGACTGTAAAAGGAAGCATTACTGAATCCTGAAAAAAAATGTATCCTGTTTTCCACTGAATTATTAAGCACCACAACTGTTCAATATTGCTAATAGAAAACGTTACGTCCTACAGGGAACGAGGGTTACATACAAAACCAGCATAGAATTATTTTTTTATTAATTTTTTTATAGAATGATTGTTGAAGGATAGTGTGGCACTGAAGACTGGAGTAATGGCTGCTGAAATTTTGTTTTGCCATCACAGGAATAAATTAAATTAAAATATAAAAAAGTTAAATTGTAGCATGTTTTACAGTATTTTTGATCAAATAAATGCATCCTTGATGAGCGTAAGAGGCTTTCAAGAACTTAGAAAAATCTTACTGACCCCAGCCTTTATAATGGTACTGTAATTTAAGAGAAAATACAATTAATTGAAAAGATAATTTATTAATTATATCCTTTTCCTATGTACAACCGGCAATTTTAATCATTTACACATCATGTGAGTAGGGGATAGGCTGAGAGAGGCTAAAAAACAGGAGGTAAGGACAAAAAAAAAGTTCAATGATTCATAATAATACAGACAGTGACTTAAAACACAGGTGGGGATATTTGTTAATTGCTATTAGTGGCCTTTATTGTGCTTAGTAACAGACATTTGCCACTCTCCTTCGAGTTATGCCCCATGCAGAACAGTATATGTCATTTTGCGCCCCACAGAAAGCTCAATTTCTATAATAAAAGCCCAAAGTAATTTCAATAAGTGGATATGGCAACACAGACACTGTGAGTCAGCCCTGCCTGACCTGCATCCCTAAAGAACTATGTGTCGTGTGTGTGTGATTACCCAGCCCCACGCTGCTGTTCTCCAGGAGGTAGCTCAGGTGGTCAAACATAGACTTCTGGTTCTGACGGCTGATGCGACAGAAGTAGCACAGAAAGCGACAACAGCTGGCCACCATCTTGGGGAAGGCAATCTCCTGAGAGTTAAAAACAGCATTCGTTTTACTTCTGCTCTGATGGAGATCATTTCCTTCACACTTCAAATTAATCTTTCATCTTTTTTGCGTCCATGTCCTCACGTGGTGGCTAAACGTGTGTAATGTAACATACTCAAGATATCGAAAGAAGCCCTGAGACAGCTAAACCAGACTGAAATATGAGACGTGAGGCTCCACCGTGAATACAAGCAAATATGTTTGTACTTCGTCTGAGCATGGAATTTGGTCACCCTAAATGCCTGGAACCCATGTCCCTGAAATGAGAGACACTGGGGCAATGTCATATCTGGCATAGTCAGTGGTATTCATTTACATCCCAGACTCCCGATCTGGTGTGAGAAGCAACCCATTCCTCTCTTCTTGTCTTAGCTTTCACCCTATTGCCACCATTAAGGTATTAAGCTGTTAGACACAAGGCACCATATACTGTATTTGCCCATGTAATACTGGTATCCCTCAAGATATCATGTTTAGTTTAGTCTGGCTGAGAGGGTTTTCGTCTGGACACATTGGCCAAGTGTCAACTGAGTCAAGGGATCTTATTAATATCATAAAAAAGCAGTATTATCTAAATACTTTACTCTTGTTTATATTCATTTGATAAATTGGATACGTTAAAGTTACAGCAATCATAATATAACACATCACATCAACAAAACACAATTAGAGCATCCCACCCAGAAAAAAGCACTTTTGGTGCAGTATTACTAAAAAATAAATAAATAAATAAATAAATAAATAGTACCTTATTCTTGTCTCCACCCAGCACATTGACCATGACTTCCATTACTGTCTCATGCATGCCAAGAACACGCATCAGATTTGGATGCTGGTAAAACACTTTGTTGTTCATGATGTCCCTGAATGCAAGAAAAAGATAAAACAATTATAGGATGTAGCTGTACAATGCAGAAATGTTTTGATATTAAAATTCTGGCCAATGCAATATGGTGGATATTAAAATTATGCACTATTTTGTCTAAATTAATTGAAAATAAATAAATAAAAAATCTATTATTTTAAATACATTTTAATTTATAATAAAACATTTAAATAAATAAATGTAAAAAAAAAGTAAAAACTAGAATAAATCATGTTAAATACTAAAATTGAATTTAGGCATCAAAATACTATAATGTACACATAATGGAAAATTGATATTCATTTTAAGGTTACATAATTAGTTTTTTTAATTAAAAAATGAGGATTAGATGAGCCTTATATTAAATCTAAATGTAAAACTATGGCAAATGATTATGCACAATTAAATATCCAATATTGGCCAATGTCGACCTTTTAAAAATCTCTTAATATCAACTGATAACTAGTATGGAACATAAATAGTATTCTTCAGTAGATTGTAAACCTCATTAAGACTGGAAGGTGAAAATTTACCCCAGGCCATCAATCATGAGCTGGCCCTCCTCTTCGCCCATGCGGACGCTAAGTAGTGAACGGATCTGTCCCAGTGAAGCCAGCAGGTTGATCGCGTCCCTACAGACTTGGCACTGATGGTGTAGCTCTTCCTCAAAGCTCTGAGCAGCTCTCCGATGCCATCATACTGCCTCCTCAAAAGGCTGAACATGCTGCGAACCAGTTCCGGGTCTTGGATTTTGCACTCCTGAGCCCAGCAGACCATAGTCTGAGATATCAGCTCCTTCAGGTTGGCTGGAGAAGACAAACGCAGAGGAAGAAAAAATATATATTTGAATTTGTTAAGGATTCTGTATCTTTTGGTGTGTTTCCACACTCTGTTGCTTTTAATTAGATCTCTAATGTGAAGCACTAAATATAGATTAATGCTATAATTGGTGAACTGGTATCTTGTATTAAATTGCATATAGTATAATACTAATGAATTAGTGAGGGTGAATAGTAACTGTGTTACCGATATTAAATTTTGAAAAAAGGAAAGCCGGACACTCATTTGTCCTCCTTTTTTGGAGTTGCGCTGCATCGGCCAACTCAAGAATCTTTATTGGGACGCAGCAGCAAAGCATCTAATGCCATAAGATCTTTGGTCACACAAATGATTGGCTGAAAGCGGTGTCAAATAAATATCTGATATATCATTAGTTAAAAATATAAACAAGCTCCACGTTCTGGCTACGTCACATCATAACGTTAACACACCAAAGCGTCAGACCTCATTTAATCCGAAATGGACAAAAGAGCCCGAATTTATATCAAGTGCTATTGTCGCTTGAGCTGCTGAGATGGGGAACTTCTTTGTGTGTTTATTTATTTTTCACATTCATTATTTGTCTATTTATGAATTTCTTTTATTTCCAGAAGTCCAGAAACGATATTTTTTCAGGCACTGTGCACTTTGCAAGACAGTGTTTCAGTGGTCAGTTTTTGAAACAGACATCACAATGTCCTGAATAGCCTAAATACAAATACTGTGCAAACACTTTTTTGCCTCTTCTGTTACACATTGGTCTACATCAAGCATACATCGTAGATCAAATTGTCTGGCAATGAATAGAAAAAGGCTATTTCAGAATCAATGGATCATGATACCATCGATATGATGGACAAAATTGAATTGTAGTTGCGAGTACACCAGAGTCCTGTGCAATTATTCTTTCTTGCCTCACTTAATACTGCAGAGAGTCCTCCTTTTTGGTGTTACAGAAAGGGCCATCCTAGTCATGCTTAATGTGTTAGGACCATTAGTGCATGTCGTTACATCTATTAATATTTTCTATTCACATCCCTCGTATGCTGTTCTTAGAATAGCTGCTCTAATCACACACTCTTCTCATCAAGAGAGAGTGCAGCACTGGCGCTTTTTACCCAGCATCAGCAAATTACATCCATTTTAATATCTACCTGTCCACCCATCGCTGGTAACATGATTCAAGCCTATGTTAATATTCTTGCCATGCTAATGCCCTTTTATGCTTACTTGCAGCTCAGTACTGACTGCATTTCATTCTGGAGGCTATATAACAAATACAAAGTAGAAATACATTTCTAATTAGATTAGAGTTTGCTGACCTTTTGGAAAGGTGTATATATTAAGAGTCCAGCTCATTCTGTACAAGTTAAACAATGTAAATGCTTTGCTTAACAAGTTGCCAAGAAGTTTTTATTTTTCATTAGAAATGTTTGCACGCTTTAGTTTAGAATGTGCTGGCCCTCAGGAGAGTCTTTGTAAGCATTAAAGCAGAACAAAAGGCACAAAAAAACAGATTTTGTTTTTGACAACAGCCTTACTAGGAGCAGCCTGCTCTTTCTCAGTTGGTTCTTCCTCAGTTTTTTGAGGACGACCTTTAATCTTGTATACCAGGGACATCAGGCGGCCTTTAAGAGATGTGTCTTGCTCCTCCTCCTCCTCTTCCATTGGGATGCCTGCATATATACACAAAGATGAACACCTCGTCATCCAAGTAAAGTCATCCAATATTACACAGTAAAGCACTATATAAATGCCTCAATCATTCACTTTGTCTGCATGTTCCAATTATTTGAGCTGCAACTGGCATTATGGTTGACATTAATAATGTCTTTATGAATTTGAATTGTGTTGGAACAGGTTGTAGATTTGTAATAAACTTGAATTCAAGGAAGTAGAATTAAAATGGAAACTTCACAAGCTCATATAAAGTCGAATTTGAAATTGATTTGAAACTGATTACAACACACTTGATAGAGAGAAATATATAGAGAAATATGGGGTGAGAATGGAGTTGGACAATGGAAAGAATGGATAAATACAAACCACAATGTAGTCTGAAGGTCATCATGGAAGCCTTGAAGTTCCTCTTGAAGCTCCTCGGGGCAAGTGCAATCATCACCAGCACTGAAGTTCAACAGCATGTTTATCTGCAATGAAAAGTTATATGCTGCTTCGAGAAAAAAGCATCACTTCACCACAGCAAAAACTGAGAAGTCATTCTCAGAGAAGTCTTCTTTTTTAATATGATGGATCCTGAAATATAGATGTCATGTGCCTAACCTTTCACAGACGTTATGTAACATTCAAATGGAAATCAGCTGTATCTGTAAGAAACCTTTCTGTTGCCCTGGTTTCAGAGACAGACAAGTTTATTTCCAACAGCTTAAAATGGTCACAGGCTAAAGTACAGAGGGGTTTCTCAGCTAGTAGATGTGTGTATTTTAAACAGGGTGAACGCTTCTGCCAACCAGTCTTAATCAGTGTCTCTGAGACTAATGCAGTGGGTGCAGAAGATGCATCTTCTCAGTGACCGAAACAGAAGTGTTTTCCAAAAAAGTAAGCAAGAATCATTTTGGAAAAAGTCCATTCTGAATCAATCTTTGAGATGTCATAAGCACAAATCAAAAGAAAATAAAGTCAAGACATTGGCACTGGTTTATTTTCACTACAAATTCAAATAAAAGGCAAAAATCTGTTCTGATGTCAAGGTGTTTGTTTTCTAGTTCCTATCCAAAAGAACGTAGTTGCATTCAGAAATTAGAAGAAACATGATGACAGCATGAGGAACACAAGTGAAACACATTGAGTGAAACATGCTGCATGTGATGAAGACATCAGAGATGGTTTAAAGTCTGTCATTAAAGTGTCATTTAAAAGTCATTAAAGGACTTTGGACATACTGAGCTTTATAAAGAATGTGGCTCTGTGTGGGTTACCTGCTCTTGGGGAGGTGAGCGAAACTCTCTTGTCTTTTTGGCCGTGACAGCAGCTGACATGTTGAAGGCTTGCATCAACTCGTTGCTAGCGGAACTTCTGATTGTACTGCAGCTTGGAGACAAAATCATCTGAGAAAGCCACGATAGCCTCAATGCGCTGCTTCAGCTCACAGTCACAGAAATAGTGCAGTAGCTCACACATCTGCATGATAAACAAACAGAACCCACTTCATTTGAATGCATATATCTTAGTTACTTTAGAAGAGAGACAGAGAGTTGAGGTTAAAAGCCTGAATTTTTTTTTAGAACTTTTCACTTCCAAAGAAAGCTATTACAATTGCTGTAAAAATTGTCTATAGACTATTTCACAAGATGTAAACAACACTGGTCCAGAAGCACTTCCTGTTTCAGTTTTTTAACACTACATAAAAGCTGGGATAAAATACAACCAACAGAACATTTAAAACTGAATCAAAAAGTTAAACAAACATCTTTAAGATGTTTTCTTTACATGTGAAATAAAGAAAACAGTTACAAACTGAAACAGGAAGTGTTTCTGGACCAGTGTTGTTTACATCTTGTGAAATGGTCTCATATGACTCAAACTCATATTCTTCAAAATCACTATACTTGTTTATACTTGTGTCAGGGAATCATTGTAGTCAGACTGGTATTAAAGGTTGCTGGCTCGATTCTCAGTTCCGGCAGGAAATGACTTTTACTTTTGTATGTACTTTTGATACTCAAGTACTTCAGTACTTTTACTTAAGCACGCTGTTACAAAAAAAGCGGGCGAAACCGAGAGTAACGCGGATATGACGCCATTGACTGGCAACTCCTCACCCCTGCTCAAACGCCCGTTTCCTTGTTTAAACCCACTTCTGATTTACAAATAGTTGGAAACATTGGAATTGCAAGAACTAAACAAAATATATAACACTACCTATTGTTTTTAGGATATATTTTACTTTTTAATTTTTAGTAATTTTAGTTTAAAAAAATGTTTATCCAATACTTATATTTAGTGTTATTTCGGAAAATTACTCGTTTTAGTTAACAATAACAACAGTTTTGAGAAGATTTTATTTACTTTTTTATTAGATTTTATATTTATTTAGTTAGTTCATTTTAGTTATCTTTTGATATATTTTAAAGGGTTAGTTCACCCAAAATTAAAATTTTGTCAGTAATGACTCACCCTCATATTGTTCTAACCCCTTAAGACTTTCATTCATCTTCGGAACACAAATTATGATATTTTTGATTAAATCTGAGAGCTGTCTCACTTCTTCATAGGCTTCTATGTAATTTCATTCTGTTGGCCCAGAAAAGTATTGTTAAAATAGTCCAAGTGACTACAGTGGCTCAACCTTAAGATTATCAAGTAATTTTTTTGCGCAAAAACCCACTTTATTCAACTATTGATTTTCTTCTGTGTGGGCCTCTGAGTGAGTTCAACAGAGCACCACGCACGCACGCGCGAGAACTGAGATGATGAGACCCATCTGCGTTATCTTCTCAGTTCTCGTGCATGCGTTGTGGCGCTCTTGGAAAAACATCTTAATTTGTGTTCTGAAGATGAACGAAAGTCTTACGGGATGGAACAACATGAGGATGAGTAATTACTGACAGAATTAAAATTTTTGGGTAAACAAACCCTTTAAGAAAAATTGTGATAGTTTTAATCATTAAATAAATTAAATGTTATCAAATGAAGGTTTACAATAGTATGGGATTAATAAGAAAATGATGTGCATGGCAAATGACAGGTCATCATGAACAAGTCAATCACCTGACGTTTGACCGATTCTGGCAAGCTCTTCTCCAGAAGACCTTTGGGAGGCTGCTTGGCCTCTTTACTCTCTTCCTCTCCCGCCTCCACAGCCTTCTCTTCATTACTGGTGGCCTCCTCTTTCTCGGCTCCTTGTTCTGCAATAGCTATCTGTTTCTCCTCCTCCTTACTGTCCCCAAAAACAATTGGGTCGATGAGGAGCAGAATAATTCTCACCTCCTCACTGGTTAACGCCCCCATTATCAGCAGTGTGCCAATCAACTTGAGAATCGGAACAAACTGATACTCGACGCTTCCGCCCACAGGATCTCGAATGTGGGTGCCACCGCCCTGCACAGCTTCCGTCAGCATACTGATGGCTTTCTCCTTCAGGATACCCAGAGGGATCTGGGGGCTGAAGAGAGGCTGATTACGCTTGGTGGTAATGAAACACGGAGGGGAGAAGTTGAGGCGAGTGGTAAGTGAGGTGCTCAGGCCCACTCCAGGAAGAGAGTGACGCTTTGAGTCGTCAGGGAAGAGGCGGATGCTCCTTGTCTCCTCCGTCACTGGGATTATAAACTCGTTGTTCATCATTAGATGGGCCTCTTTGGCTGTCTCCAGGTGAATGCTTATGAGGACACTGTAAAAGCCTTCACGTAGCTGACCAGTGAGGTATTGGTTATCAATGGTGTACAGGAGCTGCGATTGGTCGAGATGGCTGCAGAGGGCGTGAGCTACGCGAGTGTTGCCCAGGGCACAAAGGGCGCAAAAAAGCTTTAAAGTGTGATAGTGGAACTGCCGTAGACCTTCATTTTCCGACAGCTCCATGATGTCGAATACACCTATGGTGGGGGAAACAGGAAGAGGTTTAAGATCATCCAACTCAGTTGGAATTTGAGTAAGGAGCCAAATGAGCACTTAAGGGGTTTTATTTCAATGAAAGGTCACATTCCCAGGATTCACAATGAGTAAAACTGAGTGCATGAGTGATGCATCACCTGTTCTCCTCTGGGATATGCACGCCCATCATCTGCAGGGGCTCCAGACATTGCACCACCCAGCCATGCCTCTCACTCACACGGGCCGTCTCCACCAACAGGAAGGTGTTGGGCATTCTGCTCCACAGCACGGACACAATTGTCTGGACATTCAGCCGAGGAGGACACTGTGGCTCCGGGTTTTTTTGTAAACTTTTGAAGATGGCTGAAGACAGGGGCATTGCATCCTGTGTGACAATTGAAGATATCAGTGAAATACAAATATGTGAAACAGCGGAACATGAGTACATTAGTAGTATAGACTTACTGGGATTTTTGGAAACTCAAACTGGAAGAGGTTGGGACTCGTGGGTTGAACAAACACAGCAGGGAAGAGCTTAGTGTTAGGCTCAACCTAAGAAGGCAGAAAGCATATGAAGTCCATTATGATTATAGTTTACTTGCACTACTTGAACAAGCAAGTGTTGCGCACTTCTTGGTTTGCACTATTTTTAATTTAAATCCAGTCACTAGACTGAGCACAGAGCTTCCTTAATGTTACATTGCAATAGCCTTTACTAGTTCTCTAGAAAGTCTCACTTTCAACCCAACTGACGTTCCAAATGCTTAACCCTGTAAAGTCAGACATGTAAAATAATAGTCAGTGGTTGTCAGTATAACAATATAATAGTGTGAACATCGACATGTAAAAAAATAGTCAGTTGTTCCAAAAATGTATGGAACAGTTTATTGAACCTTTAAACAAAATGTTCAGGAAAAAAAAATTGTGATGAATTTTATATTTGATTCATCATGCTTTTATGTCACATATAGTATTATATAATGAGAACATGTATATATATATACTCAAGGAGGAAATAAATACCTCAGTTATATTCAGAGGCCCAAACTGAGCAAAAATATGCAATTTAGTGCAGAGAATGTGATTTCGGATGCAGCCAATTTGTAAACCAGTTGGTGTATGTGCAAGCTCTGCACATTGTGATATCAAATAGCACCATATTGCCTAGGACTGAGCCCCTGAAATCCACTGTCATTTGCAATTTTAATAGATCTATTTAAATAAATTTAAATAAAATGTAATTTTTCTGTATATTTTATGGTATGCCTCTTAGTTGATCACTTATTTTATTATATTTTCTAGCAAACCTTTCTAGCAGCATTAATAGTCAAAATAAAAATCCTGAAAATGTGAATTTAATTATTGAAGTATTTAATCTTGTAGTGAGCTTTGCATTATAATATTGTATTACAATACAAAGCTCTGTATGTTATTTATGTCTAGCGACATCCCTGTGCCCTATTTTCTTAAAGGTTCGAAGTTGAGATTACCTGGTATGCGTTAGGCAGCTCTCTGCCATTGGCAGTGAATGAGACCAGGCCTGAGGCAAGATCTATGGAGCAGCCAATCTCAAGATCAGTGTTACCACGGCCTGTAGAGTTGCTGACAATGTCACCAGCACAGACCATGTAACAGTTACTTCTCCTCACACTGAATTAAGAGAGATGACAAAAAGACAATAATGAGGACATTTCTGAGAAAATTTCTGGGCTATTAATATGTTGGAGAGGTGTGAAAATGACTGTGTGAAAAGGAACGGCAGTCTGAATTGATGGGGTTTCTTTAGGTGTTTATTAGGGTAATGAGAACCAGTCTTCTGAACTGACCTCTCATGAACACGTCCCCGCTCGTCTCCCAGTGTTACTGTGACGGTGCGAACTGTGTTGAGGCTGAAAAGTTTGCTGTAGTAATGGTAGTCTGGTGTTACCCAGCCCACCCAAACTGATGATGGATCTTGTCCGGCAAACACTCTCACAGAGTAGAAGTACTAAAGCACAAGCACATGGACATCAAAAGTCAAATAAGAATAATAATAAGGTAATGGATTAGTGGGTTGCAATGTATATATATATATATATATATATATATTATTATATTTTTTATTTTTATTTTTTTACCTTTGTAATGCTGCCATAATCAATCTTGCCTCCATCGTCCTTCTTGGCTCTTTGGCCATCAGCAATCCCCTCATTGATATCAGTGATCTTCCGAGGGCCAGAGTGGAAATCAACAGGCATGCTCAGGCGACAACAGACCATGTCGTCATTGCTGGTCTGGGTGCCAAATGTCTTGTGTGTCACCTTTAGACATGGAGGTGTGTCCACAGACCCATCTATTCTTGTAACCTAAACAGAAAGGGATGTCAATTAAAGAGCCCATCTCAGTGTTTTCCAAGACAGATCTGGGGTATAATCCACAAGTTCTATACCTCAATATGTGGGTGATCCTCTGGCACATTCACAAATGTAGGCAGGCGTTTGCTGAACCACATGGTGACCTCTCGATTCATGTTGACAGCAAAGGGTTCAAAGCCCTCTTGAAGGCCACACATAGTGTAGTACTTAAAAGTACTAGCATCTTTCCCCAAGTTCATGCGACCAATTTGGGAAAGACCCAGGCTGCACACTGGAATGAACCCTAGGGGTGACAAAGGTCAAGGTTTGTATCAACATTTTCAAAGTTGGAATAAAAACTAATGACCAGTTACTTAAATTATTGCCATGTTCTATTACTTTCATTTTAACCATGCAACTTTTTAAGTAATATAATATATGAAGAGTTCAGATGCAAAAGCCTCTAAGTGCCATTTGAAATTTTCTTCTAAAATGACCATTTTGATCAAGCTTGTATATTTAAGTTCAGTAATTTCACTTCAATGGCAATGAAGATTACCTATTAATTGTCATTTAAGTGAAATTACTGAACTTAAATATACAAGCTTGATAAAATGGTCATTTTAGAAGAAAATTTCAAATGGCATTTAGAGGCTTTTGCATCTGAACTCTTCATATGTTACAGGTTTTGTTTTAATGAACATTTTGGTCTGTTTACCATCTTCAGTTTCAAAGTCAGTAAAGCAGAGCTCAGAGCCCTTGTTGGTGATTAAGAGCTCTCCATTCAGGGTGAATATCATAGATTTGTCCTCCATGTTGATCATGCAGCCGACCACATCTCCTTTATTCCATGACCGCCCAAAGAAATGACTGCCCATATGCACCCGGCGGCCCTGGCAGCAATTTTTTTGATTAGATAAAAACCATTAAAATCATGTATCATTATGACTAATACATTATTAGCAAACAATATTTGTTTGAAAGATATGTTTAAAATCCTTTGGAATTCACTGTATGTCCTCAATAACTTGTACCACTATATATCAAAATTAACTAATAAATTAAAAACTAACTAATAACAGGCCATTGTGATAGTATCAGATAATCACCCTGCAGCCATCAAAGACGAAGGCTTGGTCATCTCAGTCCCAGTTCTATATCAGGTCTGCATCCAGGCCGTGCCCAGCCCACCCGCATGTCACCTCCAGTGAGCGCCTCAAACTCGAAATACCACTTCCCTGTCTTCACAGCGTAGGTCTTCTCCACACGGAAGACACGGATGGATTCAACACCCTCCTCTGCATGGTGAGAAGCTAAAAAAATTATAATTTATATTTGAGAATCGGAATAAAATTAATAAAATAAAGAATACAGAAATTTGTTGAAATAAATCTCATAACATAAACAAATCTCATTGAAAATCCTCCTAAAAACTGAATAAATTACAAGGAATTATCTCATGTATATCTGCATGCCTTTGCTATGTCATAGAGTAATGCAAATAAAGTGTGTTACAATTCCTTGCTTCTTGTTTTGAGCGCTGTGTATGTTCTTGATTCCATTGTTCCCAGTGTTCACCTCCTGTGTCTAGTTCCTGTTTACTTATTTTCCAAAGTCACCCTTGTTAGTTTCTTGTTAGTTTTGTTAGAGATTCATTACCCACACCTGTTCCTTGTTAGTCTCTTTTTATCCTGTGTATTTATATCTTTTTGCCTGGATTTACTCTGGTGTTGTTAGTAAATAAACATTTTAGTTGGATCAGAGCAATTGGATCCTATTCTTCATCTTTTTCAAATTACCCTGCATTACAGTGAGAATATTTTTGTTTATTCAACAGAGATATTCTTTATTTAAATTATTCAATCTGCTGTTTAGTATCATTGTGTGCACCATTCTGAACATGGACAAAAGAATGCAAAAGAATAGAGTTATCTGATGACATCTGAAAGATAATCACAGACAAGCGTGCATCTCCAAGCAACTTGATTATCCTGTGACTACAGATGCAAATATTGAAAAGAAGTTTAGGGTCCATGGGACAGTAGCCAACCTCCTGAACACGGTTTAAAGGGGAAAATAAACCCTAGATTGGACAGAAGGATAGTGCAAATGGTAGTCAAGGAAGAGCCAAGGAAAACTTTCAAAGATAAACAAGCTGAACTCCAAGGTCATGGTACATCAGTGTCTGATCACACCATCAGTCACTTTTTGAGCAACAGAAGCAAACTGAAGCTTTTTGGCCAAAAAAAAAAAACATATGGAAAATAAGCTTTGAAAGAGAAGAGGCTGCTTTCCTGCATCTGACACAGGGTGCCTTGAATCTGTGCAGGCCACAGTGAAGTCTAAACACAATCAAGGCATTTTGTAGTGAAATGTACTGGCAAGCGTCAGAAAGCTCAGTCCTGTGACTGTCCCCATGGGTCCTCCAACAGGATAATGACTCAAAACATACAGCTAAAGCACTCAAGAATGGCTGAGAATAAAATACTGGACTGTTTTAAGTGGCCTTCTATGAGCCCTGGATTGAGATGTCCCATGAGATGTCCCAACAGACATCTATGGAAAATAGATGCATTCTGGAGAAGGCACCCTTTAAACCTGAGACAGCTGAAACAGTTTGCTCATGAAGAGTGGGCATAAGCACCTGTTGACGGGTGCCACACACACACACACATATGTATATATATATATATATATATATATAAAGAGAGAGAGAGAGAGAGAGAGAGAGAGAGAGAGCATTAAAACTCACACTCTTGATCAGGTGGATCAATGAAATATCCATATCCAACCAGAGTACGGATGGCCTCACGAAGACTGTCTCTGTTCGATTTCTTAGTGCGTTCATCTAGTAAAGCATATGGCACCAACCGTGGATTACGACGGTTTTTCAAATCCTTTGAATAAAATGTAAAAGACATGATTGTACAAAACTTTATGAGGTAAAAATTGTTCACTTTACTTTTAATCATTCTTAATGGGTTTGTTTGTCAATGCGCTTAAGACAACATTATATCTAATGAATAATAAAAATTAAATTTTTACCTGCTGAATACCATAGGTCCATCCTTGTTTGATGCGATCTTTGGCCCATACATTATGAGCGTTTTCAGCAAGTTTATCAACTAGAACCTCTTGACCAGGTGTCAGTTTCACTTCAGAAAGGTCTAGTGGTGTAGGTTTATAACCATTTGCCATCATGTAGCTTTAAATTAATTAGGATACAAATGGAAAAGAAATTAGCATACAAAATAAAAATATTTAACAATATCAAAACATTCATCAATCAAACTTTATTTAGAAAGCTAGCTGAATTAGGAACTTTATGGTCTTGATTTTTTAAATGTGTGCTAGTTTTACTTCTTTGGGAGTTTCATCTTTTCAAGTCTTCCTCAGCATCAATATTGACTTGTGCAACATGGCAGCCCAAAGCAAGTAGGGTCCTGAAAAAGAATAACTTTCAGAAAACTGAGGAAATGATCAGACAAACAGTATAAGCAATACTCAAAGACAAGTAATGCAAAAGAAATGAATCTGTTCCAACACCTCACTGAGCTGTGTCTAGAGGCTGTATAGAGGGAATGCATTGACGTCACTTTCCCGCCGGAACAACCCCCCCTCAGCCTGACTGAGTGGCAAAAGATCTGCTGCGTGACTGGATTTAAGGGGAAACTGCGAAAATGTGACTAAAATGAACAATTTTTATCAATTTAAACTAAATGTTGGACTCAATATAGTGTTCTTATATTGAGTCCTTACTAAACTTACTAAAGATCCAGTGATCCATAGATATTGACATGCAGCCAGGAATCGCATTGCCTGACATTTATGTTTGCCTGATTTTGACACCGGGCAATATAGACCTAAACCTTATATAAATACAATATAGGTAGGTCTAAATCTGGGTGATCACTTATATCAGTGTTATACATCATCATATCGTCCAGCCATAAAACTTTATAGTTTTTTTTGGTCAGTGTTTATTAAGAAACATCCAATAATGCAGAATATGCAATGATAAATATTTAATTGATGAGTTGTTAATATATATAACAATACAAAATATATGGGTATGGTTTTACAGCTAAATTCAGCATATTAACACAAAATGAAAACTGCAGATTCACCTTTCGCTGACTGGAGTCCAGTTGTTTCTGTGAATTGCAGTGATCAATTTGCTCCTCTTTCTATAGCAGTCTGTAAAAATATACCTCCGATTTTTTGTCAAATCTAGTTGTACAGTCAATCGTAAAGCTCTTTCCCACTTTATATGTGTTGTGTTTGTTTTTTGCGGCATTCACGCTGAAAACATATACAGCCGCTCAGTCTTTTTGCCACTCACTGTGAGAAACTGCAGGCACGTGACCGGACGGTGACGTCACGCGCATTCCCTCTATTGGGATGAATTTGCAGCCACTTTCTATCAATATTTACTGATGTGAATTTAATTGCAATAAGTATTTTAATAATCATAACCCAAAATAAAACCTTTTACAGCATATGCAAGTCTGTAGAGGTAATACTCACTTCAAAGTTTCAGTGGACATTTGCAGGTTATAATTCTTTTCTGTTTCTGGCAGTTTAGAAAAGTCGACAAGACAAGGATGCTGTCTCTTGTTGTCATCTCGAACCTAAAAAATTTGCAATATATATGAATTAGTGAGTGAAATAATAAATCAGCAAGAACCAATTTCATGAGAAATATGGAAAGTCAAATACTCCAACACTAATACCACTCACTAATTTACGACCTGTAAAACTCTTTAGATTGATGTGATGTGAGAGAGAGTGCTAAAGTATTTAGGATTGAATAATGGTGGTAGAATGAAAGTGGCATTGTGCTTGCCAAGCCACTCTTGTTCTTTAACCCCCGCGCTCACAGCAATGCCACCTTGAGCCAGCAAAATATTATTAAAATCTGATTAATCAGAGACCAGCTGGGCCTATGAAATATTTGTTATTAATAAATGCTAAGATCTGGCCTCAGGAGTAACGGAAGCGTTCAACCACAATTCATTTTTCTGCCAAGCTCTTGGACAGCATGCTGCTCATTAAGATTGTCTTAACTACTGTAATGCCGCAAAGCTCTGTCATCACTCGCTTTTCCACTGTGCTCTGCAATTTTGCAGTTACTCTCCTGCAGCGATCAGTGGAAGAAATAAAACCAGATCAAAGTACTTTCCTTTTGCCATTACTATCTAAAATAAGATCTGCATAGCCATCTGCTGTGTAGCTGGTCGGGATGCTTAAATATTAATTTAGGCTGCAGCCAAGGACTCTCAATTCAGGCTGACATTTTCAATTATCCTCCTATGGGTTCCTCCAGTAGTTAAAGTTACACAGCAGAAATTATCCTGATATCAGAGCTTGTGTCATACAGAGAGGATCTTGCTTTTGCTGAGAAATTCTAATGATGCTGTTTAGTATATTCACAGTCCCATGAAATGTTTTCCTACCTTGCCGTACATCCAACCAAGCTCTATTTTGTTCATGCCCCAGAGCTCATGGATGTTCTCAGCCAACTTGTCCCGCACATTTTCAAGATATGGAGGCAGGACAATCTGGAACAAAAGACAACAACAAAAAAATACAAATGTAAAATTGTCTGTCTTTGTCTTCCTTTGATAATCACACAAAGCCAGTCTTTGATTAATCTTGAATTAATTGAGCAGCCATAGCACAGCTTGATAACAGGTAGAAAAGAGTGTAAAAATATGGTGAATTAATCAGTTAAATGAGTATTTCACTTTTAAAAAGCTTTTGCTGATAATTTACTCACCCCATGTCATTCAAGATGTCCATGTCTTTCTTTCCTCAGTCGAAAAGAAATTAAGGTTTTTGATGAAAACATTCCAGGATTTTCTCCATATAATGGACTTCAATGGGAACCAAATGGTTCAAGGTCCAAATGAGAGTTTCAGTGCAGCTTCAAAGGGCTTTAAACGACACCAGACGATGAATAAGGGTCTTATCTAGCGAAACGATCGGCCATTTAAAAAATAAATAAAAAAGTTTACGTTTTATAAGCACAAATGCTCACCTTGCTCCATTCTGTGATGAACGCTTGTGACTCTCCTGTTCAAACTCGTTCTTAAAAATGAACAAATCTTCCTAGATAAGACCCTTATTCAGCATCTGTTGTCGTTTAAAGCCCTTTGAAGCTGCACTGAAACTCTCAATTGGACCTTGAACCGTTTGGTTCCCATTGAAGTCCATTATATGGAGAAAATCCTGGAATGTTTTCACCAAAAACCTTAATTTGAAGAGTTCAGATGCAAAAGCCTCTAAGTGCCGTTTGAAATTTCTTCTAAAATGATCATTTTTATCAAGCTTGTATATTTAAGTTTAGTAATTTCACTTAAATGGCAATGAAGATTACCTATTAATTGTCATTTAAGTGAAATTACTGAACTTAAATATACAAGCTTGATAAAAATGATCATTTTTGAAGAAAATTTCAAATGGCATTTAGAGGCTTTTGCATCTGAACTCTTCATTTCTTTTCGACTCAAGAAAGAAAGACGTGGACATCTTGGATGACATGGGGGTGAGTAAATTATCAGCAAAAGTTTTTTTAAAAGTGAACTACTCCTTGCATATCTCACCTGGCTGGTGTCGACAGGAACAGGAATGAAGGAAGCCTGGGACAGGAACTCTGTAGTGCCCAACAGATCTCTCACTCCTTCCAGGTCTCTTTTATACTCCTTCACAGGCTCCACACGCATCTTTTCTTTGGGGAGCAGGGCTTCATAACATGAGGCATAGCCCGCTGGAGGAAGGAACTTAAAGTCTCCCATGACGACCACCCAACAAGAAACGGACCCTTGAGGAAAAATAAAGAAAGATCGCATTTAAACTCATGATCAATTACTTGATTAATCCTAATACACCACCGGGTCTGATCAAAAATGTCTTGGTGCTACTTAATTTGTTTGGATTTGGTTGAGAAGTCAAATGATGAGTAAAGGCCTTTCTCTGTTGATCGAACATAAAGCGAAAGCAGAAAGGGTTCATTTGTCACACAGAACTACTCCTGTACAATCATTTCAGAAGAGCTAAGCTCAAAGTGAAAATGATAGAAACACATGTTGAATGATTGTTGCAGATCTTGTCCTCAATATTAAAACTAATGTATAATGTAAATCCGACTATATTTACAGTATTTTTGCTACTTATGCATCTGTTACACAACCCGACAGATCAGCAGTGTTGGGCACTTTATATTGGAGAAACTCACTTGACCCCTGCAGAGAAACTGACGACGGGAAAGAAGAAGCCATCTACGTTGAAGTCTTCAAACATGCCTTGAACGGGCTGACCATTAATTCGGAAAGACATGCTAGGGGCTCCAAGATCCAGGCAGCAGCTCACCACATCATCTGAATTCAGCAAGTGCTGGTTAATAGAGGCCACGGCCCTTGGGATTCGCCCTAACAGATGTGGAGGGAATAAAAAATTTAGTAGATTTGTGTGAATACTGCTGCTCAAACAAGAGAATCAGAAATGATTTATGAGTCACGTTCATTTATGCGTTTTTAATAATGTCATCATTAGATCAGCTAGTGAGGAACATGGGAAAAACAGCTTTAAATGTACCTGACCACAGATGAAGTCCATCAAAACTGTAGGAGTAAAGATCGTCACCCACACCATTTCCTCCCCAACCCTCTCCACCCCAGGATAGGGGGCGTAGCCTTTGGTGGTGGCCCAGCCAACTCGAAGGTGGGTGGGCTCACTGGTTACATAGTGGTCTACTTGATCGATGATCAGCTCAAAGTACCATTTCTCATACCTGCGCAGAGCCCTCATTTATGCCCAGGAAGATGTTGGGTCGCATACTGTACAAAAGAGATCACATTGGAATTATAGGGGGAAAAAATAATTATTTACAAATATTCCATTAACAAATAAGTCCATTGAGGATTTTGAGTGTTGACAATGACTGTCAGCTTCACAAAAAAAAAAATTTGTCTGAATTTGTATTTTTTTTGTCTTGTGGTCTAGTAAATTATATACTGATATTTTTCATACTCTGTCGACAAACACTTTTTTTGGTTGTTTTATTCATAAATCTAAAAAAGTAGTTCACACTTAAACAAGAATGGAGCAAAAAAAGAGTAAAAGTAATTTAAATACAAATTTAATCTTACATTTTAATTTAAATAGAAAATCTGACATTCTCTAAAACAAGTCTCATTTTCTTATGCAATTTTGCTTCTCAAATTAATCTTGTTTAAAGTTTTTGGCATCATTTTTTTTAAAGAAATCAATACTTTTATTTGGCAAGCACACATTATTGATCAGAATATTGATCAAAAGTGAAAGTAAAGCCTTTTACGTTGTTACAAATGATTTGTTTTACAAATAAGTGCCCTTTATAAACATTCTATTATACAAAGAATCCTGAAAAAAGTTGAATAGTTTTCACACAAATATTAAGTAGCACACTTGTTTTCAACAATGATGATAATAAGAAATTTTTTTTGAGCAGCAGATCAGGATATTAGAATGATTTTTGAAGGATCATGTGACACTGAAGACTGGAGTATTGGATGCTGAAAATTCAGCCTTAACATCACAGGAATAAATTAAATTAAATAACTTCTGAATAAGAAACTTATTTGTATTTGTGTGTATGGGGGTGGGTGAATGGTTTGTCTACCTTTGGACATCATTAACCAGACGTGTCTGGAGCAGCAGGTCTCTCTTGGGAAGCAGGTGATCACAGATGAAATTCTGATTGGCTCTCACAGCCACACCATTGCAGACACACAGGGAACAGAGAACATCTAAAATCTGAAAAGGAGTGTGTGATAAAATTTAACAATGCTGTTGTTTTATTGCTTTAAACACATTTCCCACTGCACATTTTCCAACTGTATAGTCTTGTGCTTACATATTCTCAAGTGCATACTTGAGAGGGTTTGTTAGCCTAACATGCTGTGCAGCTCCTAGAATGTATTTACGAGTTTACATGACCTACATTTTATAAGACAGAGGAATTTTCAAGTCAAGTGGCATGGGTCGAAACCAGCAGAAACACCTGCCCCTTGTTAAAATGCCTGGATGTTTGCACCTCTCATTGCACCTTGTGATGTTAAAGCACATTTTTTACTCTGCTGTTCAACAACTTGGGTCAGGAACATTTTTTTTTTCTTTTTAAAAGGCATTAAAGGCAGTTCTAATATTAAAAAAAAATCTATTTAAAATAAATGATGTTCTTTAGAACTTTATATTTATTAAAGAATTCTAACAAAAACATATCACATTTTCAACCAAAAATATTAAAGGGATATTAAAGAATATCGGTAATCAGACAGTTTCTGGTCTCATTGACCATAGTATATTTTTTCGTACTATGGAAGTCAATGAGACCAGAAACTGTCTGGTTACCGATATTCTTCTAAATATCAGAAAATCGGCTGAATGGATTCAAGAATGGTAAAACTCAACTGTTTAACTCTGGGGGAGTTGTAAAATTAGCCTATTTCCAAAAAAAGTGGAGTATCCCTTTAAGCAGCACAACTGTTTTGACCATTGATAAAGTAAGAAATGTTTCTTGAGCAACAAATCAGCATATTAGAATGATTTCCGAAGAATAATGCGACACTGAAGACTGGAGTAATGATTTTAACCGCAAACTTTTGAACAAATTTGTTTGTCTCCCCAAATAATAAAAATGTACAGTTCCACTCTGAAATCTGACGGATTTATCTATTAAACTGCATTTTCAGCTCTTCATATAATATTTATAATATTCAGGACAGCAGGTCTTAGTTTCCATCTAAAAACTTTGGATGGTCAGCAACATCCTTAATATTCCATACTCTACTATATATAATCTGTGCATGTGTGTGTGTTTGTAGAAATAGCAAATGCTGACCTTGTGGTTGCGCCCATGCTTGTACAGCAGAGAAATAATGGATTTGATGTGGGCCTTCTGGATGATGTTCAGAGATTCTGGACTCTCAATTAGGACACAATGAAGCACCTCTAAAATGCCTGTTTAGAATTGCTTTATTAATATTGCATTGCAGTAAACACAAGAAATGGTAAAGGCACTACATAATCAGATAGCACAGAGTTGTATCAGCAAATTACTACAATAGTCCACATTATGCTATGAATCCCATGTAATACTTCAGTGACATGAAGCTAAAGCTAAAACCATTGACATATGAGCAGATGCTGATTGTGGATTACTCAGTTTATGGCTATGTAAGACAGAGTGAATAATGTATAACCCCTCTATAATCAGTGCTAATGAACATGTCTAATTTGACTTATAGCGGTATTTACCTGATGAGGACTCCAATCGCTCTAGCTTGCTGACTAGCCAATCCAGCTTGCGAGAGAACTGTGTGCAGTTGGTTCTGTTGCCTCGATCAGAGCGGCTAATGGACAAAAATCAATGGCAATAAGCTCAATGTTACGCTGATTTTCCTGCATACCTCAGACAAATCCCTTTCACTATCCTTCACACAAGGATTCCCAACTAAATGGTCATGTTCTAAAACAAATGCACCCTCTGTTGTGTGTGTGTGAAATACTAAATAGGAGTAATCCTAACGTAGACAATTTTTTTTTGAAGCTCTAACACCCTGAAAAAGAACTGCTTCCTGTGGCAGCAAATGCATCCTTTAATGGAGCCTTTAAAAACTGGCTGTTGACACTAGCCTAATGTATCACGCTACTGTTCGCGAGACAGACTCAGCACGGCCCCGCTTGAGGGTGACCTCAGCGAATGGAGCGAGCAAAATTTGGAGCGAGCCTCGATGGGGGCTCTGATAAATGCCATGCCAGTCAAGGTGAACCAAGGAGAGTGTTTACACTCACTGGATGCTGATGTGATGTTAAAATTTAAAACAAAAATAATTTGCTAAAGATTCTGTTCTATAGAGTGCTGCAAGAATGAGTACCATAACTCTGAAATAAGTTTGCATTTTTGGACTTCTATTTTCATGGTCCCAAAGAAAATGTTTTTTTGAATGAGTTTTTGTTTAAATTCCTGACAAAATTTACTCAATATTCAATATTAATTCTATATTTATATAAAATACATCAGAAATATTGTGATTGTGATGTGTCTAGAAAAGGGCAGGAGACTATAAGACCATAAGGTTGTTGGGGACCTTAAATGTCTTAAATGCCATCTGCTTTACAATGTGTTTACACTTGTGCTCTTGCAAACTATTATAAATAAAACATTTCCAATATGTAGATTTTAAATAAAAAGTCATCAAAAACGTAGTAGTGATGACCAGTGTTGGGTATAACGAGATACAAATAGCACACGTTACTGTACATAATCAGATTTTTTTCCAAGTATGATATAGCAAGCTCAGCATAATGCTATATTGGTCTGAAAGAAACAGAAAGATGGGAAAAAGTAATTCATAAGTATGTAACCCATTGCTTTCCATAATAAGTAACATAATTAGTTACTTTTTTAAGGGGGTAATACATTACTTTCCCCAACTAAAAATTGAATGAATTTTTTGGTAATTTGTAGAGATTATCTTGCAAAGTTATAATGTATTACTTTTAAAAGTAACTTTCCCCAACCCTGGTGGTGACTTATTTTATTATAGCCATATTTTAGCTTTTTACCTCAGCTGATTGTATTTAGGCTTGAAAAAACAACTTTAAAATAAAAAAACGTAAAAAAAAAAAAGTTGTGTTCATTTGTGAAGATTATCAAATTCAGTTTTTGTTGGCCATAGAGCTTCTTTCTGCAATAATCTAAAAGTCAATGGAAAAATCCTATTGAGTTTTTGTCAGAGGGGAAAATGTAATCCTACAAAAATGTTGAAAAAGTAGCAGAAATAAAATGGTCTTCATAGATTTTTGAAGCAATTTTGCTTCGCTCTCTACTTTTAATATCTTGAACAAGGTCCTTTTTCACTAACTGTATGTTTGCCCTCCATAAATCAGGCTGAGAGTCAACAACAAGGTGATAAAAGAGAATAGAATTGCTATTTAACTGCCTCTAATAACTGTCATGTCTCTCCATCATCACCTTCTGTGAACAGCTGAAGGCTTTGGGCATGTGATTGAATTCTTACCCAGAAGCTCATAGAGGAGGTTGAGAATGTCCTTCCATGCCTCTCCGGCCTCCTCGCCAGCCAGCTCCTCAAACTCAGTGGCACTGTTGTATACGTTTAGCCGATTCGATGCAGTGTGAGACCAAGGTTAGCATTCCCTAAAATAATCATTATAAATATCAGCCTGTACATTGTATGATCCTGAATCTGATAAGGCATGTGTGAGTTGCATTCAACCTCCTCTTTGAAGAGATCTTGGCGTTTAATGAGAGATCGAAGCTGCCTCTGTTTCTCCTCATGTTCCAGCTCAGAGTCTGGCTGTTGGAAGTACACAATGAGGTCGTTGAGGGTCTGCAACACTTCACACACAGGCAGAGTCACCTCTGTAGCCTTTTCTCCATTCAAACTGTCCAGACCCCTAAGACCAGAATAATAAAATTATCAATATTATTTGTATTTTAAAATTAAAACATTAGGAGTTTAATAACTAGTCTTGCATCGCACTCAGTTATGAGAGTAGGAACTTCTCTATTGTTATAGCATATGAGGTCTGAGAGTTAGAGTCATGTACCTGATGAAATGAGTGAAGAGGTGGGTGGTATTACGAATGATGCGAGCCGCCCTGGACTCTCTCGTGCTGGCAGAGCTGCAGAGTCAGCCCGTCATCCATATGACCCTCAAGAGACAGGACAGCCTGTACACATCGTAAATGTACATTGACTGAAAAGTAAAACAGCTGACGAACCAGTTCAGATATACAAGTTTCACGTTTTTTTTTATTTAAAGGGTTAGTTCACCCAAAAATTCTGTCATCATTTACTCACCCTCATATTCCCTCAAGATGTTTATCTTCAGAACACAAATGAAGATATTTTTTAATCATGAAATCTAAAGCAGATCTCTGTCCTTCCATTAACAGTCTACATAACTACTAATTTGATGTTTGAAAAAGTTCATAAACAAATCATAAAACTGATATGTAGTAGTCTGTATTTTCTGAAGAGACATAATTGCTTTATATGACAAACCGATTTAATTTAGGCTTTCACACATGAGTTGTGGTAAACATGCTTGACATGTGAGAACCAATGAGGTTCATTCTCATGTGTTACGCAGCACGTTTGTGTTTCCACAAGAATCAATGAGGTGAACTCGCCCACACACTCTTCAGATTGGCTATGATTTTTGATAGACTACATCGTGTCCAAGCGGCAACATTCTAATCTGAAACATGAAGCCTACCCGGAAGTGTGTAAATAAATCGAAAATCTGCTAGAGGCCGGTCCCAAAAGGGAGCAAATGTCCATATACACCATGTTAAAATGGTGTTTTCACAGCCATTGGTTCACAAAACAGCCGTTTTCACAGCATAAATTCATGTTTTTACAGTTTGGTCCCATGGACTTTTATTGTAACCTTCAATATGTCCCGCGTGCCTGACAACTGTGAGAGGGGTTAACTCGTTAGTTTAGATCATATTTAGATATAAAATGTATGACAAATAAGGGCGGTTAACTTTGATTGACAGCTGATAACGGGCTGCGCCGAGTGGAATTGACGTCTCAGCCATGATCTGGCACAACACATCATACCACCTCTGTATCCTTTCTGAAAATTTGTATTTCCCAAGATTTTCCAGTATGGCGCCACCCATACCCCCATAAATAGCCTCAAACCCGTTCTTCAGAAAGTCTATGGGTGACGTCACAGACGCTTTGTCCATATTTTTTATAGTCTATGATCGTGTCCCATAGTTGCGTCACATCTGGTGTGGACAGTCAAATTATTTGTCGCTGTAATCTTACTCGCATCGTGTCTGGTTATGACTCGGTGTCAAAAGTCTGAGGTCATATACTGTATTAATCAGTAGTTTTCTAATCTAGCATTTGCACAGGGTGCTCATGAAGCCACTTTTAATGTCAAAATTAGTGCTTAGATTCAGTTTAATTTCAGTGGCCATTACAAATCTATGGGATATGAAATCTATTCAACTTGGCACCTCCTCCTCGCTGGAAAGTCAGAGTCTGTCCAGCAGACTTCATAAGCTACAGAAAATCAATAATGGTTTATTATTTCCGAAGTGAAAATCAAATCAAGTGTCACCAAAGTTACGACTTTGGCTGCCTGGACTGCGCATAAAGGTGGCATGCTTTTTCTGGCCTTTAGCCCAGAGTTAAACTGCATACCAGAAAGCTGGAAAGATGTGCAGTCCATGTGAACGTGTAATCCTGACCACTACCCCAAAACACACTGTCACCATGCCTACCTCATTATCACATTTAAACCATGGCCTCGTATATCCTACACTCTTCACAGGAGCCACTGCGGTTAAGCTTGAGCCAACATTAGACCATCCTGTGAGCCCCATAATCTTTAATGGGATCATTACTTACGGCACATGATGTCAGAAAAGATGTGTGTGTGTCATTCAAAGTCGTTGTAATCATGTACATGTGACTTGGGGAGGGAGCTTTCAGCCTCTTAGGACAAAAAAGCACAAGGACACTATCACTCACCCTTCTCTTCAGTGGTCCCAGGCGAGAAGATTTTGCATCAGGCGCTTGGTAGGACAGCCACAGGCCCGTGGACATGTGCATGATGAAGCAGAACGAATCACCATATTTGATCTCTGCAACCCCCATACCATCAATATCACGCTTTGGGCCAGAGTCAATCTTTTCCTGCAAAGAGAAAGACAAATTGCACAAGTCCTGCCATTACTGTGCCAACTCACTGACACTGTCATGTGGTCATGTGTAAGCATAATTGAGATAAAATAGAAAGTAGAGCAGCTTGTTTTATGACCTCTCTGCTTGTAGCAGCAGAGCAAGGCTAATGAAACACCAATATACAGTAATAATGCATCAAGGATTAGTAATTGAGAAACAGATGTAGCAATTACAGAGTCTCTGACTAGCAGGGCTACAATCTATTAAAGTCAGTTTGTCCAATAGCTGAAGCTGTCTGAAAGTAGCTCTGAAAGTCATTGATTCGTCTCATTTATTTGATTTTCTATTACAGTTTTTTTTTCGATTGCTAAACGAACAGTGAGCACAACTGGAGCTACAAGTGCAAAACACCTGTAAAACTCATTCCAAGCAACACAACTCTTAACACACGCTCAAACAGGCTTAGTGCAGCCACTCACAACCCTTACTTAAATAACACACACTTGCTGTGTCCGAAATCTCCACTCAAAGCACTACTCCCTACCCCCTATGTTGGGTTTGAGAGTAGAGCACTATATAGTGAGCTCACCAGCATAATAGAAGCCACTTTCGGACACTACTCGATTGTCTCTTGACGCCGTTGATTACATCATCTGTCAGCTGGTGCCGAGTCGGCTCTGGGCTAAATAGATTTTTTTTAAATAAATACATTATATTAGATTGAGCTTATTTCTCCAAAATTTAAAAACTAAAAGTGATTTCTGGCCGTTTTTTTATAATGCGCTACTCCACACATGATTATAATTTATTTTTACGATCAGCGCAATGCATGATGGTATGTAGGGCTTAGGCTAGTGACCATCGGTTGTACACTACTTTTCAAAATGCATTCTGGGATACATTGAGTGGACTATATAGGGTATAATAATCATCACTATGCATTCGGACAGCACTACAAAATGACGAGCTCACTATATAGTCCACTATATACTCACTATATAGTAGTCCACTATATAGTGAGTAATGGGAGATTTCGGACGCGGCAACTGTCACTCAGAACACGGCAACACACTGAGAGTAAAAACACTAGCATTGAACACCAATACAGAAATTACAAACTTTTCATCTTTACTGTTTGAACAATTTCAGTGACTTCATACAAAGTAATGTTTTCTTCAAAGAAAAGAGTGACATTCTTTGACATTATTTATTTAATTTTTTAGAACATTACAATTCTTTAAGATAATGGAAAATTAGCAGTTTGCTTGGTAGAGCAGGCTGTAGTT